>OZ010614.1:55028677-55143677 GCA_963932145.1 Acanthosepion lycidas | reverse complement strand
ACTTTTAGTGCGTACTCGTATTTGAGTAGGATCTTCGTTTATTTATTAAAACGAAAATAACACTGACATCATATTTAACAGATCAAAATTTCACAAACATATCTTAAAATACTAATGAGTAAATAACATTGCCAATTGGCTTTAACCACAGCCTTCGGACGTCCACGGAATCTCCTGTATCTCTTCTGGGTGGTCTCCTTGGTGAATGCTGCCATAATCCCTGCCTTCAGTTCATCTTTGGTGTTACAAGGAGTTTTGTTGGTTTCTCACTCAACTGCGTCCCACATACAAGGCGGTTGCAGTCTGGGGATTTACTTGGCCAGATGTAAGATATAAGATATGATGTTGTCGGAGAAATTGTCTGACAGACATCACTGGGTTGTCGTATTTGTGTGGTGTCCTTTTGGCAGACATTGGGTCTTCCAGCAGCCACCCTCTTGACACAGAGCAGCACTACTTTCTCAAGGGACTTGATGTAGGCCCCCGTGTTTAGTCTGAGGGGATCACCAACAACCGAATTTGTTGCGAGTTCTTTTCTTATCAGAACGCTCAGAGTTAGTTTTTCGAGCTATTGTACCTTCGTAATCACCATTAGACTCATCCAACTCTTTCCGAATCCTCTGCATGTCCTTTAGATTGACACCAAAAATTCTGAAATGTTCGTATTATAGCTTCTGGCGCGAATGCAGCACAGCATGCCGTTTCCAAATTTTTGGCAGAGTGAATTGCGTCATAGTGCTCTTTTTCTCACAGGTATTGTCCAACTGACTCTACTATATTGTCTCATCGACAAAATAAAAAAATCAAACAACGCACATGCACGAAATTAAAAATATAAAATGGCTACAATTTGCACAGCGTACCCTATGTATATATATATATATATATATATATATATATATATATATGTATATAGTTTAAAAGTCGCTCTATCGTAGAGCTCTTGATTGGTCCTTTATCACGATAGTTAGGGAGGAGTAGATGCGATAAACTACAGAAGAACTTAAAATTTATCGCTGCATTTAAGTATTGCCTTAATATTTAAGTTTACCTTTTAAAAGTTCAACGATAGCTTTTTTGCCAACATTTAATTTAATGACAATTTGATGTACGTAGGTCCTTACTTTTCGTGCAAACAATTATTTTTATTTCATGGGTGACTATCGGTGAATTTCGCAATTAGTTTCGATTATTCCCAAATTTATTTTCAAGTTATAAAATTTGTTATCGTAAAAAATCGCCAAAAATAATCGAAGTAATGAAAACTTTGGAACCCAAAATTTCAGGATTGCGTGTCCGGATCTGGCCCCGAATGTTTTTAATTTGTTCACGGATTCGGCCCCTGATTCAAAATTTGTATGATATGTTGGGATACGGACTTTAGGAGAAAAGTTGAAAAACTGTAACACAGTGAAACACTGACATTCGCATTTATTAGAGGAGAGAGAGAGATAAATAAGGGTAGAAAGAGAGCGAGAAAGTTACGTTCCAAATTGTGATAGATGATCAGTTGCCTTTCAGTCGGGTGATTCATCCTTTCCTCATAACCAGCAATAACCCGGCGACAAATGGCATAGTGGTTCTTGAAATTGAAAGAATCGTAACTAGCAAACAATGAGAGTGGAAAGTGAGCTTTGGGATATGGAAACTCAAAAAAAGGCACGCGGAAACGAAGTTTATTTTGTAATGAGATCAGAATTTTCTTTTAAGAATGGAAATTTGTACTACTAGTCAGGGCAAGCGCATACTACCCCCACCCCCGACGAGATGGGGGCGTAAACCTGATTGGGGACCCCGTGCTTGCTATCATAAAATTACTCTACATAGATTACAATAAAATAGGTTAAAATAAAATTTGTATTCTATATGAATTCTACCTTATGAAAATTGAGATGTACTAGAATAGATTTGAGGGCGGGCACTAGACTCTTGCACCGGCCCTGTTGTTAGTCACTCAAAGTACTTATATAATAGCAACACGTAAATTTCTATTCGATTTATTTCTTACCGATTAGTCATTTCGTTTGAGTATACACCTATTCATGATTCCATATTTCGAGTAAAGTTTGCTAATTTACTTACTATCACATAGGCTAATTAGTTTTATAACCCATAAAAATTCTAGCAAAAACCGAACAACCTGCTCTGGTTCACTTACTGCATTTAGAACTGTTCACAATCACTGAAAGAAAATTCAAAGTGTAGGGAACTGATTGGTCACATTCAATGGCTCGAATACCAAACTAACCAAACCAGGGACATTTCATCAGAACTGATCATAATCACAAAGGACGGATGTCCCCTCAAGAAGGCTTGAGCGCCTCTTGGGACTTAAACGTAACCCAAACCTCAAATGGAACTTGTACATACGCTAAAGATCCCTGGAAAATGGTTAGTTCCTTGTACTGCTCCAGTAAGTACCTTACTCCTCCTAGTATCCTCTACCTTTACAAGAGCCAGATTGGGCCAAAATGGAGTACTGCTGCCATATATGGGCACAAGCTGCCCACTCTTCACTATCAACTCTCCATAGAATCCAAACGTGTCTCCGCGCTCTTGTGGCTGACAAGTTATTTTCCACCTTACAACCCGTTTCTCATAGACGAAACATCACGAGCCTCTCTCTGCTTTATCGCTATTTCCATGGAAAATGTTCAGACGTACTACATTCTACTAGTCTCACCAGTTCTCACATTCACGCCATGCGACGTCCATTGTAGCGAACCAGTCTCATCTCCTTCATATTTCTTTGGGGAGATGTAAATTCTATTCGAACAGCTTCTTCCAACGAACCTTTGCTATTTGGAACTGACTCCAAAGAGGATGTTTCCTCGATCACTACAATCTTAACCTGTTCAATCTAGAGTTAACCTTTATCTCCCCCCCTCCCACAAATATCTGCATAAACTATGCTTCTTACTCTGTAACCCTCTATCTTGAGTGGCTCCCAGGTCTTGTATAGGGTGAATATCATTGTAATATATATAATTAGCTGAATCTCGAGGAATGTATTTTTCTGAATAAACAGTTCGAAGCCATATTATTTTTATACATCTATTTGTTATATAGCTTCTAGTGCGAATACTTCTGTTGATAACACATGCATACTACTGCTTATAATACTTCGAGATATGAATAATATTGTTATATTTCTAATTTTATTCGTTACGCCGGTAAAGACTTTACGAAGAAACAATGGCGAGTTCTACGTAATGGTATGAATTTGTTCACATGAAACAGCAATTCTTTTTTGCATAAGAAAAAAATTTAGAGATAATTAAAAAAAAGTGATCAGGTTTTTCTTTTCCAGGCTTTTTATTAGGGTTACTGTGAAAAGCCTACTGAATTTGACCTGTGGCTGGTTTTCTGTATACGTAACGTGATGTAATTTTTAATTGGCACTTGAAACTTTGTCGATCCTGTCAAAAACATCTTTTCGACAGATTTCCGTTGTCTAGCCTGAGTTGTTCAACAAGGAAAACTATCAATTTCAGTATATATCCATTTCCATTTCTGCCTTGTAAAAGTTAAGCAACTTCGTGTATGATCGTTTCAGAATAAGGTGATATTCTGTGATGTCCACAGAAGAGTGTACATGGCTTTGATGACCACTGAGGGCCAAGAGCCCGAAAATATCTTTACTGTCAGTCGGATTAAATCTTTATTGATAACAATAATTTTAACTCGTAATTAATTTTTAGTTGCTATTTATCGCAATAAAACTGACTGAGAATGCTTCATCTAAGATTAAATAAAAGATAATACTTTTGTTAGTAGTGTAAAAGAAAAATGGCCTGAGTGAGATAATGCAATGTAGTAAAGTTTAGATTTGATCTTCTGTAAGCCGTCAAGTTTTTAATCAATAAACCTTAAGTAGTGATAAGGATGAAATACGTGTAAAAATTTATAATGATGGTTGACAATGCTTCAACTAATAAGAAAATTAAAATATGAGTAAGTACTTATAAAAAATTAATAATTCTTGACAATGCAGCATCTAATAATAGAATAAAAATTAAGATGAAAATAATTACTAGTCAAAAATCAACAATAATGGTTGAAATTGCTTAATGTAATAATAAATAAAAGCAAAGTACTATTCTGGATTAAGTAAGTTCCTGAAACCAGACTTCGTTTCTAGCCAGAAATTCCCTTTCAAATCATCGCAGCATTTAGTACTTTTCTTAAGAAACAATGGGAAAATTCTTGAACGAAGATAAAAGATGTTTTGGTTATTAGCCAAGTTTACAAGTTTTGTTCTCGTGATTATTGGCGGTTATGTAAGAGTGTGCTGAATAAGTAAATACTCAATCTTCCTTCTCTTCAATCATTTTGATGTATTGTCATTTATTGCTGATAAAGCAGAAGGCTTTGTTCGGAAATTTGCTTCCAACTCCAATCTCGACTCATTAGGAATATCTTTACCAAACTTTTCCACCTAAAACAGAATCTCTGAATGATATGCGGTATAATTCCTTCAATTGTTTCTGCCAGAATCTCCAAATTAGATCTCTACAACGCATGCGAACTTGACGGTATTTCCACAATTGTCCTAACGGAAGTACCTTCCTCAGCTGGCTCCTTTCTTCTCCAAACTCCCTAACAAATATTTTGCTTTCCAGCTTCTTGAAAATCATTTACTGTAGTTCCTAATTTTAAGAACACTAGTAAACCTTCTGACTCTTTGAATTATCAGATATTATCTTTTATCTCTTTTTAGCAAAGTAAGCGAGGTTCTAATCAACTCAGGTATCTCACTACACACTGCCGTCTTTCAAATAAACAATATGGCTTTCGCTGGTGTGTTGACGATTATTACTGAATGTTTCTCAAACTTTAGATAAAAACGACACGGCGAAATATATCGAAGTTTTAACAGAGTTTCACATGCTGACCTTCAACGGCTATAATTTCTCTGGTCGAATATTTGACTTTATACAATTTTTCTTAACAAATCGTATAACGAAAGTCGTGTTGAATTCTAGATTCTTTCATATTATTTCGGGGGTGTCTCCAGCCTCTATCCTTGAACCTACATTGTTTCTTATCTTCATCAACGACTTTCTCCGATGTCATCAGTTCCAAACTCGGTATTTATACTGATGACACAATTATTCACTCATGTCGTCATAGTAAGTTTGGTAGGTTTAATAAACTAAAACTGGCAGCTGATATTCAATCGGGGCAAGAAATGACTTCTAAATTTTAACGCCTTCACTACGAAATTATCTTTTAGTTATTATAGAGTACCATTTTTTACCTTTCATCATGTCTGATGCTAATCTCCAGGAGACCAACTCACTGCACCTTCGTAGTCTCACGTTTTTCATTGAGATGAAGTGGAATAACTATATCGAATCAATTGCTACATCTACTACAAGAAAAGTTGGTTCACTGTGTCGTGTCAGAAAATTATTTTCGTCAGAATTCTTTTTACCCGTTTATAAATTTTGTCTGGTGCCCCTGTTATATATCTCGATGTCCTTGAAAAAATTCAAAGAAGGGTCTGCAATGTTATCAGTCCTGACCTGGAATCACGACTTCAGTCACTTTCCCACCGCCGTAGCATGTGTCTTCCCTGTTTTTTCTAAAAATATTTTCATAACAATTCTTCTAATGGACTTTCATCCCTGGGGTATCACGACCACATGAATTTAAGCGTACCACTAGATTGGCAAATAAGTTTCATCGTTTTACTGTTGAAATAGCCGTAGGTTTTATTCTAATAATTTCTTCTCTTGTATGAAGTCTGTGGAAATCTCTTTTGATTTCTTGCTTCGTTATCATCTACAACCTCTAAAAATGTAAATGCGACGTCAATGTTTATCTTCTGTCTTCTTGAATTCATTTCTTTTATGTTCATTCCTTCTCACTTTATTACACTCTCAGTAACCTCTTGGATTTTAGGAGCATTATTGCCTTGCTTGGGGTGAAATTATTAAAAAAAATGAGAAAACAAAGACTATATTCTTTTAAACTGACTTTTTCATAATAACTGTATTTTACTTTCAACTTTATTTTCTGTTGCTATTCATTTCTCATGTGAAAATACACTTTCAAGTGTTCAGGGTGTGAATATATATATACAGTGTAACCCGGATATAAGAGAGTTGTCGGGACCGGAGAAGATGTCTCTTATATACGGTTTTCTGTTATATCCGGGTTTCTGTTATATCCGGGTTTCTGTTATATCCGGGTTTGGTCTATTTTGTTTACATTAATAACACAAGCTCTAATTTGGGACCAGAGAAAATCTCTCTTATATCCGGGTCTCTTATATCCGGGTTACACTACTAAACTGTGTTGTTATTTGAGGGGCAACCTGTACACCAAAAGAAATATACGTATTCACACACACATATAGACACACGTATATGTCAAATATATAATTCATTTTTTTATTATAAGTACACCACGCATGTTCGTTAACTTTTGTAGACCCATGCGCGCGCGCGCACGCACGCACGCACGCGCGCACACACACACACGGCTGGTTGGAAAATAATAACAATAAATAAAGAAATTAAATCTCTGATTCAATAAGAGAAAAAAAAGTAGATAAATTTCGGGTGAAGTGTTTGACGTTAATAGATGCCGGCATTTGAAAGGTTTGATAGAGAACGGCAAAAGATTAGCACGAGTTTAGATTAATCAGAGCAGAACTTTGAAGCCAATTAGAAGACAGTGGAATTGATTCAAAGCTTCTGGAAACGAGAAAATCCAGATTTCACATTAGAGTAGACCTGTTGGAAAAAGTCATCAATAAATGCATATCACGGAGAAATTCCAATTAAAATGTTCATTTAGAATTTGAATTTGTGCACGAAACATTTTTTTTGAGGGGAGAGGGAATTTGTTGCTATGTCATCATGAACAATACACATCACTCATTTTATTCATCACCGGTAGAAAAAAATAATTTCAATGCAAAAACAAAAATAATTAAATTAGTTATTCAGAAGAATTTAATTTTTTTTATTGTCATTTCGTTTGTTGTAGAAATTTTTCTCTTCAGTCGAATTCGAAATGTAGTTATGTACTTTTCATTTCAACTGTAAAGCTCTGAATTTATATACAATTTTAATTCATATTTGATGAAATAAGTATTAAAATGATTTTTATTACGGAGAGAGAAAAGAAAACATCACGTTGCTTATCCAGAGTGTTGTGAAAGACGGAAACAAAGAAATCCATTCCGATGTGAAATTGAAAAGAAATTTTCATTTATTAAGTAGCGTGAAAACAATAAAAATCTACAATACAAGTTTGCACAAAATTTTCCTTGTGCGTCTTACAATTAGGCAAGATAATAAGTTCTAAAAACAATTCCATTTTTTTTTAAAGATATTCACTTTCTTATATTGTCAACAGCCAAAATCTATACAGATGTTTAATTTCACAAATGTCGTTGGGTAATTTTAACAATAGTTTCTGTTTTTAAAATTAGCTACAATATGGAGATAAATCTTGCTTTAATATAAAAGTTCAAATCACAGTTAATCTAATTTCGTGATTTTTTTTTTCTGTTTCTTTTCAGTTTTAGCACCCCTTTCATTGGTAACTTTTATTTTTTTCTTTCAGAAACAAACAGATTGAAAGCAGTTTTACAAACATTTTCTGAAGAAAAAAACGTTTTTTTTTTAAACGTGGAATCGAAAATCTTCCTGTATGTTGGACTGAAGTTGTGGAAAATAAAGTCAAATTCATTTTTAATAAATAATATTTAAATAAATTTAACTTACATTTTTTAATACTTTCTGTACACTTGAATATACTGTAATTTATATATGTGGATATTTGTATAATTTATTCGTACGTAAATTAGCTTGTCATTTTCTTACGGGCTTACGGCCATATCAAGTTGAAACGCCGGTTCTCGTACGATCACCGAAGTTAAGTAACGTGGAGCCTGGTTAGTATCTCAATGGTGACCGCTTGGGAATACCAGGTGATGTAAGCTTGTATGTGCGGGTGGTGTAATGGATAACGGCTCAGAATTTCAAATCGGAATGCCGTGTTTCAATTCCAGTCGGGTTCGTTATACTCGCTTACACGCAAATACCATTAGGAAAGGTATGAATCCACCTTTTCCCCCAATTAGTAGTTAATTAGTAGGACTTCTATCAGTAAATCATTATTATCTTCAAAAAATTCTTACAGACTAAAACCTTTAAATGACCTGGAAATCTTTAAGACATAAAAACAAATTAATCAAGAAATTATGGCTATTATGCGAGTTCTTTCGTAAGCTTTTGAATTCATGCGGGAAATAATTGTAATGTTGAATTATTTTATTGAAGTTTACTTTTACAAAAAGTTTTCAAAAAGTTGTCTTGCTTTAATTTAAAATAGAATAAAATATTTATATTTATTAAATTATTATTTTTTATTGTTAGACGTGAATTTAATGAATCAATTTAATTTGAAAAAGAAACGCAAAATAAAAAAGAGAGACGTTGGTGTAATCCCTTCTTTCTTCTAATGATGTATGAATTAAGACAGATTCATTTGTCAATTTTATCAATCCGTTTGCTTTTAACGTGCTACTTGTTACAAATGCATAAAAAACAAACAAGAAAAGTTTAATATATAGAAACATGTTTTAATAAAAACGAAAGAAGTATTTTCTTTTAATTTGTTTTAGTTATCATTTTTGGTTTACGTCGGAAATACCGTATATTTGGATCCAATAAGTATTGATACTTTCAACTATTCTAAGATCATTTTCAAGATCCGGTTTTTATGTGGACATTTCGTCTTTCCCATTTTCAAATAATTGTTTAAACTCTGCGTGACTATTATACTTATGGTGTTAGCGAAATGGAAAAGACGACACGTCTATTTTGAAAAATAAATTGATAAATTATTGAAAACTTTGTCATGAAATCGATTGCCATTGTTCTGATGCTTTTCTAGTTGAACACTGTCTCTTCAATCGCAAAAAATGAAAAGAATCTATTGACAGGTTTTAGTTGACATTACTATCATTTGAATGATAACAATTCAGTTAGTTTTAAAAATATCGTTAAGCGTTTACTTAGTCACTTTCATTCTTCTTCATTGACTTTCTGCCGGGAAGAAGTATTGTCTTCTTTACCCGAGAGAATTGGAAGCATCATGAAAATGATTCTTATGAATAAAATATTAACATCTATTAGCTAATTAGAAAAAGCGCTCATGATAAGTTTAAAGAACCACAATCACAACGTCAATCTTAGAGTATTCTTTCTGTCCTTGTAAAATCTGAACTAGTCTTTCTTTACAATGTGATATTCAGCATTTATCGGTCGCGTAGACTGATCGCTCCTATTTATTAATGAGATATTTTCTGCTATAATATTCTCACTCAATGCTATGCCAATAAGTGTAAATGACTCGTATTACCATAACAAGTGAATATCTCATTTGCAGTATCTTTTGCTAATATATTTGAATTCTGTTACGTGTTTGCCTTTTTTGGGATATTTTTACTTTTAATTAAATAAGTGAAATTGCAGAATTCTTTCTTATATGTGTGTCAATAGAGCGAATTGTATAGATAGATAATTCTTAGATAACTTACGCAGAAAATATAAACATTGCAAGTTCAATTGTACTTGAATATGATAATTTTCGATGGTATGAACAATGTTCTCTTTAAACAATTTTGATGATTTAAAATTAAAACTCTTCACACACACGGTAAATATTATTAAGGGCAAAACATTTTGTGTCGATTAATTTTACTGATTGATTTTTCTAAATTATGAATAATCCTTCTCAAGAAATTCCATTAGAAATCACTTGCCCACCGCCGTAAGGTTACGTCCCTGCATCTTTTCTATAAATAATTTCATGGTAAGTTTTCGGATGAACTCTTCGCCATGGTACCCAGACTGCATGAATTTAAGCGCAATACTAGACTGGCATCGGAATCTCATCAATTTACAGTTGAAGTACCTAGATGTAACCGTAAGTTCTATGCTAACAGTTTCTTCTATCGATTGTGGAATTCCCTTCCGGCCCCATGCTTTCCAACCAATTTTGATCTTGAAAAATTTAAATGCAGGATCAATCTACTGTCCTCCTGATTACTCTTCTTTTGTTTTCGCCCCATAGTAATGTTTCTGTTTATTAATTCCTCCCCACCAAGTAACCTCTTGTATCTTCGTGGCTTATATATATATATATATATATATATATATATATATATATAAGTGACAGTATATAGATAAAATTCGAGATTATCCGTACAGAAAAGATAAATAATGCAATTATAAAATTATTTAAATATGGCCGCCATTTTTTAATTTGACAATAACTAGTTGCATCTCACATTTTCGACATTTTTTTATTTTTTAATGATTCTTTTTGGTTTATTTAGGTAAAGTTTATACTGAAAAAAATCGGTATTTGAAAGTGCTGTTTATTTTTCTTCTGTGTAATGGCGTTATAGACGCACAAGTAGCCGACATTTTCTGTGAATTTCTTGTAATTAATACTTGCTTGTTGAATTTGATCATGTTTCTTCTCTTACTTGTGTCTAACTACAGCATAACATAAACAAACGTAATTACGTCTAGAGCAATGTCTTTGTCAGCAAACCCCAGAAAAAAACGTATATATATCAAAGTAACTCTTTTGGAAATTAGAGCAAACTTAGATAGTAATAGCAGACACGTGTTTGTCTTGGCACCAAAACTGATCCATAAGAACCAGGTAGAAAAATATTGAGTAAATGGAATTTTCATTTTTTGCCATGTATTGGCCATCCCAATTCGGATTGTCTTGTAATGTGATCTGTTTTCTCAGAAACAATCCTCAGACAATATTCTTTGAATCGATTTGCAACCATCAATACTGAATATTGAAATATCACAATAGCCGTAATACTCTAAGAGATTTAATATGTAAAATCTCCTTTTGAATGAAAATCTATTTATATTGCAACGGCATTAATATATTTTAACGTTACAAATTTGGAGTCTTCTTCCCTTGAATCAGTTTTAATCTATTTGCATGTCAAGGCATGAGAAATTCGTTACGCAGTAGTCTGGCATGAAGTACAAAAATTAAGTTATACTTCCAGTTGGGAATAATTCATCAGAACAACTACATGTATAGTCGATCTTTCCATTTTCTTCACGCCTATTATGACCGAAGCTAAATCCCTGATGCAATTACACTCAGGTCAATTTACTAAGTAAGACCTTAATTCACTTCTTTCATATCTGCTAATGTGTGTCTGTTAAATTGTCTGAACAAACTACTATTGTATTCAAGTTCTTTAAATATATAGATAAAGTGTTTTCTCTCTAACGTATACACGTGTACTGATTGGTTTCACCAAGGAAAAATGTATTATTATATGATGGGATCTTGTAATTCTTAGATTGGGATGGTGAAATCAATTTTTCTTCATCAACCATTCCAATTGTATAAATTGATTGAAAAATGCTATTCTGATAAAGTATGAAACTACTGCTAACAACCAGAAAAGGACAGCTAAAATTTATAGAACACAACGAGGAAAAAGAATTGGAGAATTTGACACTCGCAGGTCGGCAAGAGAAGCAGTTAATAACATTAAACTGATTTTTTTTTTCATATAAACAAGCATTTTATTTAAGCCAATATCATAAATAGAATGATAATGACCACAGCTTGGAAGATGTCAGGTTTTAACAGATGAATTTATAAGACTACTTCGATCTCAAGTTATTCCAACAATCAAATGCATTTCGTGATTTTTCTGAGTCACGTGTAACGTCGAAACTTTCATTTGATCTTCCATAAAACCATCGGGATTTGGATGGCGTCTGTTTGCTTGAAATAATCTTTTATGACATCACTTTTAACCCCAAAAGAGAAATGCTTCCTTTTGTTTAAAACATGGAAAAATAATCTCACATAATTTATTAAGGCATCACTTCTGTAAAAAAAAAAAAAGAAAAAAAAAGTTTTCCTTGAAAATGATTACAAATACAGAAAAAAGAGACACGTTCAGCTGACAAGTGATATTTTCATATCGTTATAAGATGTGCATGTAGGGGAAAGGTTATTGGATCAGAAAGAGAAATCACTAAGTTCATTTTGAATTCTGGCCGTGTTTATTGCATTCACTTTCGCACGAATATTTTTGGGAATGGTATGAATCCATTTCTACTCCCACTAGCTATTGGTTAAATATTGGTATATCTAGCCTTGGTTGGCAACTAGTCTGGGAGAGGGACAATTTTAGTATCAAAACCGTGTGTAGCCTATACAGCAACTGTTCACAATTAAATTCGGTTCCTAGTACTAGAATCTGAACTTGACGAAAATACTATTAACTTGAGGTAAAATGGATTGGCGTAAATGGTTATTAGCATGAAAAAATGACCTTTAAGGTTGTTTACATTCACTTTGCACTTTTTTTCTTTTTATGATCCATGTCCTTTTAGAACGTGGGCTATTATGGCCTGTCTTGTTTTTTCATTGATTACTTATTGGATTAAAACTTTGGTTCGGCAATTTGGTGATATAGTAATTGTGAGTTCAATCCCTCGGCTGGATCGTATAGTTTTAAACTCGGAAACAACGCAGCTAATAACTTAGCAGTACTAAATAAAATCAAGACGAAATATCCCTAAAAACATTGACAGCAGAACGAAAAAATTCTGCTCCATTGAATAAAGGTATTGTGTTACCTCTGTACAGAAACTGTGTCAATTTACTTCTCTTTGTCCCTTTTGTAGTTTAGGTACCTTTAAGATTAATCACCATTTTGACCACTTCCGGTTAGCCCTTTTCATATCATGGGAACCCCTCACAATAAAGAAATGACACCAAGCACGTTGTTACCATCACCGGTTTGCAGCTTTTAATACAGTTTCTCTTTATCACGTTACTATTTGAACATTTGTTTTATGTATAGCCATATTTCAAACGTCTATTTTACGTTTGTATCTCTCCGTGTAGAATCCTTTCAACACGTTTCCACTGTCCACAGACACTGTTGCAAAATGTAACTTTCTTCTAACTTCCGTTTCCTCGAACTCACCGCTACATTGAATTGTATTCTTGTAGCAAACTTTATACAGTGTAACCCGGATATAAGAGACCCGGATATAAGATAAGCCCGGATATAAGAGAGATTTTATCTGGTCCCAAATTAGAGCCATACTTACCTAAACAAAATACACCAAACCCGGATATAAGAGAAACCCGGATATAAAAGATTTCTTCTCTGGTCCCGACAACTCTCTTATATCCGGGTTACATTATATATATATATATATATATATATATATATATATAGTGTAACCCAGATATGAGAAACCCGGATATAAGAGAGATTTTCTCTGGTCCCAAATTAGAGCCATACTTACCTAAACAAAATAGACCAAACCCGGATATAAGAGACTTCGATTCCGGTCCCGACAACTCTCTCATATCCGGGTTACACTGTAGATATTCATGTAAACAATGTGTCCGCTATATTTCTTAACCCATTTAGACAAATGTTGAAGCTACCCCCCGGTTGAATTTGCCATATTTCTTGTTACCGTTGTTACTTGGTATTTTCAGACTAACTAGTTTTATTTATATGCTTTCAGTTTTCTTTTCTAGCTTTGCCCCTTTCATCATTAATAAACCTACCTAAGAACGGGACTTCGTCTTCGTAGTCTTAATTGCCTCAAGGCTTTTATCTCGTTGTCTTCGAGATTACGCATGCGTATGACAAGGACGCGTACTCTCGGGGTGGGGAGGGTTAATTTCGAAATTGCCTGATGGTTAACCGGATTGACAAACACATGAAGAAGAAGAATGTACGAAACGTGATAATAACAAGCAAGGTTAAGATATTAGTTCGAATGTAAATAATCATCCCAGAAATTTCGTCTGTTATAAGAATAGAGAACTCCATCACAGATTGAACCGGAATGTTGTGATTTGCTGTTTCAACATTATAAAGGAAACAACCAAATAATTTCATCGGAAGTTAAGATAAATTTATTGATTTTCGAATCTAAGAAGAATAAACTACAATCTAAACTACAATCAGTTTTACACAACATCTCCGATCACATTTACTGATGAGCAATGATATTTTAGATATAGTAAATAAGTTGCTTATTTGAATAAAGACTGATATATCTAAAACCTTTGAAACTTGCATTTATTAACAATGAATTATTAGGTTGGTGCAAAAATAATTTCGTTTTCTCACATAGTAACATATGTTAGAAAACGAAATTATTTTTGCACCAACCTATTTTATTTAAAATTTTTAATAGGTGAACAGCTGGAAAGCATCAATATCATTGTGCCTTAATGTTGAATTATTTCATTATCAGTTAAATTGCTTATTTGAAAAAAAAAAATCAACTCTACTCTATTTGTTTTGGAAAGCACTGAACATTGGATTATTTTTTTTTTTTATTCTTCTTTGTTAGTGTTCTTCTTGGTTAATTCTTCGCTGTCTGTCTACAGCACACACACAAATTATATCGACTTGTCTAGTACTAAACATAAACTGTATACACAGATCAGACGATCTTTTTGAAACCCTACTATAAAGTCAATATTGTTACCCTCCCATTAAAAAATAGCCTCCATCAAAGGTGTATTTATTTTGTGGTCAGTATTGTAAGAAATGCACCTTTTTTCAGGATTTATGTTTTGCAATTTTGTTACCGTACAGACGGATAACTCCTGATTGCATCATCGTTGCTGAAAGATAGGAAAAGTAGGCCTTTCTGTTAATTTAAAGAATTTCAGCTGTCTGACTACTGCCACATTCCTTCACCCTTTTTTCTATGATTCAACAGTTTACTTTTGCCAGCAAGCAGTTCTTTTTTAAAAATAGTGCCATAGAATTTTATATATTTTTTTAAAAAGTTTACAAGCCTTCTCATTTGCTTTTCATTTAATTGTACTTATTTCTGTGAAATAGTCGTACTGACTTTTGGAGATGATTTCGAAAATTTCTGCATATCTACCAATTATAAAAAAAGAATCCAGTGAAATCACTGTATGCAGTTCAATTTGTATTTGTCTACTTCTTCGAAATTAATTCGACCCAAGCAAGACAGCAAAGGCACAAGGAGTTAAAGGGTGTAAAAGAATTAGAAACACACACATTACTAAAGATCGAGAAAAAAAAAGAAGAAAAGTGGATAGCGATTGACATTGTTTTTAAATTTTTTTGAAGATTAAAGTTGGCTGGAAAGCATGCAGCTGGAAGCGAGAAGTGCGAGAAGATAAACTGTTAGCATAGAATTTACTGTTTCATCCAGCCAACTCAACTGTAAATGGATGAGATCTCGACCCTATTCTAGTACTGCACTTAAATTCAAAAAGTGCAGGTACCATAATGAAGAGCTCATCTGAACAATTGCCATGAAAGTATTTTTAGAAAAGGCATAAGGAAGCAACCTTACGGCGGTGGGGACGTGACTGAAGCCGAACTGCCAGATCAAGACCAATAATATTGCAGATTCTTCTTTGGATTTTATCACAGAGCTCTAGATAAATAGCAGGAGCCCCAGACCATATGCGGCATCAATATGGGCGAATGGTAGATTATAGATATGTAAGAGAAAAACTTTCTCGCACTACACATTGATTTGAGATAATATTAATCAAGAGAGAGAGAGAGAGAGAGAGAGAGAGAGAGAGAGAGAGGGGGGGCGATTTTAAGTCTCGCGGTATTACTTTGTTGTTGAATTACAAAATAATTCATAAAAATATCCAAATACCAAACTAAGATTAAGGTAATGGTTTTAATATAGAATTGGTGTAAAAGGGAAATTAAACCAGGAAACAATGAAGAAATATGTTCCTCAGAAATCAATTATAAAAAAGAAGTTGAAAAAGTTTAATCTGTTAAAAGTTTAAGCTTAACCATTATTAATTCTGGGTAATATTTCTCGTCTACATTTAATTGTAACTACTCAGTTCATTAGTCTCCAGCTAGCAGTGAGCAGTTTGAATCAGAAGTCAAAAGAAAATAAACGAGGTGAGACTCGAACTAGTATTTATTTTATCTCGGGAAGATAATGAGGGTAAGAGATGTCAACTTAAGCGGCTTTTGTGACATAGACAAGCTTGCTTGTTTTGGGAGGACTATGTGTCTGTCTCACCCTATTCAGGCATGACATTTCCAATTTAAGGATAAATTCTCCTACTTTGATTCCTGGTTAAACGTCATGGTTTTGCTTCGGTGCTATGACTGTAATTTATTCTCAGTTTTGTATTATTTGTCCCTTCATCAAGGGTGCTGTAGGCAAATACTTCTTTGTACTGGCGATATTCGCTTGAGTCAGGGAACCGAAATATAGGATAGCCTCGTTAGGAGTTACTCTATCAGCAGGTGCTTAATATGGAGTATTGCAATTTGGTGAATGAGAGCTGGACCGTGCAGTAGTGTTCAATGGACCAGTTCGATTTCATCATAAAGTGCATTGTTACGGCCTTGCATTCTGGAAATTAACCCAAGTAGATTTTTTAATGTAGCAAAAGTGGTGGAGTCATTTCTCTACCTATGTCCCTCATTTCTCATAACAATATCTGATCAAAATTATCACCCTGAATTTGTGATGGTTTCAATATTCACCACAAAGAATGGTTATTACACGCAAGCACAACCGACGAAGAAGACAATGCTAGGACTTCTACATAACATACGAACTCACCCAGGCGATAGACAAGCTTACTTGTTTCCCCCGATACATCTGAGCATTAAGCTGAACATTTTAGTACTTCCTCTCTCAACAAATGTTCTCTTGAAGTGCTAACCCCCTCCCCCTTGAGTATCTCAGGTCAATCAAAATCAATGTCAAAGTTCATGCCAAACTGAAGGCTTCTTTGGATGTCCCATTTCATAGGTCAATTTACCGATACTGACTGGAATAACGTCAGATCATCGCCAGAACACTCTCTCAACTTTCTTCAGAAATCAAGCTGCCAAATCAGCGTTCCTCATTTCCGAATCGGTCTTTTCTGACATGGAAAGTTTCACCAGTCACAAAAAAGGACCCACAAAGCCAAAGCTGGTTCACGCCCATCCAAGCAAGTGTATCTTGTAAAATGATAAATGCAGCTATGCATAAGTAGTCAAACCGAAATTCTCCACTTATGATAAACGATAGTATTCTCAGTGAGGCTTTTTAGCTGAAGCATGTATTGAGACTAAATCTCACATCAGACCGAGTGGAACTTTGTATATACGACCTTGCCATACTCTTTCCACAAGAGCCAGATCAGATAAAAAATGGTGAATTACTACCACATCCAAACTGGAGCTGCACAATCTTTACTTTCTAGTGTCGGCCGAGTTCAAAAGTGTTTGCGTGGCCTTTTGGGTGGTGAATTGTTTTCACCCTACAACCCTTTTCTCACAGACGAATGCTGTTAGCCTCTCGCTACTCTACTTCTATTTTCATGTCAGATGTTCGGGTGAGCTACAATTCTTGGTTCAGCCACTCTAGTCCTTTACACATAGAACCCGCCATATCACCTACACAGGAGGAGCTCGTCACACATTAGAGAAGCAACTGATCAGGCAAGGATGAATTTACCTTTTAAGCGAAATCTCTCCCGTCAAAGATATCGCGAAATATTTCATATCTACACAGTTTCGTATCCAAACGTAAACAGAGCGAATTTTCTAAGTAATCGATTTTGATTAATCTGACAGTAGGACTGCCTTGGAGACACCTGTATTGATTTCATCGGCGTTAGAGCCATGCGCCATTAACAAAGACCTTTATTACTTTCTCGATAGACGAAAATAAATAAATATACTATAATACGAATGTCCACTAAAAGACGAAAATAAATAAATATACTATAATACGAATGTCCACTAAAAATAACGTTTAAAGTGATAAACAACAAATTTTAAGTAATAAAATAATACGTTTATAGACTACAGTATATATTTTTATGAATCAATGTGCTGAGTATAAACAAATATTTACTTTTTTTTGTCTGCAAGCAACATTTTGATCGGAAAGACTCCTATTTCCCTCTTACGTGAATCATTAATATTCTCCACCCTTAGGAAATTATCGTTGTTTCTTTATCCCTCGGCGTCTGGCTAGTTTATATAATAGCTAATTCAAGTCACGAGAACATGGAATCTTAACTGCCCTGATAAGGAATATGGTTGTTATGGTAGAAGTGATCATAAAACTTAATCTAGATATTTTTCAAAGGTCTGATGACGTTGGTCATTAAACTTAGTTTGTATTTAGTTTTATCTTCATATTCAGTGTCTTAATTCATTTTCTTTGATACTAAATTTCATTGGTTTTAGCTTTTATTAAATCGCCTCTTTCAATGTTTTAATGAGTTTTTCATACCGACTGATCTTTCTGATCAAAGTTGTCTGGAATGACATTTGTTTTTTTTTGTTTTAATTCTTTGAAGTTTAAATTCATATTATTGCTGAAAACAGTTAAATATAATCTCGGCTAAAAGAACAGAGTAAAAGAAATACGTAATAACATAAAGTGTAGAACTTCTCAACGTTGTTGGTGGCATATTTCTTGTTTCTGTACTTTACACACACATTATCAATGCTGACAATGGCTACAACAGCTCTTTGCTTGGTAATTTAATTATGTTTTCACAATAAAATTGTTATTAATTTTCAGGATGTACTTATGAATATAGCATGTGAATTTCAGGTCATCAAAATCAGCAAAATATGTAATTTTGATTTTATTAGATGAAAAGTTGTCAAAACTTATTAATTTCTGAAAATTATTTCTTGTCAGTCTCCGGCCATTCGTGTGGATCCTGTCCCACTGCTTTATTTCTTACCATTGCTGCTTTTAATAGTCGTACAATGACGAACTGAGGAGGTGTGATGTAAAGCAACTGAAGGGGGAAGACAAACTAGGTGAACTTTAATAAGGTCTTATAATGTTTCAATTATAATAGTATTTTTTGTTGATTTCAAAAACTGTATTACCGTTGTGGAAATTGTGACAACATGACTGAAACCTCCTATTGCGTCTGAAGCGTCCTGCTTTTCTCGGTTTGGGAAACAGTCAGTTGCTTTGACTCTTTACCACTTTGGAAGGCATACCTACATGACATATCCTGGCGACCTAACAACTCTCTTCGCAAATCGACACCTAATCCCTCTGGAAATACTTGGTTAATACTTGGATAAAATAACCACCAACCAAACAGTCTTTAAATCTGCGGTTATGAGAGCCTTACAAGGCCTATTTAAGGAATTAAAAATTTCACGACAGGAGACTGCCTTCACGCCATACTTGCATTCCTGACTCTGCAAGAAATGAACAACTCCGGATTTAAACCCAACTTATTACTAGTGATTCCAGAGACAACGGATTCACAGCCACATCCAGCTACTAAACCTCAAGGCCCAAAAAACCCTTCTTCCAAAAACAACAGCCCTTTTCGAAGTGAAGTATTGTTTCTCTTACATTACCATTTTCTAAATTTGGAACTTTTCCGTATTTACCATTTGCTAATGAATTTCTTTACATCTGTTCCGGAACTTATCCGTTTTTTTTTTGTACATTCGATTGATAATATTGTTCTTCTTTGAAAATGTGTTTCTACACACAAAGTTTAATGTGCCGCTATTGTTGCCTCTCTTTTTTTCTCTCTCCTTCAATATTATGTAAGAAATTAAATCAAGATACTACTGTTGCAGCTAACAGCTTACGTAAAAGCCATGTGATGCCGATCGATTGAGATAACTCAGTCAGTAGAACAATTGTTGTGTATGTTCCCGGAGGTAAAAAGAGTTCCAGTCATTCTGCGAGTTTATTCTTTTAAATGTTCATTAACGGTGAATAGAATAACTGTGTCTAGTTCCGTAGCATGTCTATTACCGCAATGGAAAAATAGACTTTGAACTGAATGTCATACTAGACTTTACTTGACGTGGGATTCTTTTGCACCCAGATCCAGAAAGATTAATCTTATTAGGTCCCTTATTCATCATGCATTTATGTTGTGCTCTGAATGTAGACTCGACACCGAGCCGAAGAAAATTAAACAACTTTTATTGATGAATGGTTACCCTGAATATGTGTTGACAGCTACCATTGAACAAAAGATCAATAAGTTCAATGAGTCTAAGATATGTGGTCTCTATAAGTGTCCTGTTTATTTGAGACTCTCTTGGTTTGGTACCGAGAGTCAAACATATGGTGTTTTTAATGCTGTTACTGTCCGAAGTATTTTTTACTACAAAAAGGCTTTCCCCCTCTCCGTAAGGATGTCTTGCCTACCAGTCAACAAAGTTTAGTTATATATCAATATAGATGTCGATGTGAGATAGGTTAGAGGTAAGAATCACCCAGCATGTTCCGGGCATGGTGCGAAGACACGAGCCTATTAGATCTGGGTGTTCGAAAACTCATGAGTCTGCGATTGGTGAGCAACTATTAAATTCTGTTGATTGCAGGACGAATTATTCTCCTGACTTTATTTTTCTGTCATACACAGGGCTAGGACGAGGCTCCATCTTGGAATCTATTATTATTAATATGCAACTTCCTGGCCCTGTGTAGACAACGGGAGATGAAATATAGGCTGGCCCTATTCGGGGAAACTACTGCCTGATTGAGAACATATTTAGTAATAATTTTTTTCTCTCCCCCCACAATTGGGTAATTTATGTTTTAATACCAGTTGTTGATAATAATTTTTCTTATCAGCATCTCTGTTTTATTTTGTCGACGATTCTGTTTTCTGAGGAAAGGCGTCTAAAATCTTATTTCTTAAACGAGATACTTTTGTATCTATTTTAATAATAAATATGATCCTTTTTCTTATATATATATATATATATATATATATATATATCTTATATATATATATATATCTTATATATATATATATATCTTATATATATATATATATATATCTTATATATATATATATCTTATATATATATATATATATATATATATATATATAAGATATATATATATATATATATATATATATATATATATATATATATATAATTGACGAAATTAAGCGGTGAATAAAATGTGATGTTAAATATGAGAGATTAAGACTTGTTTTATTACGTGTTACAACGTCCTTATTACACAATAGAAAGCGACTGAAATTAAAATGATAGAAATACTAGTCAAAAATGAATAATGTCATCTTCCTCATTCTCTGCTATAATTCGGAGTTGACAACAGGACTGTGATTGCTGACATTGATTTAATGTTTAAAAAATAGAGCAATTACGTTGCTTCTTATTGGACTGGGATTATAAAAATGTTATTGAGACATGTTTAATTATTAATGAATTTTAGTCTTATTTATAAAATGAATCTTTAATTCTTGACTTTTATGCCTAAACAAAGACTCTGAAATACCTATAATGAAATTAAGCAGCGTTTATTCTGATCTCTATGAAATAAGATATAAGAATCAGTAAGAGAAAAAAATTATAATTCTGTCATTTACATATTCTATCGTGATATAAAAGAAATTTCAATTTAATATATACTTGTTTTAATGCAATATCTCGTTTGTTATTTGTAATTGTAAAAAGGAGTTTTGCAGTTGAAAATATTCGGAATATATTAAACCTTTTTTGTTGGATGTTACCTTATTATAAATAACGGTTAAAAAGACTGTCTTCTGTGATTTTAACAACACACACACACACACTTCTTAAGTATTTATACTAATTTACATCGTTCGGACAGTTGTCCTCATCTGTATTGTTATAATTCTCGACGTTTCGACCATTGTACTCTCCGATTTTCTTCATGTGAGATACGCTGGAATTTTGAACTGAACTCTTTATTTCGTCCACTGGGGTAGATTGTTCTAGTTCTGAAGATTGCCGGAGGGTGCAACGGCCGAAATGTCGTGAATATGACAATAAATATGAGGAAAATAGGACTCTGTAAATAGTGTAAATAGTTACAATACCTCATCTCAGAAATATCGACTGATATCTCCTGTTAAGGAATCTATATATTTCTGATAAAAGCAAACTTATAAGAATAAAGAGCAATAAAAATTATTTACCGTATATTTTTGTGTATAAGCCAACTTCATGTATGAGGGTCGACTGAAAAGTTCATAGACTGACTATATTGACAGCCTTTCGTAAATTTTGTCCATTTTCAAGAGAAATCGTTACTAGTTACTTTTGAAGTATCCTTTGAACAGTCAGATGTTAGTCTACGTAGAGAGCAAGAATTCAGTTATTAATAAGAGTTGAAATTAATGTATGCATGATTTCACAGCTCTAGCATCACCTCTTCATAGACAGACTAGGTAAGTTTCAACCCACCCTCGAATAGTGCGGTCCCAGCATATTTTTGCATTAATTTTAACCCCTTAAGAAAAAAAAATGTGTATTTTTGCGTAAAAACTGATCATTAAAAAACAAAAACAAACTCGCACTATCCACGATTATATAAGGTAAGATATCTAATTTGCATACATCCATATCTAATTATGCAATATATATATGATAAAAAGACAGTTTTTTATGGATCAGATTCCGGCGGGGATGTTTCCCTGAATACATTGCTCTTGACTTCAAGTCGCTTCTCCTTATCCGTATAATCTTCACTTCTTCCCACCCTCTCTCTATTCATATCACATCATTACCATTTTGACTGTTAGCCCTCTAACTTGAGTGGCTCTCGAGCTTTTTATTGTGATATTTATTAATAAAATACTATATTAAAATATTAGATTAAAATATATAAAACTAGAACCCCTGAAAAGTTTAAATGCTGGTCGTTATTTTAAGAAGAGGGTACAAATGAAAAGATTTGAAAGTGACAACGTTTTATTTTCCATTTCACTGAAACAGCACAAAATTTGTGTCTATCTGTCTGTCTCTTTCTAGTAGCGTCTCTGATGTCTTTTCCATCTTTCTCTCTGATCAAAACGAAACGGTTCATTATGTATCAGGTATTGCACTTCTGTCTCTCAGTCTTCTCACGACTAAGGAATGCAATTTGTCTGAACACGATTCTGATATGTCTTTTCCGTCTTTCCATCTGATCAAATCAAAATGGTTCATGATTTATAAGGTATTGCAGGAGACTTTAAACATTTCTATTTTTCTTTCGTCTCACCATTGGAATACGAATAATGGAATGAAGGTGGCCCGCAGCACAACAATATCAGCAGCAGCATTACGGGTCTAAGCCGTGAAGGTTAGAACTGGTGGGATAAGGAATGCAATTGGTCTGAACACTTTGAAAAAGAGAGAGAAGAGAGAGAGAGAGAGAGAGTCCTGTGGGAAAGGGGGATGTAGGATGGAAAATAATTCATCACCCACAAAGACTCAGGGACGAGGTTGGTCTCTATTGAGACGAGAAAGTAAAGACTGACCAACTCATGTCAATATATAACAACAGTATTCTATTTTCGGTCTTATCTAGCTTTTATAAAGGTAGATGATGGCAGGAACCTTACTCGAGTGGTAGGGGAATAGACCATTTTTTCCATTATCTTTATCGATGTATGGTATGTACGAGTTTCACTTGAGTTCTGGGTTGACTCTGTCCCAATAGGCGCAGACAAACATGGCTCCTCCCTAAGAGAACATTAGTTCGTCGTGATAAGTGAAAAATCACGCTCTGCTCGGTGATAATAGAATGTCAACAGTTTGGTTTTCGAAGAATTGACTGCGACCAGCCAGTTGATCTCTTGACAAAATGGGTGTAAAATTTACAAGATCTGTTCACATCTGAACTTAAAATATTACAACTTCAGATATATTGATTACGTCTGCTGTAAGTGGCGTACTTCCAAATTAGTTATTCCATTCTGCACATGTCTGAAAGCATATTAATGTGTACTTTCTTCAGGGAAGCTCAAGAAGAGTTTGGCAATGTTAAGAAAAGGATGAATTAATTCAGAGATAAGAGCAAAAGTAATACAAACGGTAATTCCATTGAAGTACTTAATAATTCGTTTCCATCCTTCTATTTCTGTTGTCTGAGACTGATGTCCAGAAAATCGGTGCTTAGTTTAAAAGTAACAATCTGTTGAGTGGATCTTGTCGAATTATAGACTGAGAAAGGAATGCAAATAAGATTTGTTTAAAGTGTGTTCAACTTGCTAAATCGATTCGTATAGATTTATGATGGAAGCAAGTTCAAGGAAAAATTCCAATTTCTTGGTCGTTTTGTGCGTATTTCTGCTTAGTGTTGTTTATTAGAGACCATAGACTGACGGCCTGAGTAGTTGTGATGTAAAGCAAATGAAATAAAGATGAAAGAAATACTTGGTAAAATTTAATAATGTTTTACAACGCAAAGAAATAAAATAACATAGTACTCCTGCTATTTGGATACGCAAAAGCAATACGAAATATGGCACTGGACAGCTGGAGAATATTGAGACTGAGTTTCAGTGTTAGAGCTGATCAATCGGTAGAAACGCTATCGTATATAGGCATCTTTCCTGGGGTAAAACGGATGCAGGTTTTAGATTCGCCGCGAGCTTATTTTTTTGATTGATACATTTTCTACGGCTTATTAACCATTTTCAGGTTATTTAAAGCCAGAAAATATTTTTAGATTGTAAGAATATTTTTTGAGATAATGATTTAGTGATAGAGGTCTTAATAATTAACCCATAGATGGGGGAGAAGTGGATTCATACCTTTCCGAAAATAAGTGAATATAACGAACCCAACGGTAATTTGAATTCAGCTCTGCATTTAACAATTCCGAGAGATTATTTATTACACCAACCGCATATCCATGCCTACAGAACTTATTAGGTTGGTGCAAAAATAATGTCGGTTTTTGACGTTAAAAAATATTATTTTTGCACCAACCTAATAGTATTCCCAAGCGGTCACCCAGATTCGAAGGTTGCTTAACTTTGGTGATCGTACGGGAACCAATGTTTCCACGTGATGCGGATGTAAGCCTTGATTTTAGTTTCGATCAGTGATGCTTATTAATGGTCTTGGAAAAATGGTTTGAGTAGTTGCTATAAAAAGCAACTAAATTAAGATGAATGAAATACTAAAGAAATATTTTAATCACTTTAATGCCAAGCAAGGCAATAAAGTCACTAAGACGTAAGGAGTTACTGAGTGAGAGAATATGAGAAAAAGAAACTTTATGAAGGAGAGAGAACAATAAAAATACAGGAATTAAGAAAACAGAAGATAAAGATTGACATTGTATTTAAATAATTAATAATGCAATCATCTTCCACTACCCCCTCGGCAAATGGGAGTTGACAATAGGAATATAAAGAAACCTCATGTCAGGAAGACGCAAGAAAGATAATTTCCCAGCATAAGATGAGAATAGTCTCACGGATTAAAGCGTTGGTTCCTAAATTTGGTAGCGTAATAATTGTGAATTTAATCCCTAAGGCGGATAGAAGAGTTTTAGATTCAGGCATATTGAGTAAAGATTGAATCACAATTTTCGTTTTTGCTTATCAATTTTATTCTTTAAAATATAAAATACAATTATATTTTGTTTATATTTCTGAGATGAGGTATTGTAACTATTTACATAGTTTGAACTGTTATCTTCATCTTTATTGCCGACACGATAAGTTGTAATAAAGCTTAGCGTGTTCGAATAATTAATTACATTTTACCAGATGTAATTTAAATTTATTGAACTATTATTTATCAAACATCTCCATTTTCAATGACCACAGGTCAATGGAAAGTACATTTCAGATCGCAAGTTTAAATAAATTTTGGTGGATTTCCCCGAAACTTCGTTTCTGTATGTTTTGCTATTTATGAAATTTTTTAGTGACTCAGACAAATGAAAATCTAGAGTATATGAAGGATGTGGAAGAATCCATCATACTAACGATCTTATTTTTTTCTTAGCTGTATTTTGCATTGGCATATTGAAGACCAAAGCATGACGCATTCCATGTAATGCATCGTTTACTGATCAGTAAACATCTGCACGGATTGTCCTTCTATGCTTCCTAAAGATCGTAATAAACGACACTTTTCATGTGAAACATGAAAAAACAAAAAACAAAAAAACAAAACAAAAAAACAAAACAAAACAAAAAACAAAACAAAACAAAAAACAAAACAGTGGCTTCTGAAGATGATGGAATCCTTGTTTTGGTGACGTCATGAGATTTTCCTTTTCTGATAAATACTGTCTTACTGTCTTCCTTTTTTGTTGACATGTAAACCCCATTTTTTATCACCTGTAACAATGCAATGCAAAAATGAATGGTTTTCATTCCCATTGCTGAGATAGTAAAACGTTGTGTTCGGTTCTCCAGTGAAATCCAAATCCCCTTTTTATAGGTTTGCTGAATTAATCTGTGAAATTCACTCTGAACGGCACATTGTCGGATAAAAGAGATAAAATAATTCTAGACGTACTTATTATTTAAAGTGAATTTATATTATCGATAATATTACTTGTAATGGGATGTGTGTGTTGTGGTGTAATGGGATGTGTGTGTTGTGGTGTAATGGGATGTGTGTGTTGTGGTGTAATGGATGGTCGGCTTGGAATGAGAAATCGTAGAGTCGCATTCGAAGTCCAGTCGGGTTCGTTACATTCACTTACGCGCAAATAGTATTGGGAAAGGAATGAACTCATCTCTTCTCCCCCAGCTATGGGTTGAATAATAAGACAGACTTGTGCCTATAGTTTTGGTCGGTAACCAATCTAGAAAGAAACGGCAATCTACTGCGGGAAAAATTTCTGCCTAGTCAGTCATGAATCGAAAGAGAGATGATTACCCATGTAATTGATATTAGAAGTACTGGAGATGTACTGAATTGTTACGTATCATCAGTCCTCCTATATGGCAGTAAATGCTGAACAATCTCGTCACTGATGACTTGACTTCATGAGACTTGAAACAAAAGAAATGTCGTTTTACAGAAAGATGCTGAGAATATCATGGAGCAACGATGAAGTTTTAGAGAAAATGGAAACAAAAAGGATACATTTTTCACATCAGGAAGAGGCATCAGAAATTTATAGGCGCATAATTAGGACAGACGGCATGTAAAATTTGATACTCACATGAAGGACTGAGGGCAGGAGAGACAGAGGAAAGCAATGTACTTGTCGAGGTTGAGTGAATGGATACCGGAAAGGTTTGGGAGAGATGGCGAGGAGACAAAATTTGACAGCTACAGAGGGCAGGAAATTGTGGAGAGCCATGTTCGCCAACGTCCTGAAGATCCACGTCGCATAAAAGAAATGGAGAATTAATTTGAACACCCATGTTGGGGTTTATATATATAAATGCGCGTTTATTTCCGTGGTGCTTAGTCTACAAATGATAAAGAAGCAAAATGAATTCTTTTTTTGAAATTTTAGTTTTGTTATCAGTACACACGCACACGCACACGCACACACACCTCCAGAGATAATCCCGATACAAGATTCATTCATTTAAAAATACTTTCAATGTAATGTGTATTGCATGAAAGAAAATTCGTATAATTTACTGCATTGTTCGTAGATTTTCTGTAGCTTTTTGTCTTTTGTTTATTTGCTTTATAAAATGTTAGCGATAAATCTAAAACAAAAACATGCTTTTTTTATAAACTTGTTGAAGATTTTACTTTCCTGTGCCAAATTTTGGACTAAATCCGCTTTTACATGTTATTGATTATCTATCCCTCTGCATTTCAAAAGAAAATAACTTGCAATAATAGATGCCAACGACGGCAAACGTAAGGAATAAAATGAAGACTTTCTTTTAAAAAAATTAGCCATCTTTCTCTATTTATATTTGTTTACCATCTGACGATAGTAACGGCTGCTGTCGTGAAAAGCGCACGTGACGATAATAATTGCTATGGTAATTATTACAATGTAATAATCATCATTATAGACCCATGAGTCTCCTGAGTATCAAACCTTTTGAAGGTATAATCAACAAAAATGTTATTGATCACCTCACTAGGGACAACTTCTTGAGCGACAAAAAGTGCAGGTTTCGATCGGTTGGGCCAACTGCCTGATATTCTAACATTATTGACAGAATCCGTGACATTCCACCATCATCAAACGGACCCAGTAAGTTCATCGATCGCAGTGAACGGATGTTCTCTCATAGAGGCCCTGTGTCTTGAGCGCCTTTTGTTGACTCAATCCAGACCTCAAGTAGAAATCGTACATACGATACATTCCTAAAAATAGTCGGTTTTCTGTGCCGCTCCCGTAAGTACATCAAAAACGTAGGTCCGATAAAACCAAGGCAAGTTCCACCCTTAAAAATCAAGGATTGTTAGGTCAGGTTTCATATTTAGGTTTACGATCTAAATATGTAGAACTCGTAGTTTTTTGGTTTTGCCCAGATGTAACTGATATCCTGGTTCCATGTTAACAAATAAATAGTCTTTATGCATGCAAACATCGCCTCATTATTTCAGTTCTCTTATTCAATAGCAAGCCTGGATTCAGTTTTTTTTAAACTTTAGATTTAATATTACTTTAGATACAGGTTGAATATTTTGACAACGGAATATTGGACCCATATAGGAAAAGAATTCTCGAGTTTAGATACGTTGATGTTAAATCAAACCAGCCAGGTACATTATTAAGACACCTGAGCATTGGTTATGACGCAACTCATCTTCTTTAAAAATATAAAACATGATTACCAGTCAGCATTGAAGATATTAAAATGTCAAACTGATTGTGACAAATACAAGAAAAAAGAAAGCTTATTTGGTTTAACTATCCGTTTAATTTGCATACTTGCTGAAGAATGATGATCAACTAACTTGACAAGCTGTACTCTCGGTAAAATACATTTTAATTGAATTTACTCACTTAGCACCCACAAAGAAAATAACCTGGGAAAACTATTTGAAACTGAAACTCAACAAAATGCCCCATCTTAAAGATATATACCAAAACATAACATTATAGTGGACATTTTGACTTGGTGTAATGGTTAGCAAGTTTGTTTTGCGAGGTCAATTATAACTGAGTAGTGAGTTCGATCCTCACTGGGTGCTCCATATCTTCGGCCTTGTGCTACCTCTAAACTAGTATGGTTAAATCGTTATAACATTTCTACAAATGAAAGTATAAAATGATGTAGAAAATATCCGCAGTTGAAGGCAAAATTATGATTTAGATTTCGGCATTAAATAAACCATAGGAGTTCTCAAGCCACTAAGCAAAACTAATCAACAGTCCCCGTAAAAACGAAAATTTTGCACGTAAAAACGAAAATTGGCCCGACATTCTTCGCTATACTGAACAAACACTTTCCAGCAAATAATGTATTTTATAAAATTTTTAATAAGAATACTTAGCTACAGCCAATGCCCAAAATGGAGAAGATTATTAAGAGGTACAACCAGAAAGTGTTGACGGGTAAATCTGCAAGTAAACATAAATTAGAATTGTAGAAAAAGTACAAATTGCCCCTTAAATGGATAATGTTTTAATGACAACGCCATATACAGTGCCGACATTGAAATAGAAGGCCCCCTTACAATGAATTATATTGATTCGATTGAGGGCGCGTTTAAAAAGAGGTTTGGCAACCATGCAACATCGTTCAGATTGATTATGCACCATAGTAGCACTGCTCTGTTTATATTTGGAAAATAAAAGATGAACAGAACGCCCAATCGAAAATATGCAAATTGTGCTAAGAGTTTGTGTTTGCGATTATAATGTTACCGAATCCAAGGCCCACTAACGAATAAGAGAACGAAAATAATGACACGATGTTTTCATGCAAAAAATTATTTAATAGCTAGTATGGAACGCGGATGACACATCCAGGCCAAAAATAAATAAATAAATAAAAATAAAAAATAAACAAAAGTCAACAACAACAACAGCAACAAAAAACAAAACAAACAAGCTCCGACTTCTCCATATTTAAACCATAATCCACGAGCGACACAAGATAAAGACTAAAGATGGCCTGACAATTTTTCCTTTTTGAGGAACTTACTTAATTAACCTCGGTTTTATATTTATTTTTATTTTTTATTTATCTTACGTTTTATAGACTCTATGTTGTATTGAATACTTTTAATTGCCAAATTTATCATATTTGCAGTTTACTAACAACGATTGTGTTTCGCTATATAATCATTGTTTTGTAAGCTTGAAAAGCAATCAAATTTGAAAGAAAATTCGACATAAGATTTTGATAATCATTTCATTTAATGACTACATTAGAAGAGACAGTTTTAGAAGGTTGACATTGGTGTAAGTCTGCATTTATTAACTGCCGCTTTCTTAAAAAAAAAGAAAAGCTAACGTCTGAAAACTTTGTTCTTCAACATCTGAAATAATCTTTTAACTTTTCAGGGTCAGTCGTGGTGAAGACAACTCCCCCAGGAAGAGGTTAACGCCGAATTACAAAACCAGTTCCTTAGTTTTAAAATCCGGTTTCACTGCCGGAGAATGGGTAGGTGAAGATATTTAGCAATGCATACATTGTATCTCTTTTTTTTTTGGCGGAATATGGTATGCGCTGATTTCTTGAATTTTTGAATTTTAAATGTGGTTCTCTGAAATGTGTTATTTTGTGTAACTAGATTAAAACATTGACAATGGATCGGATAAAAATAGACACAAAGTTACCCAGAGAATTGGATGGTGATGAAAAGACAAAAAGCAAATATTGACATAATGAATATTAAAAACATTCTTTTCGAAAGCCCAAGAAAAATATAAAACTTTAGATTATTGCAAGATGACTGATTTATATTGTAGATCTTGAAGTTTTTAAAAGTATACGGATTAGAAAACATTAAAGATTATGCAGAAAATTATTAGCGTCAGAACAAACACTCGTATCGTTTTTTCAGTGAATTTCTATGTCAATACTTAGAATTTTTTAAAAAGATTTATTCAACCACATATGCACCATTTTGTTTCAATACCCTTCGCCATCTTTGAAATTTCATAATTCCACCGTCTCAGAATTTGTTATTTTTCTAGGTGATGAACTATTTAAAGTGGTTTCTACATGCTTCTAGAGAATTGATATTTTTCCTATTAAAAGAATATTGTCGGGATCGAAATAAATCTTAATCGAAAGGCCAGTTGAGTACGGCAGGTATAGTAGAACATCCTAACCAAACTCTACCAGTTTCTGTCGAGTTTGCAAAGAGACGTGAGGTTTGACGCTGTCCTGGTGGAAGACAACACTCTTTCGATTGACTAATCCCGTACGCTTTCCATTGATCGTTAATAGGTTCAATTTGTAAGAGTACTTGTCTAAATTCAACATCTGATTTTTGGGGGGAAGAGCTCGTAAAGCACAATGCCACCATCTTCGGATGACGAGCGGTTTTTTGAAGAGGTTAACGGTGGCTTATTTCATTTACCCTAAGACTTGTTTTCTCTCCACGATGTTGCAAATAATCCATTTTCATTGCCTGCGATCCTTTCTAAAATCTGACGTTTTTGTTGCGTTTGAGTAGAGAATCCCGGACGGAAATGAGGTCTAGTGATTCACGTATACAAGTGTTTATAAATACCTGAAAGTAATCAGTCGAGATATTTGTAGTATCTGTGTCATGTGACATGAGTTATTTTTAATTAGTTTCGATTTGGTCATCATCAACGACTGCAGGTCTAGCTAAACATTGTCTCAGAAATTCACTTAATAACTGCACGAGCTTTTGTTCCAACCTAGTACTTTTCTAGCCAATCTTTAAAATCTTCTAATCCATTTTTATTTTAAAATCCTTGATTCTTAGTCTTTCTCAATCAATATTTCCACTTTTGAACCTCCTGAAGTTTTGCTGTTTATAGAATGTTTCCCACTTTCTAGAAATAAAAAGTATAAAATAACGAAAACGCATCTCATTTTCCACAATTTTCACTTTTAATGTAAAAGCATTTCAAATTCACAATCTCGTCGGCACTCGCTCGCATCCGATCATCGGTATGCGCATCCTTTCTCCCTATTCTGGTGGCCGTGGCGGGATGGCTGTGAAGGTCCAGCCTACTCCTGAAGAATCGTGAACAGGAATCACAAAAGAGTGAGAATGGTGAATGTGTGGAACCCTACTGACTGCTCAATGCAGATCCTCTTCATGTTGACGATTGATCCCTCTAGATGGTCCTACGCCAGGATGTCCGATTTGCAGTAACGGTTTCCCAAGTTTTAGGGTTGATGTTGGTCTGTGTCAGGGATGTCTTCAACTGATTTTTGAAGCGTCGTTTTGGGCCTTCGCGTAGTCTCTTTCCGCTAGCAAGATTTCCAAACAGGATGATACGTGGGGAGTTGAGTGGGACATATTCTGGACACGTAACCCACCCAGCGAAGGTGATGTTGAAGGATGGTAGCCTTGATACTGGAGAGAGACGTTCAAGACAGGACCTCGGTATTGGTGAAGCTTTGTTTTGATGAAACTACTCCAGACGTCTGATGTCCCGACAATAGAAGGTTCCTGTCTCGGAAGCGTAAAGAAGGGTGGAGAGGACCACGACCCGGAAGATCATAATTTAAGTTCTTTCGGTGAGGCCGTAATTGCTGGACACCCAGTGCGAGAGCGTTCCGTACGCAGTGTGAGCTGCTTTGATTCTGTTGTCAAGGTCTTTTTGCAGGTGACATTATTCGAGATGATGCTGTCAAGATAAGGAAATTTGTCATCGACGACGTCTACCTACTGTCCGTCGATGTTGATGCTGAAAATCTACACGCGAATCGTATGGAAAGACGCGTTGAAATGTTAACTTTTAGTCTATGCATGTCATAAATTTTAGTCACGTTTGAAGCCACGTCTTCAAACGTGATCTATGGAAAATGCGACGGACTTTTGTTCCAACCCAATACATTTAGTTAAGAGTAAAGTGCTTGTCATGAACTTGATTCTGACTTAATTATAGTCAGCTTTCTAACTAAATATCTTAGTAAAAGTGTTTCATATTCAAACTCTAGGATAATACAAATAAATAACCTAACAGATTCATGAAGTCTGTACTTATTGAAAATCTCAGTGTTAGGGTTCCAGCTATGGTTAAATAGTGAATCCCAGAACAAAAGTTAAAACACTATGAAATTATAAAAATAGATTTTTATGTTGAAGATCCCAGCAATAAATATTTATATAAAATATTACCAATAATATCTATTAAAATCTATATTATTTAGTAAAAATATATTTTATCTGTAGTTGAAGGCATACAATTGCGTTTAAAATATATTTAGTTAGTCATGAAATTGTGTCCAAAATTTTTAGATTTCGGCATTAAATAACCTATAAAATTGTTGATATGCCGGTAAACGAGATCAACTAAACCAAATACTGAACATCTTGAAGATTCTTGTTCGCTAGCAAAGACAAGGACGAGATATATTCAGGCAAAATTGACTTGTTAATATTTTTGATTATTATTGCTCTTATAGTGAGATAAATCTGATTTTAATTTTCTAACGAAAACTCGACGTTAGCTCGTAACGAAACTGGACTGCGAAGAAAGAAGCTTCTCTTAGTTATTCCTAATTCCATTCCTCCTTTGAAAGATTCTAATTTACGGATGTTGGATTGCTTCCCAGTAAGTGTTTAATTGAATAGCAAGATGTCCCGATTAAACATTTCCCATGAACTGTCAGAGCGAAAATGTTTCTGATACACTGGCTCGAGAGGTAATTGATAGAATTGATATTTTATAGTGATATATCTTTGGTTCATTTTCACCTTTGACACTCTTGATTGATATTTCTTTGCCCGCGGAAACACGACGGCAATAATGACTTTCATTACTGCTAGGAATTCAAAGATAATGATAGCCAAGTGTTCTTACGTTTAGGGAAACTTCGTGAATAACTGATTTATATTTGGTTGTTTATGCAATAAAGAAGTGAATATATAGAGCGTCAGACCAAAAGAATTAATCATTTTAGACGAGTATTTACAGAAAATGATTAAAATGATCGCTTATTAATTCTTGACAAGTGTTTCAGTCATCATAATTTCACTTACTTTTTGTATAACAATATTATCTATCATTTTATTATTTTAGTAACTATTATTAGTTTTTGACTAGTATTTGTTTTATCTTCATTTCACGTGCAACTATTAAGACCGCTGTTCAAGAATGACCGTAGACTAACCGGCAATAACCAAGCGAAATTAAGATGAAAAAATGCTAGTCAAAATGTAATAATTGTTGTTAGTTATTTATTTAATTAAAATTTAAGAGAATATAGTTTATAGTTCTAGTTCTAATTAAAATTCCATCTCCGTCCAGAATGTAGACGATCATGGCTCTCCACTGATTCATTTATCTTTATTATTAGTGAATTATCATGAATTCTTGAAAAAGATAGTCGAGTTGTTTCGTGTTTGGCATTTAGTTTTCCTTCTCCTATACTGGTTGCTATCCAAATCTAGAGCGTCATATCTACCCTGCTATCTATTCCATAGTGAGGAGGATAAAAACGGATTCATGTCTTTTCCAAGGATACATGTGTGAAAACGAACGCGGTAGGTCAAGCTGGAATTGTGTGAAAACAAACATGGTAGGTCAAGCTGGAATTTGAACTCTGCTTACCGATCCTACATTTCGCGCCGATAATCCTATATTCCTATACTTGAAAAAAAAAAAAACGAAAATTTTAACCCCGACTTCAAATGAAGTCATGTAGAATAATTTGGCATCACGCCTTAAGTGCCCATTCCGACCCTGAAAAGGCTCTAGTCGAACAAAATGAGGTTTTATGCGCGCCTGCTATGCCTGACATCTTCCTGCACTAGACTTTCATCTCTCTAAACCTTACTGCAGAATATACAACCGTCTAAACGTACGAGTTTTACAACTTTCCAAGTCCATTAGTCAAACTCATGATCGTCTTTTAGGATTTTCCAATTCGATTTTCCATTATTTTATATTATTAAAAAAGTTCGTTAGATAATTTTAAATGCTGATTTATTTCCTTTTTAGAAGAATATATTTTCCCAAATAAATGTATTTTCTGAAAAATTGGATTATAAAATATAACGCTTTCGGAGTTCGTACGTATATTTAAGAACATGAAATGATTCGCAGAGAGACATTCTGTGAATCATAGCTTGAGAGAGAGAGAGAGAGAGAGAGAGAGAGAGAGAGACAGAGAGAGAGACAGAGAGACAGAGAGATTGATTTCAAATAAGTTTTCTCTTGTGGCTCTTAATTCTGATGGCCTTAGGTATAAGACTAGGTTTTGAACCTACTTTTTCTTTCATACATCATTTCAGAAGTAGACATCGGAGTATATTTAATATTCATTATGCTGTGTCGTCGAACGAATTTGATCGCTGAAATCGGTCTTTTTAATCGTAAGGAAAGAGTGGCATTACTAAGTTCAATGATCGAATTCTCAAGATACAAAGATAAACCCACAGAACGACAAGAAAAATAGGCTAAACTAATCGAATTGCAAATTCTTGCCGAGTGAAGTTATTCGTCTTGATGTCGAGATAATTTTCAAATGTCTGCTTGTCATTCTGTCATAGACTTAATCAATTTTGTCTTTTGTACACCACTTCACCTGATCAACAAAATGTGACCTTCAAGACAGATTGATATTCTCATAACGGACGGCTCTCATTTCCCTAATTCAATAACCCCTTTGTTGCTATGTTAAAATGAAGTGGTGTTTTACGACTAATGTGTTTGTAGTCGCCTGTATTGTCTGAACATTTTAAATCCAAAAAGGCACAGATGGACGGGGGAGGCACTACCGGTAGTCAGGGACAGACTGGCCTCGGGCTCATCCCTAGGAGAACGGACCAGTATACCAATAGATAACCTGATGTAGATGATGATTTCCTGTACACAAACAACAGACATCAGAATGGGATCATACGTATACCTACAGGATGAAGGCTTAGCAATGGGTTCACCATTATTACCAACAATGTCAAACATATATATGAAATACTTCGAAGAAATGGCATTAGAATCAACATCACAAAAACAACCCCATGACTGAGATAAGTAGCTGACACTTGGCCACACCAGGAAGAATAATGACTTTCATTACTGCTAGGAATTCAAAGATAATGATAGCCAAGTGTTCTTACGTTTAGGGAAACTTCGTGAATAACTGATTTATATTTGGTTGTTTATGCAATAAAGAAGTGAATATATAGAGCGTCAGACCAAAAGAATTAATCATTTTAGACGAGTATTTACAGAACATGATTAAAATGATCGCTTATTAATTCTTGACAAGTGTTTCAGTCATCATAATTTCACTTACTTTTTGTATAACAATATTATCTATCATTTTATTATTTTAGTAACTATTATTAGTTTTTGACTAGTATTTATTTTATCTTAATTTCACGTGCAACTATTAAGACCGCTGTTCAAGAATGACCGTAGACTAACCGGCAATAACCAAGCGAAATTAAGATGAAAAAATGCTAGTCAAAATGTAATAATGACCACACCAGGAAGAGGAAGATCATCGATACAGTTCATAATGGAGAGAGAAAACGACAAGAAGCTCGCCTTCTTGAATGTACTAATATCTCGAACAGAGCAAGAGTTCAAGACTTCCATATACTGCAAGCCAACATTCACCTCAACTTCAACTCCCACCAAAGAAAAGGGATCGTTCGTTGCTTACAATATCTAGAAAAAGTCATAACGGCGACTCAGAGACCCATGATCAAGAAGTGGTCAGTATAACTTAACAACTATCCTTGATACATGGCAGCAGCTTCAACAAACTAGGATAGAAGGATACAGGAGGATAACAACACTCAGAAAACAGCTTCGGTCTGCCTACAATATGTGAAGCGATTATTGGAAAAAATAGAAAAGATCTGTGGTCCATATAACATCAGGACTATCTTCAAAAGTGGTTCAACACTTCGCAGACACCTCTTCCAAGTAAGATCCCTCATAGAGGAGAACATGACTAAGGACTGTGTGTACGCCATTCCATGCAGCTGTGGTAAGAAATATAAAGGAGAAATTGGCCGCCCGCTTAAGGTAAGACTACAAGAACATCGTAAAGTCGTAACACGAGGAGAAATAGAAAAATCAGGAGTAGCTGACCAGATATGGAGGGAAAAGGAAGATTACTGCCCCCCCCCCATCCCCGTGGGATGAGGTTGGAATAATAGAGAGAGAAAATCAATGGAAAATACGTAAACTTAAAGACTCAGAACATATGCTTAGCCACAAAAATCTCCGGCCAAGCATAGAAATGAATACAATATGAGGACCAATAATACGGATTGCTATAGAAAAGCAATAGTAAGAACAAAATTGCAATATGAGCTCTGGTAAAAATAGTTACTGAGACATCAAGTTTTATTATTCCCCAAAATTCATAGACTAATGTCTCAAGTGAGCCAGTGGGTAAAAGCGTTGGTTGAGTGTAATAATAGACACGGAACAGAGTAACCCAAATTAGGCTTTATTCTGCGTAATAGAACAATTAGTACCAAAAAAAAAAACAAAAAACTATCTATTTATAAGCAGGCACAGTCCATTTTTGACGATATACAGGAGAGGGGGAGAAGGAATGTTAACTACAATCTTCCCTGCTTCTAGAAATAATTAGTGGAAGTTAAGTCAATCAATATTAAGGAAATATTATATCCTAGCAGGATTTATTTCAATTTTTAAGTATATTCTTTATAACCTTATTCAATTTAAGGAAATCAGCAAAAGATTTGCCCATAAGTTAAGCGATCGGGAGGTCTACGCGTTCGCTCTGATCAACGTAAAGGAATTTCGATTTTATTTTCTGGTGTATCTATAATAGATTCAGTCTTGCCGGGCTCTAAGGTACCAAAGTTCTGAACGGGACCAGCGGGGGTTGAGATCTCGGAGTGATACTGTGTTCTGTGTCTTTTATTACAATTTTATTCCGCATAATCGAACCAATTAGTACAAACCAAACTGTTTATAACGAGGCACAGTTCATTTTTGACGATAGAAATAGAAAATGAGAGAAGGAATGTTCACTACATTGGGTCTAGTGACTTGACCAAAAGTGTTTTGAGTTCAATACCTAGCTACCGCAGTAGTGAACAAAAACTTAATTTAAATTAAAGGGAGATAACCGAGAACTGTGGAACTAGAACAAACCACCCCAGTGGGTGAAATAAACGGTTCAGTTTGAAATGCCTGAAAAAGTCCGGAGCGCACAACGGCTGAAACATCGTGAACATGACAATAAATCCGAACAATGTAAATAATTTGTTGTGAATATTTTGAATAACTGGTTGGGCCATCATATTGCAAAATAATAACAAATAAAAGCGAAAGTTAAAACAAAAAAGAAGAAATTGTAAATAGTTTTATTCGCAGTCATTAAGAATTGGCTCGTGAAACAATTAAACAAAAAGATATTTCTGTTAATATCGTCAAGATAGCAAAAAAAAGCATTGTATTTATTAAAATTTGGATCTTGGTTATTAGAAAAACTCACCAGCACTAAATTCAGGGAGATACTTATCTATCAATCCACCTTGTTGTTGTCCTGGATAGATAGGTGGATAGATAGATCGATAAGTATCTCGATTTTAATAGGGATCTGAAGATGTTATGCGACAATCTTGCCAATTTTTAGCGGAACTCTGGGAATAGGTCCCGAAGACCCTCAGTCATCGAATGTAGAAGCACATGATCTCACACATGTATCCCGTGTTTGCAAGTGTGGGAAAGATTTGTAATACACACAGTTATATCTGTTTGGAAGGAAACTTCTTGCGGTTTATACATGAATATAATGTTCTACAAACAGCGAGAACTTTTCTTCCAGTCAGTTATAAACAGCTACTCCAGGAAGAAGATTAGTACTGATAAGATTTACTGTCAGCGTAAACCACCAATGGACACTCAGTGACTGAAAATATTAACGAGAGAAAAATTGACTTTGAAAATCAAACGTATCTCTCAATTCAGGCCACGAATCTTCTTAAACAAAGACAATTTTTTAGTCGATATTATATCATGACATAGAAAAATAATCTGGAATTTAGCCAAAAACTTAAAAAAAAAAAAGAAACAGGAATATAAAGGTGGAATTATTATTAAGCTAATATTTCTTTGACATTAATATTTCTTTTGACAGATAATTTCAACAAATCATATTGTCATTCTACTGACGAAAATGAAGAATACAACGAGACTCGAACTTGCACCTCTTGGAATGACGGTCTGTTTTGTTGTGATAAAAAGCAAGTAAAATTAAAAATTAATAAAATTCTTTATTTAATAATAAAATTTACGATTAATACGACATTGTGTATGTAAACTAACATCAAACAAAGGTAGTTGTCTGCCGTTCGGATGAAATGAATAATAAAACAACGCAAACTTTTGTAACTACAAATAAAGCAAATGACACCACAAAAGTGGCTTCTTCTAAAAAAAGGATGCAAGTTCAAGTCTTCCCGAGAGCTTATTGTTTATTTTCGATAATCGTTATTTATTAAAAGTCGTATTAATGACAGTATAAGTAGTCATGAAATTATCAAGGAAGAAATAATAACCACAAAATTAAAATGGCTGGCAAAGATTGGTTTGTTTTGTTTAGCGGCATATCAACACCTCTATCGGTTATTTAATGCCGAAGTCTAAATATTTTGAACACGATTTTATGGTTTCAACCATATTTTTTACTATCAATATGTATTGTTGGTATTTTTTATATAAAAATGTATTGCTGGCCTCTTTACCATAAAAATGTATTTTTAGACTTTCATGGTGTTTTACTGTTCGGGGCTTCATTATTTGCGCATAGCTAGGACCCTAATAGGTGCTACCACTCCGGGTCAGAGAGGACCTGAGAAAAAGTGCAATTAAGAAGTGTTTCCACTCCTCAAAACATCCAATCTCCTGATCAGAGGCCTTGTTGTTGGATGTAGTTTGTCGTCATACTCAGTACTAGCTGGCTAAGGTTAATCTAAAAAAATTAAATACTAATACCACAATTAATAGCACAACCATTAACAACAATTATAAAATTTCAATTACAGAATTCTAAAGATTATTGGTAAGAAAAATGATCTTTGAGACAGACACACAATGGTGACTCAAGATCATTGTAGATGAAAGAAACAGAAGCCCCTTCTTTGCCAAAGAGATGCACACATTAACAGGCTAAGACTTAAACAAAGACAATAGCGAAGACGTAAGAGGAGGGAGAATGGCTTGGTAAGAAGAATACTGCACAATGATTTTAAGTGAATCCGAAGTTAGATTGACGGACTTGAAAGATTTAGTTTCTCAAAGATGGTTGACAATAAGGGGCGTGCTGTTTAAGAAGGAAAATACTGAAGAAGTTTGTTTTAAGAGGGAATTGAAAATTGGAAGTGACGAAAAAGACAGGAGGAAAAGTAAAGGAGAAAGACAAAAGAAAGAATCGAGAAAAAAATGAAAAAAAGAAGAAAGAAAGTAAAAGAAAATGGAAGAAAAAATAAGAGTAAAAAAGTAAAACAAATTGCGAAAAATTAAGAAAGAAAATAACAAAGAAGTACGAAGACGAAAAGTGGACATAAATGCAAGGAGAGAAGGGAAAAGGTGAAGATAAAGGAGGAGGGAGAGAACGGAAAAGGTGAAGATAAAGGAGGAGGGAGGGAACGGAAAAAGTGAAGATAAAGGAGGAGGGAGGGAACGGAAAAAGTGAAGATAAAGGAGGAGGGAGGGAACGGAAAAGGTGAAGATAAAGGAGGAGGGAGAGAACGGAAAAGGTGAAGATAAAGGAGGAGGGAGGGAACGGAAAAGGTGAAGATAAAGGTGGAGGGAGGGAACGGAAAAGGTGAAGATAAAGGTGGAGGGAGGGAACGGAAAAGGTGAAGATAAAGGTGGAGGGAGGGAACGGAAAAGGTGAAGATAAAGGAGGAGGGAGAGAACGGAAAAGGTGAAGATAAAGGAGGAGGGAGGGAACGGAAAAGGTGAAGATAAAGGAGGAGGGAGGGAACGGAAAAGGTGAAGATAAAGGAGGAAGGAGAGAACGGAAAAGGTGAAGATAAAGGAGGAGAGTGGGAACGGAAAAGGTGAAGATAAAGGAGGAGGGAGGGAACGGAAAAGGTGAAGATAAAGGAGGAGGGAGAGAAGGGAAAAGGTGAAGATAAAGGAGGAGGGAGAGAAGGGAAAAGGTGAAGATAAAGGACGAGGGAGGGAACGGAAAAAGTGAAGATAAAGGAGGAGGGAGGGAACGGAAAAGGTGAAGATAAAGGAGGAGGGAGGGAACGGAAAAGGTGAAGATAAAGGAGGAGGGAGGGAACGGAAAAGGTGAAGATAAAGGAGTAGGGAGAGAAGGGAAAAGGTGAAGATAAAGGAGGAGGGAGAGAAGGGAAAAGGTGAAGATAAAGGAGGAGAGTGGGAACGGAAAAGGTGAAGATAAAGGAGGAGGGAGGGAACGGAAAAGGTGAAGATAAAGGAGGAGGGAGGGAACGGAAAAGGTGAAGATAAAGGAGGAGGGAGAGAAGGGAAAAGGTGAAGATAAAGGTGGAGGGAGGGAACGGAAAAGGTGAAGATAAAGGAGGAGGGAGGGAACGGAAAAGGTGAAGATAAAGGAGGAGGGAGAGAAGGGAAAAGGTGAAGATAAAGGAGAAGGGAGAGAACGGAAAAGGTGAAGATAAAGGAGGAGAGTGGGAACGGAAAAGGTGAAGATAAAGGAGGAGGGAGGGAACGGAAAAGGTGAAGATAAAGGTGGAGGGAGGGAACGGAAAAGGTGAAGATAAAGGTGGAGGGAGGGAACGGAAAAGGTGAAGATAAAGGAGGAGGGAGGGAACGGAAAAGGTGAAGATAAAGGTGGAGGGAGGGAACGGAAAAGGTGAAGATAAAGGTGGAGGGAGGGAACGGAAAAGGTGAAGATAAAGGAGGAGGGAGAGAACGGAAAAGGTGAAGATAAAGGAGGAGGGAGGGAACGGAAAAGGTGAAGATAAAGGAGGAGGGAGGGAACGGAAAAGGTGAAGATAAAGGAGGAAGGAGAGAACGGAAAAGGTGAAGATAAAGGAGGAGAGTGGGAACGGAAAAGGTGAAGATAAAGGAGGAGGGAGGGAACGGAAAAGGTGCAGATAAAGGAGGAGGGAGAGAAGGGAAAAGGTGAAGATAAAGGAGGAGGGAGAGAAGGGAAAAGGTGAAGATAAAGGAGGAGGGAGGGAACGGAAAAAGTGAAGATAAAGGAGGAGGGAGGGAACGGAAAAGGTGAAGATAAAGGAGGAGGGAGGGAACGGAAAAGGTGAAGATAAAGGAGGAGGGAGGGAACGGAAAAGGTGAAGATAAAGGAGGAGGGAGAGAAGGGAAAAGGTGAAGATAAAGGAGGAGGGAGAGAAGGGAAAAGGTGAAGATAAAGGAGGAGGGAGGGAACGGAAAAAGTGAAGATAAAGGAGGAGGGAGGGAACGGAAAAGGTGAAGATAAAGGAGGAGGGAGGGAACGGAAAAGGTGAAGATAAAGGAGGAGGGAGGGAACGGAAAAGGTGAAGATAAAGGAGGAGGGAGAGAAGGGAAAAGGTGAAGATAAAGGAGGAGGGAGGGAACGGAAAAGGTGAAGATAAAGGAGGAGAGAGAGAAGGGAAAAGGTGAAGATAAAGGAGGAGGGAGGGAACGGAAAAGGTGAAGATAAAGGAGGAGGGAGAGAACGGAAAAGGTGAAGATAAAGGAGGAGGGAGGGAACGGGAAAGGTGAAGATAAAGGAGGAGGGAGAGAAGTGAAAAGGTGAAGATAAAGGAGGAGGGAGAGAAGGGAAAAGGTGAAGATAAAGGAGGAGGGAGAGAAGGGAAAAGGTGAAGATAAAGGAGGAGGGAGGGAACGGAAAAGGTGAAGATAAAGGAGGAGGGAGGGAACGGAAAAGGTGAAGATAAAGGAGGAGAGAGAGAACGGAAAAGGTGAAGATAAAGGAGAAGGGAGAGAACGGAAAAGGTGAAGATAAAGGAGGAGGGAGAGAACGGAAAAGGTGAAGATAAAGGAGGAGGGAGGGAACGGAAAAGGTGAAAATAAAGGAGGAGGGAGGGAACGGGAAAGGTGAAGATAAAGGAGGAGAGAGAGAACGGAAAAGGTGAAGATAAAGGAGGAGAGAGAGAACGGAAAAGGTGAAGATAAAGGAGGAGGGAGAGAACGGAAAAGGTGAAGATAAAGGAGGAGGGAGGGAACGGAAAAGGTGAAGATAAAGGAGGAGGGAGGGAACGGGAAAGGTGAAGATAAAGGAGGAGGGAGAGAAGGGAAAAGGTGAAGATAAAGGAGGAGGGAGAGAAGGGAAAAGGTGAAGATAAAGGAGGAGGGAGAGAACGGAAAAGGTGAAGATAAAGGAGGAGGGAGAGAACGGAAAAGGTGAAGATAAAGGAGGAGGGAGGGAACGGGAAAGGTGAAGATAAAGGAGGAGGGAGAGAAGGGAAAAGGTGAAGATAAAGGAGGAGGGAGAGAACGGAAAAGGTGAAGATAAAGGAGGAGGGAGAGAAGGGAAAAGGTGAAGATAAAGGAGGAGGGAGGGAACGGAAAAGGTGAAGATAAAGGAGGAGGGAGGGAACGGAAAAGGTGAAGATAAAGGAGGAGAGAGAGAACGGAAAAGGTGAAGATAAAGGAGGAGGGAGAGAAGGGAAAAGGTGAAGATAAAGGAGGAGGGAGAGAACGGAAAAGGTGAAGATAAAGGAGGAGGGAGGGAACGGAAAAGGTGAAGATAAAGGAGGAGGGAGAGAAGGGAAAAGGTGAAGATAAAGGAGGAGGGAGAGAACGGAAAAGGTGAAGATAAAGGAGGAGGGAGAGAAGGGAAAAGGTGAAGATAAAGGAGGAGGGAGAGAAGGGAAAAGGTGAAGATAAAGGAGGAGGGAGAGAACGGAAAAGGTGAAGATAAAGGAGGAAGGAGAGAACGGAAAAGGTGAAGATAAAGGAGGAGGGAGAGAAGGGAAAAGGTGAAGATAAAGGAGGAGGGAGAGAACGGAAAAGGTGAAGATAAAGGAGGAGGGAGAGAAGGGAAAAGGTGAAGATAAAGGAGGAGGGAGAGAACGGAAAAGGTGAAGATAAAGGAGAAGGGAGAGAACGGAAAAGGTGAAGATAAAGGAGGAGGGAGAGAAGGGAAAAGGTGAAGATAAAGGAGGAGGGAGAGAACGGAAAAGGTGAAGATAAAGGAGGAGGGAGGGAACGGAAAAGGTGAAGATAAAGGAGGAGGGAGAGAAGGGAAAAGGTGAAGATAAAGGAGGAGAGTGGGAACGGAAAAGGTGAAGATAAAGGAGGAGGGAGGGAACGGAAAAGGTGAAGATAAAGGAGGAGGGAGGGAACGGAAAAGGTGAAGATAAAGGAGAAGGGAGAGAACGGAAAAGGTGAAGATAAAGGAGGAGGGAGGGAACGGAAAAGGTGAAGATAAAGGAGGAGGGAGGGAACGGAAAAGGTGAAGATAAAGGAGGAGGGTGGGAACGGAAAAGGTGAAGATAAAGGAGGAGGGTGGGAACGGAAAAGGTGAAGATAAAGGAGGAGGGAAAGAACGGAAAAGGTGAAGATAAAGGAGGAGGGAGGGAAGGGAAAAGGTGAAGATAAAGGAGGAGGGAGGGAACGGAAAAGGTGAAGATAAAGGAGGAGGGAGAGAACGGAAAAGGTGAAGATAAAGGAGAAGGGAGAGAACGGAAAAGGTGAAGATAAAGGAGGAGGGAGTGAACGGAAAGGTGAAGATAAAGGAGGAGGGAGTGAACGGAAAGGTGAAGATAAAGGAGGAGGGAGTGAACGGAAAAGGTGAAGATAAAGGAGGAGGGAGTGAACGGAAAGGTGAAGATAAAGGAGGAGGGAGTGAACGGAAAAGGTGAAGATAAAGGAGGAGGGAGTGAACGGAAAAGGTGAAGATAAAGGAGGAGGGAGAGAACGGAAAGGTGAAGATAAAGGAGGAGGGAGTGAACGGAAAAGGTGAAGATAAAGGAGGAGGGAGGGAATATAAAAAATGCGAAAACAACGAGAAACGAAAAGAAAAAGGCGTTAAAAGGAGAAAAAAAAAAAGAACGAGAAAAAGAATGAAGGATAGAAAGAAGAAAACGGAAGGAAAGTGATGAAAAAATGAATAAAAAATGAAAAGAACAAAAAATGAAATGACAAAAATAAAAGAAAATGATAAGAAAGAAAGAAATGTAGAAGAAAACTGAATAAGAAAAAGTAAAGCATTTCATTCGAAAAGGAAAAAAAACTGAATTGTTTTTCATTGGAGAACAAGAGGTTTGAAAGAAGGATAAATGAAAGATTAAAAAAAAAACAGAAAAGAATAAAAATGAGAGAAATAGTGATAAAGAGAACAAAAAGAAAATTAGAAAAATATAATACGAAGTGAAAGAGAAAGAGAGAAGTAGATAAAGAGAGAAGATAAATAGATATAATAAGTATGAATGAGAGCGAGAGAATTGTCGATAAAAGGAAGTGAAGAAGGGAAAAGAAAATGATTTTGAGAAAAGAATATTTAAAAAAAAAATTAAGAGAGCGTAAGAAATAAAATTCTAAATTTGATATGAAAAGGAAAAGTATTTGATTTGTTTTAAGAGTTATACTCTTCAAACTAATCCACTCGTATCCAGAAAGGAGCTGAAGTGAGCGAGAAAAGAATGAGTTACGTTGGCGTTAAGCAGATAAGAAACAGATATCCAAAGCGATGAAATAGATTAACAACGACGACGGCGGCGGCGGCGGCGGCGACGACGGCGACGGAGGCGACGGTGGCAGCGGCGGCGACGGCGACAATGAACAAGAATAAAAGACAAATTAAATTATCGTTAATTTTTGTGTTATTTTCGATTTCATCTGTCTTTTCCCTTGATAAGGCTAAAGTCACTTCATTTATGTTGGAAATATATAGTCAGAAGAGACAACGGAAAAAAAACCCCCAAAAAAACGAGGAAAGAGAAAGTGAAAGAAAGAAAGAAAACAGAGGAAGAAATAACAAGAAATGGAAAAGGATATAAAAAAGAGGAAAGAACAAATATAATGACAGAGAAAGAGAAAGAAATGCAAATATTGAATACAGATGATCCGCCCCCGTCAGTAATTTCAAGAATATGCCGACTGCATAACCGTGCAGAAGAGTCAAAGGGGACCACCAGTTTACTATATTTATATCTACCCTGATATCACGTAAGAGTTCAGTATCAGTATTTAAGTCATATTGTAAATACACATTTGGGGATCTTTTTAAAAGTTGTTATTTTATTGACCCTCCCCCCACGAACAATATTTGTACATAAGGGGACTAGTATAGAGAATTTGAGGTATTATGGTGGACGTAGTAAGAAACGTAGGAGTGAATGTGTTGTTTTGGTGATTGGGACATTGTTGGTGTGTTTGGGTCCATGTCTGAGACTAGCTAAGTTTAGATGTAAGACAGATGAAGACCGTCACTCCCCAACCCCCTTTTAGGCCTTGTGCCACATTTTATACATTTTTGTATAAATAAATATTGATCAGTATCAGTCATTCTATATGGCAGTAAATACTGACCAATCTCCTCAAAGATGAAGAAGAGACAGAAATATAGTTCTACAGAAGGAAGCTGAGAATACCACGGACTGAACATGTGAACAACGACGAAATTTTATAGAAAATGGAAACAAAAGGACACATATTTAACATCAGGAAGAGACAGGACGCATAATGTGGAAAGAGGGCTTGGAAAGTATGATACTCACAGGACAGACTGAAGGCCAAAGGGACAAAGGAAAACAGTACATGACATACTTAGTGAGTTACGGTAAATGGATAACGGAAAAAAGGTTTAGGTTGAAATGACAAAAAAGCAAGATTTATTAAGAGCTATGGAGAACAGGAATTTGTCGAGAGCCATGATTGCCTACGTCCTGAAGGGACGGCACATCAGATATCTACCCTATCGACTATCGTGCAAACTAAACCTATGTCTACCCTTTTAACTCACGTACACAACATACTTATGTCTATCTTTTTTAATCAAGTGTAAACCAAACCCGAATCTATCTTTTTCATTCGCCTGCAAACTAAATTTATGGCTACCTTTTGTTTATCAAAATGACAGAATTCTCAAGCCAAACCAAACTGAATATTAATGGACGATGATAAGAGAGCGTCAAGTAAAAAGAAGAAGAAATAAACCAAAAAGAAATCGTGTAGATAAAGATATATAAAAAACCTTGTCAGTTATAAACAAAATGCAAATTTTATCATTTACGGGAATATTTGGGCTTTGGATCGTTTAAAGTGGAGTTGATTTTCATAATATTTTCTACGTCTGCTTCTTTTTCTTCTTTTTAAAGCAATTGATAACAATGGGACCGAACGCAAGAAAATTGGATTCATGTTTTCCTCAATATCATTATTATTAAAACGCGTTAATTGTTAAACAAATAACTTATAAGACGAACATCTTGGATCGAAACCATTTTTAATTTGACTTTTGTTATCTTAGGCTCAAACAAAAGACTGACTCAATTTTAGATAGAAAGACTGTTATGAAGTAGAGTATGGAATAGACGTTGTCAGATCAACAGATGGTAGCTTGACTGGTATTCGCTGTGGCATACTGCTTTTATAGCATTAACTCATTTACATACAATAGTACACCTCCCTGAACTGAAATGGCTTTATACTTTTCGATGATCTTTGACTTCTAATTATTCTTGGGAATCTAAATTGTCTTTCTTGGTGTGTATCTTGATTTCTTCTTATAGGAGACTTAGGTCTGAGTTCATTTTCCTCTTTCGACACCTCGTAAGATTTCTGGTCATTATCATTCAAAGATTGTTCAGTTTCATTACAGGGTTCATTAGTCGCCTCCTCCCTTTCATGTTCTTCACCTTCAAATTCTTCGTCCATTTCTATATCCTCGGGTTCCATTCTGCTTTTGTCCATTTTTCATTAGCATTGCCGTCTTGTGTCCTTTCTGTACTACAAAGTTTTGCCTTCACTGGATTAGATTCTTTGTCTTTTTTTTTATACCCGATACTTTCACTTGATCTGTCGACCCATTAATGCGGAGGCACTTTGTAGTCTCCCGGCATGTGGAATTGTCTTATAGCTTAACACCAATCTTAGTAAGTAACTCTGTCTATTATTATTAGATGAGGAAATGCTTTTAGTCCTATTTTCACAGTCTTCACCATTCTTTCTGCGATTCCATTCATTCGTGGGTGGTGTTTTATACGAGACGCATCCAATACACTTTAGCCAAGAGCACAAACTTTCTTTGTGACTATCTGAGACCAAAATTTCAGGTATCCCATTCCTTGAAAATATTGCTCTTAATATTTGTTTTATAGTGATGGCTTTTCTGTCAACAACCTTAAATACTTCGAGACATCCTGAAAATGAGTTCACTAAAATTAAAAATAGCCTCATTCTATTAATATGGACATGATCCATGTGTACTTGAGCCCATGATGGTTCTTTTTTTCTTTAGGCTTGTTTTGCCGAAAGTATTTTTATTTCAACACATTTCGGACATCTTTTTATATAGTCTTCTATATCTCGAGAATTTCCTGGCCACCACACTTGTAATTTTAATCTCATTCGTGTTGCTGTTATAACACAAAGTACGCCATTGTGTACACCTTTTAGTACTTCTTTTCTTAAATATCTCCATTGCATAATATGTCTTTCTCTACAGTTAACTTATAGCTTGATTTTTGTAGAGATTTTCTGCCATTGAACAATTACTCCATGTGTTTCTTTTTATTCTGTCTGAAATTTTACTTAACACTGGATCTTGTATGGTTTCCATTTTGAGAAAATTTAGAGGTAACGCGTCCGTTTCAACCCAGTGCAGTATTTTAGAAAATTTCGAATGTTTCTAATTTTTTACTGTCGAAATTTAGCCTGGATAGCGCCTCCACATGTCGAATAGTGTTCCCCTATACCTATATGATGTCGAAATCAAAGGCCATTAGTTTTATAGCCCATCTTAAAATTCTAGATGATGTGATGTTTGGTAATTCCTTTCTGGGGTTAAATATAAACTATAAAGGTTTATAATCTGACTTTAACAAAAAATTTCGTCCTAACAAAAGATTTCGAGCTCTTTCTATGCTCCATACTTATTGCTATCGCTTCTTTCTCAGTACATTTTATTGGAAGACCTTCTTGACATAAAATTCCTGTTACAGCATCTTCATTTGCATCCGTAGAGAATGCCAATTCTTGTTTTAGATCAAAAACTTTGGCAATCGGTTTTTTTGTTAGTGCCTTTTTTAAGCTTTCAAAATATTTTGCCTTTGAGACTGTTTGAATTATGAATTCTTTTTCCGTAATTCTGCAAATGGTTCTATTCGGCCGCTGTATCTAGGTAGATATTTGTTATAAAATTGGTCAATCCTAAAATGGATTCTAATTCTTTGTTCTTTTTTGGTGTAGATACTTCCAATATTTTATTTATCTGTTTCTTGTCTGATGAAATTCTTTCTTTAAATATTTGGTACCCCAAATACGATATTTTATCGCAATTTACTTCACATTTATCGCTATTTATCGTCATACCAGAATTTTTTAATATGTTTAAAACTTGTTCAGATTTTTAAATTTCTCTTTACTGTGAGTACCTATGCCTATATCGTCTTGATATATGATTATATTTGTTACCACCTTCGATAGAACTTTTTCAATTGCCTTTTGAAAATATGACTTGAAGTCTTAACTCCATCTTAGTAAGTTTAATGGAGTATTAATTGTAGTGACTTAAAATTTTTTGTCAATTTCTATTTGGTTATATGCCGCTTTCAGTCTAGTCTCGGCAAAGTATTTAATTCCTGCTAATTCATGCCGTTTCTATGTTAGGTAAGGGGAATGAATCAGAGAATATCTGATGATTCACACCTACTTTGTAATCCCCGGATATCCTCAAATCGCAATTGGGCTTTCGTATCGCAACAATTGGTGAAGCCCAACTGCTACCACCTTGGGTAACTTTCTCCAAAATGGCTTGTTCTACCATTTTCTTTAGTTTTGCAATTACCATGGGTAGAATGTGAATAGGAATTTTTCGACATTTAAAATAGACCAGGTGACTTTTCTTTTGGATGAATACTCACTTTATATCCTTTCAATAATCTTATGTCAGGTTCTTCTGATTTTATACATTTTATTAATTTCGCTGTATCTACTTTTAAAATGCATATTCCTTTGGGGGTATACTATAATGGATATTTTCTTTATTGATTCACATTCCGCCGAAGCTAAAAATAAGTCAGTAATTTCATTCTCTTTTTCGGGGGCTTTCTTGTCTTTCAGTTTCTTTACCCTAGCCAACGCTGCTAAACATCTCATCGACATTTCTACGTGCTCCGGTTCATCCAACGTAGTTAGGAATCCTATCGGCGACGCCATATTGTTATGAAGTAGAGTAATCCCTGGAATAGACGTTGTCAAGTCAACAGATGGAAGATTTTATTGTTTCGTTGTGCACAAGGCCGAAGGGGAATTGGGGTAAAGATGCTCAACTTTAACTATCCTAGACCCTAGCTAATCTAATTCACGAGGTATTCATCAATAACAATTTACTCATTCATCACAAGAACTCATCTATCGCCAGTCAATCCGACATATACCACAATACTCATATTCACAGGGAACATACAAAAAAACCCTGACATAAAATTTCAGCAGTTTAAAACATTCTTTTTTTTCTTATAAAAATAAAATGACCATGAAATGATGGGGGGGTGGGATGAACCCCAAAGTAAAACTAAAAAATAACAAAGCATTCAAACTAAAAATAACAGATGCTCGTAGGACCCATCCACCTCATAAAAATCAGAGAGTCCGGGGTCTGTTCTGCCTTTAGACAGAATCAAGCAGTTCACTCGCTAACGGGGTGGGGAAGGATAAAACATTAAATGACGAAGTGGGAAAATTAAACACTGACCGAAAATCGAAATGAAAAACATTAGGGACAAAAACAAACTGGGGAGGTTGGGAATGTCGTCATGGCTAATAAAAACTATCTTAACCAAGGGAGGGTTCAGTTATATCAAAGGAGACTTCAAAAAGAAAATCAAGACTGGCCCCCTTCACACGGACTATGTTCGCCACATTTACCCACCTTTGCTGAAATATGTCGATAACAAACGCTTTCTATCTGTTCCGATCATCATCTTGAGCTGATGCCCAAAGAATCCGACCAGACCCTCATGAGAATAACGTTCGTATCGCAAGATTACCCCCCGCTATCCGCAACGTCCATACTACTATTCTTGCCACGGCTAGCAACGTGAGAAACACCATTTGTTTCATCCCAGAGAACGGAGGCGACACATTACATCGGTTGGCATATTTTCGACTCAAATGTTGTTTGGCAATGGGCACATATTTCTGGGCTATTTTTTCACGCTGAATCTGAAAATCAAGTCCATTTTTCCCATCATATCACATTTTTTCAGTACAGATAATTTCTATTTTGCTTAAAATAGGCCGAAACGCTTTATTCACAAGGACATGCCACGGCTTAAATATACGAGCGAGATAGTTTAAACATTTCGCTTCATGTTAAAATGATTTATCATTAAAAAAAAGTATCCAAATCACTTTCAAAATGAATTCTAAGCTATTTCAGTTCAAATAAGTTGACCTGAAAATGCTTAATGAGAGGTATCATACTTGAAAATGTTCTTGCGCCGTCAATGTTAAAACTTTGTGATATGTGTTTCTTCTCTACTTTTCATAGAAGAATCATTCAATTAATAGTGATTTAAGAAGAGCGATTTTAGTCTTTATTAGTAGTTTACACTTTAAGCATGAAAGATTTTATCAAATCACTTGAATTTACAGAAGTCTGGTAATGTCATGCAATCTCTGTATAACATGCATGGGGACATCGGTAAATGAGGATTGTTAGGGTGTTAAGCGAGTGTATTTGAGACTAGCAAGATTAGAATGTTCTTTATCCGCGCCAAACATCAGATAAGCACTTTGCAGATTGGGTGTTAACATGATGGCTGATTTCTGCTGGAGCATCAAAGGAGATCAACCTTTTCCAAAACACCGTAGAGTTTCCAAGAAGAGAAGGTTTATACCTCTAAATGGACAAAAAATAATGTATTTTTCATTTCTGTCTATATCGTCTTTTTCTGTTTTGATCCAAAAAATGGATGACACGTGTTTGCCTTAATTTAATTTTGTGTGAGATTTATTGAAAACTTTTTCGGAACTGAAAATGTATTCTTTAAGTTATTGGGATACTTTTTCTTTTATGATAAATTGGCCCAAATAACCATTAATCAGTGATATGACGGGCCAAGTGGAACCAACCTTTAATGTTTTCAGGTTAGAATACCTGAAAGCGTTTAAAGTTGGTTCCACTTGGCCCTGTCATATGTTAAATGGGTATTTTGGCCAATTTTAAGAAAAATAGAAATTATCTGTACTGAGAAAAACTTGATGTGATGGAAAAAATGAACTTGATTTACAGATTCAGCGTGAAAAAATAGCCCAGAAACATATTCTCATTGCCCAATAACATTTGGGTCGAAAAAATGTCGACCGGTGTTATCGCACGCATATGCGCGATTGATGGACTCCAGATGTTCTGGATCGATACGAACCGTCAACTCGCCAACATAGTTCCAGAACAGCCGTACCTGAGGAAAAAGAGTGAGAAACCATTTTCCCTCTGAAATTATATCACTGAGAGACTGTAGCACGTTCCGAATCAAACTCCAGGTAATCGAAAACTCAGGGTTTTCTGAGGTAATCCATAGCTGGCGCCCGAGACAAGAAAAAGCGCAACTCTGTCGCCGACAAGCCGAGTCGCCCAAAGAGAGGATCCTTCGCGACCCCCTCCACTAATTCACGATACTATAGTCTGTTCGTGAAAAGTCACTGAACCAAGGAATTACCGTCAAGGCCGCCTGACACTCTCGTGGCTTACGGCGGCGCTCAGATCAAGTAACGGGAAGAGTGGTGGTAAGGTTAGGGAAGTCGTCCCTAACATTACTCTCCAGGATCAAGTCCTCTGTCAATGCACGGCATAGGAAAGTCAACCTCGATGAGTTCCGGTGGTTCATCAAGTGCGGCATTCCCAGCACCCCCCCATGACACGGACGTTGGGCAACGACCTCTCTGCAGACATGATGCTTGCAACCATCCCCAAGAGGGAGGAAAGCAAGCCCTCGAACGGTCCTTGCAGAGAGGGAGTACAGACAACCGGGAAAGGATTAGAGGAAAGACATAAGTAGCACACGTCTCAGCCTTACCCTTGACGGACAACCGCCATCGGAACCAAGTCCGTACCACTGCTCTGATCTTTGCCTGTACTTTCGACCAACTCTTCTTCAGTTGGAGCCCGGGCCCAAACCACACTCCAAGAATGCAACCGCTGTCCGTTCACATGTACCACAGCGATACAGGAAGCTGATCCACTTGCAGAAGTTGGGTTCGAATACGGAGGCTTGCAGGACAGCAACCAAGTACTGATGGTCTACCTTATCGAACGCCTTGAACTGATCCAAATTGATCAGCGCAGCTCGATCGTCGTTTTTAACACACTCAAGGATCAAGCGGATCAGATGCAGGTTGCTCCAAATTGTTCGTCCCTGCATAGGACAATTCGTATTGGGTCCCAACAAAATCTCGGCAACTGACTGCAAACGTTCCGTCAAGATCTTGGCCAAAATATTTAACTTTGTGTTATGAGCCGGTAATCATCTAAATTCCACCCACAACCCTTGCTCTTTTTCAACAACATGATCACACCCCTGGAGACCCGTTCGGCAACGGACGCCTGCCGGAACCAGTCAAACGTACAATGCGTAGGACTAACCATCAAGTGCCGGAGATTTACCGCTGCCGACCCTCTTCAATGCCAAAGGAAAGTCAGCGAAATAGCTGGAAAAGTCTTCGCTACATACACGTGGCTCTTTGGTAGACTGGTTCTCAAAATGCCGCCGTAACACCTGGCATATGTCTTTGGGCGACCTCAGAGTTTGCTCCTTCAGGTTATTGAGCTCCCAAATTTATCGAGGGAGCTCTTTTTTGCGCAATTCTGCACCCATATTCCCAGTTTCGTTAGACCTTGTTTAACCTATATCTAATTCCCTGACCGCGTTAGCGCTCACTATCCACACACTCTAGAACCTGTCTGGCTAAACCTATCTCTAGGGAATCCCCGCTAGCCTTTGCCCGAGACAGACTATCCTTGAGAGTCTTCACATTTTTCTAGTGCGAGTCGTTGGCTATATTCAGTGGTGAAAGACCTAATGTTATCCTTATGTCTCTCCCCCCATTTATTCCCAATATCCGCCCCTACTAATTCCCGTTGCACTAATCGAGTTATTAGGCTGGTGGAAAAATAATGACGTAATAGCTGTTACCGGAAGTTCCGCCTTTCCAGTAAAGACAGATTGAGCTTCCAGTGTCCACCCATTCTAGGTCTTGCAACTAATGCCATCCGGGCTTGTCTAAGTCTATAGCCCGAATAGCCTAATCAGTGGAACGTGGAACAATCAAGCAAATCGATCGACCCTTCTCACTAACATTATATCCGGGTAGACGGCCACTAATGAGCCCACGACCACATCCCCACTTGATGATCGACCCGATATTTATCGATGAGACCAAATTAGCCGATCATATCACCCAAGTTATGATCGTCCGACCTTCCGCTGTCTCCATGCCCCCGGTCTAATTTGTGGCCAAGAACGGCATTCTGGTCCCCCATTTAAACTAAGCGTGACGAATCCAGCAGGAACGGTCCCAGTCGACGAGAAAAGAAGACACGTATAAACCGTAACGATCCGAAACAAATTACTGCTCACGACAATATGGGTCACGGTCAACCGAACATCAACATGGACAAGGTTCGTCTTCGCACCAAGGGTACGTTTAACAAGCAAGGAAACACAAAAATATGCGTTTCCTGGATCGCGGCCGCACTTACACTAAAGGACAGAAAGTTACGAATCGGGCAGGCGGCCCTAATTCGATCTCTCAAGCTCCACGCATTCAAGCTGGCTAGCTTGATAAAAATTTTCTAAGCGTGTTAACTTAAACGCAGACTAGACGGAAATCACCATGAGTCAGGACCCTGTCAGATTGCCCTAAGAGTGCTCATGTCGGACTTATCATTCGACGGTGACAGTACCACCGACGTCCATAGGAAAGATTAATTTCAGATCCCTGTATAACGAGGAGTAAATCAAAACTGTGTCCCTCCCTGAACAAGTTTTAGCTAATTTTCAAGCTACAGAAACTCCACCTGGGTCATCCAGAGCTTCGGGAAGGAGTCCTTGGCTGCTGCAATGAAGACCCAGGCTTTTCTGCCTGCAATTCTTACCAGGCGTATTATCAAAGTTGCTGGGATCGCAATTCGATTTAACCTCCACAGATGTTAAATTAAACATGAGTCTCAAGAGGGCCTTCCTCTAGGAGGAGAGGTCCCTCTCAAGTACCTTTTTATTTCCTTGGGGAAAGGATTCTTTTTTTGGGATGGAATGAAGAAGGCGAGGGATTATCAGAGCCCTATCTGGAGAATAAGGGAGGCTCCTATCCTTACGAGAAGTGGGGTCGACGACCCTCCACAACGATGAAAAACGTCCGACCCCGACCCGTCACAGTGTCGGGTATCTCTAAAAACACTTACGGGACATTGTCACCTGCAGGATTATATCCCCGGAGGCAATACCCGTTTTAATCCTTACTGACACAACCTCCACCTGCCCATATTCCGTGAAGAAGGCTCCCACATGACCCTCCTCTACATCCATGAGCACCCCATGTAAAGTGATCCTGGTCCCTCATATACTCAGTTTGCGTCCTCACTGACTAGGTGGTGAGGGTGCTTCCCATTAGTGATGTCCTCATCGGATGTCAACAAAATATACCACTTTGCGTTTGACCTCCTTGACAACACCGTCACTAAAATGTTCAGGCAATTGTATGCTTCTTCCATTTCTTCCATGCTGACACACATCAACTTCCTGCTATTTACATATGATGGTAACAGCGAAATTGTCCTTTTTGCAATCGTCTCCCAAGCTGACGGAATGGTTAGGAGTTCATATATTCCTGGCACATTTCACGTACTGCTATGTAATATTCAGAATTCTTTTTTTGGGGGCCTGCCGCACATACTGATGGTTGATCCATCTGCTGAGACAATTCAGCCAGTTTGGCCGGGGGCCACAACTAAAAGCAAATAACAAGAAAAACAATCACATGTGCTAAAGAAATTAGACGATAGAAAAATTAGGCAAAATAACACAAAATGAAAACGTATAAATAAAACTTTCAAATAAAGTTTGCCTTAAGGAAGAAAGGAAAACAAAATAACACAAAAAATTAAAAAAAAACAAATACAAAAGAAGAATTAAACCAAAGACTAAGTTTACAGAAAAGAAAAAATGAAGAAAAAGAAAATAAAAAAATTAGCAAAATTAACGTAAAAATAAAAACAAGAATATGAAATAGCTACATTAAAAGTGTACATACACTCTCACTACAACAGTCCACGCCTGTCTGAGCCAAACACAAGCATGTCCAGACTGAGTCGCCCTAAAGTCATGTACAGACTGGGTTGTTCTGCCAGGTCAACAAATGGTAGCTTGACTGGCATTCGCTGTGGTGTACTGCTTTTATGGCAGTACCTCATTTACAAAGAATGATAAAAAATGGTAAAATGATTTCAGAGAGACAGAAAGTTTGTCTAGTGTGAGGTTGAAGTATTTATATATATTTCACACAACACAAGTCGTTGATGTTGGAGACCACGTAAAAAATTAAAATTTTGAAAACTGATTTTCTAGGCAGTCATTTTCCCCCACTTCGGTATAAATAGACAAGCAGAAGAATTTATGCAAAGTAAATAGCAGAGAGTGAGATGAAAGAAAAAGGAGAGAGGAAGCGAGAAAAAGGAATGAAAAAAAAATGATGGACGATAGAGAAGGAGAGGAAAAAGACGAGAGAGACAAACGAAAGGGGGTGAAAATCGAGATAGTGGATAAAAGGAAACAGATAGAGAAAGAGAGAGAGAGGGAGAGAGAGAGAGGGAGCAGAAGTAGAGAGTGATGATAGAAATAGATAAGGGAAAAATGAGAATTTTTAAAAAGAGATTGTGGTTAAATTGTAATTTCAGTAAAGAAAGAATGCAAACGAAATGAAATCATTTAGAGAAATAAAGATTGAGTCAAAAGAATTGAAACAAGTTTTCCATATTTTGTCCTTACATTCAGCATTTTGGTTTTATGTCCTACTGTATCGTACTGTACTTACCAAAAAAGATGCAACAAGGAATTCTAAATAAATAATTATATATATATATATATATATATATATATATATATATATATATATATATATATATATGTATGTATGTATGTATTTATTGATATAAAGAAAGAGAGAAAAGAAAAGACGGAGCTAGAAATCTGATAGCGAGACAAGTAGGAAGTAATGCGACGATCATTTAAGGTGAAAACAAAAACATACAAGAAAAAAATCAATAAAATAAAGTTCAAAATTTACAAAAAATATGTAAAGTTCATCCATAAAAAAAGCTGACATTAAAAACAGAGGTAAATGAAACGAGAGAGTAAAGTAAAAGGAAGAATCTCGATAGTACATTAGTAATTAAAAACCAGCAAACGAATAAAAACGTCTTATTCTTATTCTGAACTCAGTAAAAGAGTCACATATTTATTATTATTTTTCTGTATCTGTTCTTATTATTTTTCTCATCCAAGTTATCGATCGGCCGAAAAGAGACAGCGCTCGTATGCACAGCGCCAGTGAAAGAAAGACTATATGGCCATAACTGTCAGCTGACGTTCACATCCCACACATAAACGGAACTGGTGCGAACTTATTATTCTGAACCGAAGAGGCAATTATACCGAATTATAACGACTTTTACCGATTCATTACGAGGCGTGCATGAGTTGGAGGCTGTCATTGAAATTTTATGTCGCCATTGTTTTCGTTGTTATTGTCGTTATTACGTTTAATGCTATGACTGTCATTGATTTCGTAGATAGGCGTGTTGCTTGACACGGCGTCTTTATAGCGTTTCTAGTCAGCATTACGGACGTTTTTATTTTATTACTTTTTTAAAATTACTAATTCTCTTTTCTCGTTCATGCGACCTTCATATTCTTTCAAATTTATCATTTTACTTTTTTTTATTCTTTTCTTTGCTGTCAAATTAAAAAGAAAAAAGCTTATGCGTTTTTTCCATTTGTCATGAGGAAGTTATTAAAAGAAATGCCCAACAAAACGTTTCTTATTAGTGTTCTTGATCTTATCTTATTAGATAAATGGCGAGAAACACATTTTTTCGATAGACATAGACTACAAGACACCAATTCCTTTTTAAATGTCTTTTTTCGAATTAGTTGTAAGAACGTTTCTAAGAAAGCATGCACACACAAAACACTAATCAGATTGTGAAAAGCTGTTGACCTGTACATTTTCTCCATAAACTGTTTTTATCTTTGAAAAGTGAAGAGCTCTTGTGGTGTTTTTAAGGAAACGAAGAAAAATAAAACTTTATAATCGAAGTAACTGATGCATGGATGCTGCCAATTTTGATGGAGAATTGACCAAAATGATTTTAGGAGAAAAACAAATCGTATATCAAGAAAAATGAAAGGCAATTTCATATGAAATAAATAATCAAATTATGATAGTGGACGTTATGCGTTAAGGTTCGCTAATATTTTGGCTTCTCTTCAAAATCTGCGTCAATAAATAAATTGGGTTGGAATTAAGAAAACCAAGCGAAAGTGGGCGCACATACACTCACGTCTACGAATATAAGAAATGGTTTTATTTACTTACCTTCAATGAAAATTTCTGAAAATTATATATATATATATATATATATATATATATATATATATATATATATATATATATATATTATTTTTTAGGAGATACTCGTAGACGGAACGTTTATTTATTAAACAGTATATTTATTTTTTTTTCGTCTACCTGTCTGAATATTCGCTCTCCGACAGGACACAAACCTGCAATTCCCCAGGGGAGACCGTCATTAGATCTGAGAAACGGAGCATCTACTCAAATACGAGCATCCAATTAAAATAATATTAACGTGTGAATAATGAAATCTGTCGGATTAGTAGATAAAAATTTCACCGCCTATATATATATATATATATATATATATATATATGTATATATATATTAAATACATAAGTGGTAAGGATAATCCAAGTAGGTCATTTTAATATAAAATATTACAAAGATAGATCCATGATAAGAGCTCAATGTATTTATATGGAGAGCAATATGATATACATCAAGAAAGAAAAGACATATCATCGAAGAATTCGGTATTACATTAGTATATTTCACTAGCTGTCATTTTTACTTCCTCCTCATACTCCTGCTCATTGTGCTGACATCTTGCTTCTCCTTTTTCTTTCCCTTACTCCTCTCTTCAATAATGTAAATCCCCAGGAAAATTTTTCTAGGTCAAGTAATTTAGACATTTACTTCTTGGTCTCTTGTGATTTAATTTTTAAATATTTTTTAATATAATGTCTTGATAAATTTAAACCATTTTGTAATTTCGGTTTGATGAGGTAAATATTAAAATCTTCCCTACACGAAAGCCACCAATTTGCCACTGGGTGTCATGCCAGTACCGCTGGTCGCCCGTTGTCAGGCTGCTGGCATATTTGTCTTGGCAAAGTTACCACTGGCGGATTGCTAGAGGCCCACCAACAATATTACCACTGGCGAACCGCTAGAGGCTAGCCTGTAGTGTTATCTGTCGAAATAAATTTATTACCGAATTCTTCGATGGTGTGTTAATTTTTTCCTTATATATATATATATATATATATATATATATATATATATATGCACAAAGGCAGGCACCCCCCCAAATGTTCCAAGAAAGAGGACTCAAGATAAACGATTCCAAAACAGAAACTATGATCTGCAATTGCAATAAAAGTAGTGATGGTATCTACCCTTAATCAATCATAAAATTCAGGATGTGGAATTAGTAAATATAAAATACCTCGATGTATGGATCAGTTATAAAAATTTTAGTCTTGAAGAAAAGGAAAGTGAACATAGAATAGGCTCAAATCACCGCAAATTGTCATAAAACGGAAACATCAAACAGAGAACTTGAGCCGTGTTCTTAAATATCCTCGTCAGATCGAGATTTTCATATGGATGTTGTGCACGGCGCCACACCTGTTCAGAAATATCTAAACTATCAACTGTAGACAACCGCTTTCTCAGATCAATGGTTAAAAATGTCTTTCAGCGAGTGAAGCCTTTGGGTCTTTGAAAATTATGGACTGATGCTACAGAATCACGAACAAAAAACTGTACTAATAGCAGAAATTACATCACTTGAGGATTACCAAGAGCAGCAACAAATCGAAGGATAAATAATGACATAATTAAGATGTTGACCTTCCACATTACTTCAAATAAAAGGATAGGAAGGAAACCGCCTTTAATACTGGAAATAACAATAACAGTTACTGGACTTGAGAAATATATTTTCTGAAAAATAGTTTTAAGAGAAAGATTTTACAAATTCCAAATGAAAAGTCTACTGGATCTGGATGTTCGGTCACTGGATGTCAAATGTTTCATTGTAGGGAAAAGGCTAATATTACTATAGAGAGAGCAATATATATATATATATATTATTTTATATGTGCATTAGTTAGTGGAAAGCGCTCAATATTAGTGATAGAGCTAACATATTCAGTTGTATGGATATGGGTTTGTGACCTTGGGTTTCGGGATTTTTCGATAAAATAGCGTGAAACCCAAGGTCATAAACTCATATCCATACAACAGAATATATATATATATATATATATATATATATATATATATATATATATATATATATATATATATATATATATATATATATATATATATATATATATATATATATATATATATATATATATATATATATATATATATATATAAATAAAAAAAAATAAATAAATAAAAAAAAAAAAGAAGTAAACATTGAAGTCTTAGAGGCTGTTTCATGATAGACGCAATCGTCAGGTGTTTCTAGCATGAAACAGCCTGTCGCCTCTGAGCTGAGTCTTGACTTCAATGTTCACTTTTATATCTATATACGCTTTATATATATATATATATATATATAACGTCAACCACAGACAGACTGTTTCGCACCTCATCAGTGTGGCTAAACATCCGGTTGCCTCTAGCTAGGATCGAAACCCAACTGAATTGGTGTCAGTCGGAGATTCTACCACTAAGCCGTCGGCTTGTAGGTGGATTTTTAGCGTATTTATTTTTAGAAACACGCCCAGTGACTGACAATGACTCAATTCGCTATGCGAAGAGTAAGTATATATATATATATATATATATATATATATATATATATATATATATATATATATATATATATATAGATAGATATAGATATATAGATATATATAGAGAGAGAGCGAGAGAAAGAGAGAGGAGCAAAAGAAAGACATAGGAATCAGCATTGAATGGTGATTGTCAGTTTCCCGCTTCAATACGATCTTCAGACCATGTAGATCTACTTCTTATAGTCACCATGCAGTGTTGATTACTGTGTCCTCATTGTACATATCTATAAATGATCTAGCTAAATACCCTGAGTCAGTCAGAATATACGGAGATAGAGAGATTGGGGTAGAGTAATAGTATGAGGTAACCGCTTGTATAGGTCAGTTACAAGCACGTAGACTCTAAGGAAGTCCTACTTCGAGACTATATATATATATATATATATATATATTATTATTATTATTATTATTATTGCGACTAACCGCGTTCCTGGATTTACTAGCAGAATTACCCTTTGTATTATTGTGTAAATACATTTAATTTCTTATTTTTAATTCTTGCGTTTGTTATTCACTGGAGACCGAATTTCATCTCGGAATCCACAACAAACTGGCAACGAGGATTCGGACTCACGCGGAAAAGAAAAGATCAACAAAAGAAAAATCTTCCCTCGTCGTCCAACAAGCAAATTGGCACACACACGGGAAGAAAAAACAACAAATTCGCGTCGAGCGATTCGAACTCACACAAGAAGAAATAGAAAAATCCGTCCCCAACAAATTAGCGACAAAGAGTTACGAGGAGATGAGGACAAATTTTGGAGATTACCTCAGAAGACGTGAAGACATCTTTAACATAAACTGTCAAAATTGGACAGAAGCAAAAAAGCTACGTCTATTGCTTAGAAAATTAGGAGTTCGTGGATTATATCTTGCCAAAAAAGACGAACGAATTAAAATTTGACGAAGCAGTGACATGTCTTAAAGAACTCTTCAGCCCCAAAACATCACTCTTCCATAGGAGTAAAGGGCGATAATGAGGATTATTCCACGTTTGCCACAATCGTAAATAAACATTGTGACGACTTTAAACTAGCGGAATTAACACCGGACAATTTTAAATGCCTCATCATTGTTCAAGGGCTACTTTCTACAAAAGATAGCGAAATGCGTAGAAGAATGCTTGCAAAATTACAAAATGAACCGGGTCTAACATTACAGCAATTATCAGAAGATTGCCAGAGATGTTTAAGCATAAAGAAAGACGCAATGGACATTGAAGAATCAGCTATTTCTCATATACGTAAGTTAAACAAAAGTCTACGTTCTTCACCCTCCCCGGAAAGAAAACTAAAATTTTACGACAATGAAAAAAGATTCTCACCCTCCCCGGAAAGAAAAATAAAATTTTATGATAAGAGAAAATTTTACAATAAGAAAAGTACAACTTACAGGACAAATTATGACGAATATCGAAACAAATATAAGCCCCCTCCATCAGCATGTTATCGATGTGGAGGATTACATTGGAACAAGCATTGCCGCTTCAGATATAAAAACTGTCATGAATGTGGAAAAAAAGGCCACAAGGCATCCCAATGTAGAAATAGAAAAGATACTAATAGAATAAGAGGTACAAGGATGCATAATGATGACAACACCAATGTAAGGAAATGTGTAGAACTGGAAATTTTAAACAAAAAGATTAAATTACAACTGGATTCGGGTTCCGACCTCACGATAATCAACTTACAGACATGGAAAAAAAACTCAACAGACCTACCATGTTACACACTCAAAAAATTGCCAAGTCGGTTACAGGCAAACGAATAAAATTTGAGGGAGAAATAATCGTGAATGTTAAATTTCACAGCAAAACAAAAAAACTTAAGATATACGTCATGAAAGATACAGAAAATCTAGTAGGTATCGACTGGATGCAGAAGTTCAACGTTTGGGACCTACCTATCAACTCGTTTTGCAAAAAGTTAGAGGTTGAATCATCAGATACCATAAAATTGAAGGAAGAATTATACAAGCAATTTCCTGAGGTATTTTCAAGCGGGTTGGGACGATGCAACAACTTTAAGGCCAAAATAGAATTAAAAGAAAACGTCCAACCAATTTTTAAAAAGAAGCGAAATGTACCGTTCGCTACTATAGAAAAAATAGACAAAGAATTGGAGAGACTTGAACAAATTGGGATTCTATCAAAAACAGAGTTTAGCGAGTCGGCTGCGCCGGTGCTTTATGTAAAAAAGAAGTCAGGAGAAATTCGCGTATGCGCAGATTTTTCGACGAGACTCAACAAGACGATCAAAGACCACCATTACCCACTGCCGAGCCCAGAGGAGATATTTACAAAGCTCAACGGCGGTAAGATATTTTCAAAAATAGATCCTAGTGAGGCTTATCTATAAATCCCAGTACAAGAAGAGAATACGAAAATCCCTTGCATTAATACGCACAAAGGGTTGTACAAATTCAACAGACTACCATTCGGAGTAAAAGTTGCACCTGCAATTTTTCAGCAAACGATGGACCAAAATACTAACTCCCCCCAAAAGGGCTCTAAGATTTGTTTCCCTGTAGGACAGATATGCATGTATGCTTATATATTTTTATCTAAATATTCTTGACAATTATGACTCTTTGACCATAAACACTACATATTTTTCTGTGTCCCCATAACACCATTCTCTTGCTTGAATGCTTTTTAGATTATGTAATGCAACTGCACTTTCAATTCCATTATTAGTAGGAATTAAGAAATTTAATCTTTAATCCCCTATGACTGGCGTTTAAGCACTAAAGCATATTAGTGTCCTCCAAATTTAGTACCAATTATCATGTATGATTATTAGTTAGGATGATACATTCCTTATAGGTTACCAAAAACGAAAATTATTCATGGCATAAGATAATAAATAATAACATTGCACTAAAATCATTTGTAAATGTAAAGAGTTCAACCCATGTAATGCCAGCACCGTTGCTAGTAATAGAAATGCTGGTCAAACGCTATAAGAATGGATTGAAAAATTGTATTTAAAAAGAGAAAAAATACTTTCTGGGGTACCAATGAAATGTGTTCAGTATTGCCCTGTTTCTTTATTCAACGGGGTCATTACATGATAGCAGAAGTAGGATAATGTAAAAAAACAAAAACAAACAAAAAAACAATAACAACAACAAAAACAAACAAAAAACACGGCTGATTTGACATTCTCAAAACCCGAACAGTAACAATTTTTACGCTATAGAACCGCTCTTATTTTTAAATAATTTTCACCCCCAAGCAGAGCAATAAAGCGACAAAGGGGTTACTGAGTGTAAGAGAATATGGAGAAAGAACAATAAAAGAGCAGGGTGGCAGCAATATTCAAAGCAAGGACAAATGATAGACTTATTCATTTGTAACAGAGAGAGGTTGACGCACATGAATGCACACACGCAAATATAGCGTTTATTGATTGAAGATAGAAAACACGATCTTCCGAGAAAGTTACAAACTGTGTCAGCGCTATTAATAGGAAAGAATCCAGAACAATGATATATGAAATCTGAGACGGCTGATGGATAAAGAATAAATTTCAAATCGGGTTGACGAGGACTTGTTTATAAACAAATGCAAAAGGGCAGGAGGCGATGTTTAATTTGGGTCATTAAAAAAAAAAAAAAAATAGACGAAAATAATATTTTTGATAAAAACATATTGAAGTAAATTGGACCGGGGAGGTAAGATCAGTGTATGTTTACCGCGAGCGAAATCTAATCTAAACATAAGTTGTACCCGCTGAATTTGGTCATCGAAAAGACAATTGAAATGAACATTGAAATAATTAATTTTATCCACTAAGAGATTTGAAATAGATCTGAATTTAAACTTTGCTTATGGCAACACCCGTGTTAAGCGCGTGAACAACCTGGCTTATAACCTTCGGTTTGCTATATAAACGCGAGTTTTGCTGAGTGGGAGAGACTTGGGCGTTAGACGAGAGTGACGTTGAGAGAGAGAGAGAGAGAGAGAGAGAGAGAGAGACTGTCGTTGCAGTGAGTCGGTCCAGTAGCGAGTCAGAGATAAGGACTTCAAGAAATATCATCGTCGTTGTAGCAGTCGCATTGAAAAGTTGCTGAAACTTAACGTTTGTCACTTACGACAACCAACTGAAAAGCTACACTTCCACGTACGGCTGGAATTACGAGTCACATATCCTCCCAAGTTGATTTGAAACGAGTTAATCACACACACATACACATACACCTCTCTTTGTTGGTATAATTGGTAGAGGAGTGGTCCTCTGTTCTTATGTTAATTGCTTTTCTATCCTTTCTGTAAACTTTTTCTGTTGTTGTTGTTTTCTTATATAAAAGACATCAATATTTTACCCATTGTTCGGCTTCTGCAGATATTATTTCCTTGTTTGCCACATTCTAATTTTCCTGCTGCCCACCCTCACAGCCGTGACTACATCCCCAATCGACTGTGAACGTATGGACAACACCCCGTTTACTGGGTCTAAAAACTAACACAACGTGGGCAGCAGGCGGTCGAACAATCTACGGGTACTTAGGGAGCGTCCGGCCAGCTACCCCTGAGTTTGGTTCAGACCGAGTGGGCGCCTCAACCCAAAGAGGAAGACACCGGAGGTTGAGAGGCTGAAGGGACGAGTGGTAGAATTTATAAAATAGATTCTGACGAGAAAAAAATGTCTAGCACAACACCGTTTTTGTGATGTCAACAAACATTTGTTGCCACTTTTGTGATGCTAACGAATACTCGTTGTCACTTTCGTAATGATCATTGTAGTAGAGCCTTTGTAATCGCAGCTACAACTATAGTACGCCATTGAACAATGCTGGTGACAGACGCCTTCGAATATCACTCGCACTAATAGTACTTGCTCGATAATACTCGCTTGAAAGTAACCACCGTATTGATCCGAATAGAGAATAATGTAGAGAATAGAATAGAGAATAGCGGTCCGCATAGTGATAAATAGGAGAAATAGCGTTCCGTATAGTATAGAGGATAGATTAGGAATAGGTATCATTTTGACGTCATGTGTTTCTCCCATGGTCATGTGATCCACTTAATTCAATTAAGGGATCGCCTATGTTTGCTCACTGGCGACCTATGTTCAAAATCAAGTGTCGGCAGCGACGCTTTATACCTATATAACAACTGTGAACCAACTTTCCTAGCAGCAGACCTTGAAATTGATTTAATATAATCTTTCCAGAAAACGTTAGCCAAAGAAGGCGAAACCAGTCACTCTTCTGGAGGTTAGCATCAGCCATGTTGATAGAAGGCAAAAAGAGTTTCTCAGAAGATTACAAGAGAACACTTAAAAGAGAACAATTTCGATTTGGTGGCATTAAAATTAACAAGCCATTTCTTGCTCCATTTAACAACAAATTGGAGGAAAGTTTTGAGAAAAGCTGTCAGTTTGATCTAGGAGAGTAATTGTTCAAGACAACTTTCATTTCGCGATTTAATAAGAAAAATTTAATCAGTTAAAAAATTCAGCCAGAAATAATATAATCTTTCAACTTGTGAAGAAGACCAGCATGCCAAATCTTGTCAAATGCTTTCAAGTTTTCTGAAGCAACAGCCCAAACTTCACCATTCATGTCTAAAGCTTGATAGACACTGCAATAATCGGTAATACAACAACAGTTAACTTAGAGATGCGAAAGCCATGTTGTTTGTCTGAAAGAAGACTCTGTAAGGTGAGATATTTAACCAATTCAAAGTTGATTAGAGAATCTCGTACTTTAGAAAAAGAGGTAGAACTCTAATAGGTCAGAAGGATCAGATGGTTTGCCTGAGTTCTTAAAGACTGGAAGTATATAAGAGGATTTCCACCGAGCAGAAAAGTAAGAAGCCCAAATCAGGAGCACATTTGAAAGGATTATCGCCGAGATAGCATCAGATCCACATGATTTGTGGAAGATCCAGTTTAGAGATGATAGCAGAAACTGTGGACTAAGTATATCACTCAATAGAAACTCAGTCAAGAGAAGAAATTGAGGAGAATTTACCAGCAGAAGGTGTATTAAAAACCCTGAAATTGAGTGAAGAGATGAGGGATAGAAAACTTACACTTTATATCACACACTATTGCAGAGCCGCCAGTAGCCACGAGAATCAAACTTATTAGAGGCTATACGGTACCTCATTCTGTCAGTAAATAAAGATATAGCCTCATTCAGGGCACATTTACAATTATTACGAGCAGACACAAAGAGGTATATGTTGTGACCGGAAATATCACACTGGTACAACCGGAAAACGTGATTCCTGCATTGCTATGGAGGCTGAATAGTCAGGTCTTAGCCAAGAAGAATGTGGTCTCACCTGGTATTTCCGAAAAGGCACAAAAAGCTTCGATACCAGTCTTAACCAAAGAAAAAATATTGTGGACCAATTCTCAATAAGATTAATGATGCGTCTCGAAGAAGGTCACAAAATGAATCCCAATCAGTAATATCAGAAAGAAGTTTTGTAAGTAGGAGGTTATTTTCTAATAGATGACTGAAAAGAAATATCGACATAGAGCACAGATACTTTTAAATTAAATAAGGATTCATTGGATGTTTAAATCAGTGCACTCAGCTAGTGCATGGGGTATTAGCCAGAGCAAATATATGGCACCATTAGGGACCGATATAGAGCCTGATATCTGGAAGTCATTCAAAATGTCAACAAACATTTTCTTTAATCATTTCACCCCCAAGCAAAGCAAGAATGTTACTAGTACGTAGTGGGGGGGTCATAGGGGGTTAAAGTGAAGAATATAGAGGATAAAGGAAAGAACAGATGAAGTGGTTTCAAGAAATCAAAAATGGCGACTGACGCTCCATTTAAATTTTTGAAAATTGTAGTTTGTTACTATATTCCTCTTGACCAAGTTGCGACAATACGTTACTTGAATTGAGCTTGTATCCTCATCTTGGTTGTTATTGTCACAAGGTAACACGATGAAAGATAAATGCCATGTCGAGATATAAGAACGTGAACCCTGTTTCCCATATCATATGTAGGTGTTTTATTTCCTGTTCGTCAGAGTGGGTGAGTAGATAGGTCATACTTGGGAAACATCAATCTTCCACCAAGGACAGACCAGCACTTCTCCTGACCCTAACTATCAGAGGGCACTTTTTTCCATATCATATGTAGATGTTTTATTCCCTGCTCGTCAGAGTAGGAGGGTAGGTAGATAGGTCATACTTGGGAAACATCAATCTTCCACCAAGGACAGACCAGCACTTCTCCTGACCCTAACTATCAGAGGGCACTTTTTTCCATATCATATGTAGATGTTTTATTCCCTGCTCGTCAGAGTAGGAGGGTAGGTAGATAGGTCATACTTGGGAAACATCAATCTTCCACCAAGGACAGACCAGCACTTCTCCTGACCCTAACTATCAGAGGGCACTTTTTTCCATATCATATGTAGATGTTTTATTCCCTGCTCGTCAGAGTAGGAGGGTAGGTAGATAGGTCATACTTGGGAAACATCAATCTTCCACCAAGGACAGACCAGCACTTCTCCTGACCCTAACTATCAGAGGGCACTTTTTTCCATATCATATGTAGATGTTTTATTCCCTGCTCGTCAGAGTAGGAGGGTAGGTAGATAGGTCATACTTGGGAAACATCAAGCTTCCACCAAGGACAGACCAGCACTCTCCTGACCCTAACTATCAGAGGACCCTGTTTTCCATATCATATGTAGATGTTTTATTCCCTGCTCGTCAGAGTAGGAGGGTAGGTAGATAGGTCATACTTGGGACAACTTCTGCTATGTCATCTCTTCCTCTTACCAACTACTTACCCATCTATTCATCCTGACGTGGTGGCTGGCAATACGAAATGGAATACTCTGAACTACGAAATTGACACATCCATCTTCCACCAAGAACAGACCAACACTCCCCCAATCACATGCATGACTGTTAATAGAGACCGGCCTGGATACAACCTGTTGTAACCGGGAACCAAGGAAACGGAAGCTCCGTTCCAGCTATTGTTTAGACACGGATGTACCGTGTCAACCGTATTGTCTATGTGTGAATAAAAAGCAGGAGTATCGCTTCTACAGACAGAAGTCACCAGACTGAACTGTGTTATCGTTGTTATTACAGACCCCCTTACCAACTTGTGACAATATGCATTAGGTTTCCACAAATGTTTCCAGTACTTCTTAAATTACATAAACAATGGTTTTCTACTGTGGAAAATCGTTGTTTATATAATTGAAAAATGATGGAAACATTTCTAATTAAAAAAATAAAAAGAACTCTTGGAATTTTTGCACTAACCAGAAATACGCGGAGATGCTGAAAGGAGCTCTGAAGGTGTAAATATTATCGTTGTAGAAACGAAATGTCATTTTCATAAAATTATTGTTTAGGTAACTGCGGACTTTACCGTCATTTACTGCCGGTGAATGGGTGTATCTGGATTTAGCCTTTTCTCCGAACGTAAATTCAACATTTCGTCCCAAAGACTCTTCCTATCCCGTCACCCGGTTTGTCCCACGTGCGCACATCTTAGACACAGTTGTGTCGACTATCTATTTATATATTGAGAGTAGACACTGATATCTAGTGAAGGCGCGATTCAGCACCTGGTGGCTAGGAGGTTATCTCTCATAAAAACCCGATGCTTTTGATCTTGGCTTTTCTAAGTTCAAAGTGTATTTCGGTATCACCAGAAGTCACTCACTTACTACACAGGCACCCACATGATTGTTGAAATATGTTTATTTTTGGATTGGATGTGATTTATTTTATAAGCCCTTGCATGGAGTATTGCTGCCATATATGGTCTGGGGCACCTTCTGTTTACCTCGGAGTTCTTGACAAGATCCAGAGACGGATATGTAATGTGATTGGCCCTGATCTGGCGTCTCGCCTGCAGCCACTATTTCACAGACGCGCCGTCGCCTCTCTCTGTCTCTTCTACAAATACTTTCATGGCAATTGCTCCGATGAGCTGCTTTCCCTGGTCCCCAGTCTCCATGAGTACAAGCGCCTTACGAGGCTGGCATCCCGCTCTCACCCTTACACTGTAGAAACTTTAAAATGTAGCCGTCTCTTCTACTCCAATAGCTTCATACCTCGCACCTCTCGCCTGTGGAACACCCTTCCTAATTACTGTTTCCCTGATAGCTATAATCTCCAACTATTCAAATGTAATGTCAATCGACATCTCGAGTTACCTTGATCTACACACTACCCTTCCCTTCATCCTTTCTTCTATCACTGCTATCTGCTCTTGCTACAAATCTTCTGCAACCCCCCTGCACCCTAGTGGCTTCATGCCTTGCTCGGGGCGCTAAGCTTAAAAAAAAAAAAAGCATCCACATCTCAATCTTTGCTGGTACGATGGTATGACTTTTCAATCGAAAACCTTTTTCTAAAATTTTGCGGAAAGTAGCCACTTGATATATGAGAGCAGAGGGCGAGTCAAAAACTTTAGGAATTGGTCGTTTTCTATGAGAAGGAGAAATCGTATTAACAGAAAATTTCAATTAATTCTTTTAAAAATAACATACAGGCATTTAGTGAAGCATAAATTCTTACCTGACCTTTTTAGAAATCCAATTTCGCACCTGACTGATTTAATATTTGAAGAAATAAAAAAGTAAAATTAAAAGATGAAAATATTTCTTTAAAATTTTTGAATTTTTTATAACTTTTTTTAAAATAAATACGTAAATTTCCCGCTTGTTACCAATTCTTACTGAATCCCAATAAAAGCGAAATGGAGAAATAAGAAATTGTGAAAAAAACGTTTTTGCTTACGACATATTGAAAACTGTGCAAGTACTTATAATACTTGCAATCTTGAAGTTTCTAGTACAAAAAAGGGTTTTTCTCATGACTTGCTTAATCAAAAAGATAATTGCATTTTTCTACATTGGCGCCAATACCTATGCTCGAATCCAGGTGAAGTTAAAAATATTCTAATGCTGATTTTCTAAGCAATTACAATTTATTATGGATAAAGCAGAGACTCAAAGTCACAGAAATATGGTTCTACAGACAAATATCGAGAATAGCACAGACAAAACTTGATTAAATTGAATAAGTTATATACGAGACATATCAGGAAGGGAGGTAATCATTTAATACTAGTGTACTGTTCGATTATTTGATTATTTGATATATATTCATATTTGCTGTTAAATTTGCTGTTCAACAATGTAAACTTTCCTCTTCAGATTAATCTACAAGTTTTCAATCGAGTCAAAAAGAGTCGAACAAGCCGAACACTTCATCAAACGAATGTCTTTGAAACTCATATTCAAATGATTATTATTTCTTCGACGAATGTGATGGAATACTCCCGTGCACAAAGGTTTGGCATCTTGAAATATGGTTCCATGTGTGCCTTTAAAAACTATTGTTTCTGAATTGTCATCTGAACACCATCAACAAACATAACCCCTTGACGGCTCGAATTGTGACGGTGGGGCAACGTTTGCTCCATTCGTTTGAATTATCGAGGATAGTACATCATTTGTGAGCGAAAGTGAACAGTTGAAAAAAATCACTATTCATGTATTCTGTTTATTTAATTCGATTTTCCTCGATGGATTAAAAAAAGACGTTGCGATCGCTTTCATATATTAGGTTGGTGCAAAAATAATGTCGTTTTCTCACATAGTAACATATGTGAGAAAACGACATTATTTTTGCACCAAACTAATATGTCGCTACTGGATTTAGGATCCTCACTGTCACAACACGGAAAAATTTAATAGTTGAATAAAATGTCTGAACTATCATCTGTATGCAGTTTTTTCTCAGATCAATAGTTAAAATGACTTCAAATGAATTCCTTCAAATCCGTTATCAGATTCCGACAAAATCAGAAATAATTCTAACAAATAACAAAAACAAAACATTACTAACACGTAAGCAAGAATCTGTGGCTAGAAGAGAAAGTAGTTATATAACCAAGCTGTTAACTTTCCACATTATCAAAAACAAAAGGTTTGTAAGGAAACTCCCAGCATTACGAAAAAGTGGACTTGAATAGTTTAATTTTCTGAAAAACTATTTTAAGAAAAATAGTTTATAAATTTCAACCGACAGCAACACTATCTGTTCGGTAAACAAATTCGGAATATTTTCTCTCTGGAAATGTCTAATTTCATCATGACTATAATCAGAACTCCTTACCCTTTAACATAAAGCTTGTAATATCAATTATAAGCAAAGCAATTTGAATGAATGTTTCTTCAGAGCTTCCCTATCTCTTCAACAAAACCCAGAAGAGATCATCCGTGGAATTGTGATAAATTCATAATAGATATTAAACACGCTATTAATCGCGATGATAAAAATACTTTTCTGTTATAGTGGGGGGAGGGTGTTATCCTTTACCAATAATACAAGTAGATCATCAACAGACAAATCAAGACAGATTTTACCAAAATTGTAAGCTGCGTAAAATCTGTCTTCTGTTCACATTACAAAATAAATGGGTATTAAATGCTAGACGTTTTAGAAATGCATATGTACCTTTTAATAGCGAATATTTAAGTGTTTGTCAGTGTTTGTTAATGTAAAAAAAGTGATTTGGAGTAATAGGTTAATTCATGAGATATGAATAATAAGAAATATTTGCAGACAGAAATATTTACAAAGGCCCGGCAGGTTTCCTCTCCGGAAATGAGGTTAAAATTATTATAAAAAGGGAAAAGGCAGAAATAAATAGAAACGTTTTTTAAAAGTACGTCACAAAAAAAAACTGTTAGGTAACCTTGACACATTTGGGAAGGATAGTGATTTTTCAAGCGTACCTTAGATGTGGCACAAGGCCGAAATTAAAGGACACCCAGTGAGGATCGAACTCGCTACTCAGTCGTAATTGTTCTAGCTAGACAAGCTTGCTAACCATTACACCACGTTGAGGTGCCCGAATATTTGGGAAGGATATCAGAATAATTCAGGACCTATTCTGGTAGCAAACCGCCTGCATACGGATAGAAAACGAGTTAAGTAAATATACAAAAATAAAAATTGATGTAAGACAATGATGTATCTTCTGAATATTATATCTTATTCAATCTATACATGGAGGCGATTCTTAGAGTATTAGAAGTCCTGCTAGGATTCATTATTGGCGGCCACTTAATAAGATATGCAGAGGACACACAGAAAATAAACAAGAACTCCTACAGAAGGTAATGAAAGAAGGCAGAAAGAAGTAAGAATCAATTGCAAAAAGTCAGAATGCATGGATGTTAGCAAAAGGAACAGCCTAATATGTAGATTACAAATTGAATATAGTTAAATCAAACAAGTACAACAATTTAAATATCTGGGAAAGAAGACGGAAAGTGCGACATTGGAATCCGAAGGCGCATTGAGATAGCAAAAGAAGTTATCTCAAAGTTACGCAAATATTAAAAAAAGAGCAACGTTTAGTTAGAAACAAAAGAAATAGTCTTCTTTATGTGTTATATCCATTCAGGGAATAAATAATTATGACTACTTTTTGTCCTTTGTAGTTCTTAATAAATTTTGTCTTTTTGTTATTTCTCTTAAATCTTGTTCCGCCATCTATTTACTAAATTATGCGTTGTCTTTCAATGTCCTTCTTGACTTCAATATATCCTGTGAGTATCAGATTTTCCAAGCTCTCTTTTTTATTATGTACTCTAGAAATTTCAACTGCCTTTTCTTGGTGTTAAGTATAAGTTTCCTTTTTGTTTCCATTTTCTCTAAAACGTCGTCGTTGCTCTCATGTTTGGTCCATGGTATCCTCATTTCTGTTGCTTTAAGTCTCATCTACGTCTTTGAGGAGATGATCCAGCATTCACTGGATGGAGGGTTGATAGCAATGCCAGCAAGGTCGTGATACCGGGGACTGGGTAATTTATGTCCTTGATGTGACACTGTTTAGCTATGGTAATTGGCTAACTAATCAAGCATGGAAATTAAAAGCGAGAAATACTTAAGTCGAGAAAAAGCTATAACGAAAGACGTTATTTTTAACAAAAGCGATGTTATTTTTAACAAAAGAAAAATGGGTAAAGATTTTATTTTCATTTGCGAAGAAAGGTATCTTTTTTTCGCAGAAGATAGAAAATTCGTAAGGTATCAGGATCCTGTTAGAATTAATTTATGCCATGACACGACAAGGAAAAACAGAATACGGGTAAAGGTAACAATCTGCCCATGGCAATAATGAAAATTTCAATTTGGTCAAGTGGCTTACAAAGCAGAATGCTAGAAGATAATCGAAAACTGGATCAAGCATGAGACCGAGAAAGAATTAGGTGAGGCCACCCCAAAAGAAAAAGGAAAAAAAAAGAAAAAGGAAAAAAAAAGAAAAAGAATAAACTATTAACTATCTTTCGGAGATATCATTTGGTTTTGTAAGGAGAAACATCTGTTGTATGTCCAGAACTAGTCGTGAAAAAAGTTTGTTACCTGGACAAGCTGTTGGCGACAGAATGCGATGATGTTGAGAAAGACAAAGAGATTTAGTTGACCACCCAGATAATAAGTCGGCGAAAATCCCATTAATGAATCCCAGACGACATCAAGTTAAGATAAAAATTTAATGTCCGCGGTATGATTCATAAGAATTCTGGCCGATGGAGGAGAGACAAAGAAAAAAGAAGATAATTTTTTTCTTTGAGCGATAACTGTAAACTGAGGCCAGTCTAACCACACCCACACTGCCTAGTGTTCATTGGCTGAGTGGTGGCGTAAGTGATGGGCGAAGGTAAACATACGAGAAAGAAGGGAAACCTGTTGACGCCCTCTGAGGGGATTGGTGTGAGATACCAATATGAGAAAGGAAGAATTTAGGAGGACAATTCCCGTACGAACCCCAACCACAGAGAGGCGGAGAACCCCTCTAAAACAGAAAGTAATTGACTTCCAAAAATGGGAAGTGATAAATTTTCCTGTCTGAAAAAAAGAAAATCCTTATTGCGGATTTGGAATTATCGAGGAATCCAAACCACAACAGGCCCCCACCCGGTTTTGGTCGGCGTCCATATAAACGAACGTCCTCGAGAGTTTCAGACAGTTGGAGTAGAGTTAGAGTTGGAGTCACAGAGTTGAGTTGCAGTTGAGCTTTGAGCTCGGAGACCAGCCTCGCAGGAGCTGACTGAAAGATTTCCACGCATTCCGACTTAGACTTCTAACCAAAAACAATTTTTTTTGAAGAACGACTTAGACTCACACCACAAAAACAAGTTTTACGAATATCGCCTGAAGATACCAAAAAGCAGTTTATTGAAAGACAACTTAAGATATTAAGACTCGCCTAAGAAACGCAAAGTGTCACGAATCCATAGAAGCGGTTTGGGAGAAAGACGCAGTCCGGTATTCAGAAAACTGATATAAAGATACTTATTATATTTTGTTTCAACACATTTGAATCTTTTGAGTTGTTACATTATTTTCTTTTGCATATACATGTGCGGTATCACCTTTGCCACGGATTCGGCTCGCACTACAGCCCGACACCTGAGTGATTTCGTCTACCTATGATCAAATCACAACGTGGGTAGGTTAGACTAGAAATTAAAGCAGTTACTTCGGTAACCAGACGTTGGAAGCGAGCTGGGAACGGCAAAGCTGATATACAATCTAACCAGATTTCCATCCGAATCAGCCAAGGGTTAAATTGTCACAGGATAGCACAGGAGCAGGAGCAGGGTGACGTCACATTGATCCATATATACGTGTATGAACACTCCCCCACATTAAAAACGATCTTTTGTCACATTATACCACCATGGTCGCATAAATACATATAATACATCCTTTTAAGTTCCGGTCATCGTGTTGAGATGAAAATGTATATGTTTTTCATCTCTCTGCCGTGTTTCTCTCATCGGGCAATAAACAGAAAAGATTTGAGCGATATCTGGTTCCAGGGATTCTGTCCCTGCGACAACGCCTCCTTCATAAAGAGAGAGGAAAGTTTGGTGGATACTGTCGACAGCGCGACAGTGATCGTGGAGACTGCAGACTTTTTGTTCTTTGCCCATGTGTTAGTATTTGGGTACCCCACATTAAACCTATATCCTTCTATCACATCCTCTCATCGTGGAGAGGTGAGTAAATACCGAGCGCTCCTTTCCTCTGTGTCATAGCTGGGATCAAATAGAGTATCTGTTGTAAATTTATCTTAAAGTTATGAAAGAGTGATTAGCGCTGGGCATTCCACTCCTGCGATAATACTAAAGAGTCAAGGGGATACCGCGTCTCAATGGTCAAGGGGACTTGGAAGTTTTCATTAATTAGCTGCGTAGGACATCCCGTATTAAACAAAATTTGTGTCATATCCTACCTGTAAAGATAGCTAAATATAAAAACAGTTCTTAAATAGATTTGGAAACAGGAAACCATTTTACATTTTAATTAAAAAAAACAGATTCATGAGGAACGTAAGTGATTATTAAATTGATAAATATCGATAATTTGGAAAATTGTCATCAACATTGCAAATTTTATTCAGACAATTGAATTCCCTCGTGTTCTAATTCAGCCAGTTGATTTCATTGCTTGTAAAAAACAAACAGGGCGAATCAAATTTAACGCTTCATTGCGGTTGGAAAAATCAACGAACGCCTACATCAAAGCATGATTTAATATTTGGACAATAACTCAAACAAGACATTCAGTGAATCTTACAATCTTTGCAGATTCGTATTCAGAATCGTAAATAAACTTTTTCATATGAGTTAAGATAAAATGTCAAGCTATTTGGCGGATATTTTAACTTCTACGTGTAGCTTAATAGTGAAGCCATTGTTTTATTTTGCTGAACGCCAAAAGAAAAGATTTTTCCTGCATGTAGAAGATGCTATTACGTTTAATTTCCCAAAAGGCCAGAACGTTAAGTCAGACTTTTGATAATTGGCGCCACGTTTCCTTTTAAACAACAAAACAATGCTTTTTGCTTTGGTTTTAATGTTTTTATTGTATAAACTTTGCTTTTTGAGGTATTTTGAAAAATCTTTCCTTCAAACACACACATTATATATATATATATATATATATATATATATATATATATATATATATATATAAAATTGTGTATTTAGGCAATCCCTCTTTTAAAAACGACTGACAACGTACTGCAGCTAAGTTTTTTATGGAATTTTTCTTGTGTTCTTATACTTTTCTTCTTCTTTAGTAGAAGTTGCCCGAATGTTCTATATGTTCGAGCGCTTTGGGTTATAACTTTAGCCATTGTCAAGGATGATCTTATATTTACTTTTAACTGAATGTATGGATAGTTTTATGTATGTATCTAGAGTTATCGGAATGTTTTATTTTCCAAACAGGGGCAGCATATTGAAGCCGTCTTTATAGTTAATACACACACACACACACACACACACACACACACACACACACATATATATATATATATATATATATATATATATATATATATATATATATATAATAAAAAGGCTTAAACACTAATATTCCATGGTCATAATTTATTCTATTGGAATTGTAAATATGTATGTGTATATTTGCCATTAATATTATATATATATATATTTGTGTTTGTATATATATATATATATATATATATATATATATATATATATATATATATATATATGCCATAGAAATTATTAGGGGGATTTGAGATAATCATAATTAATTCATCGAGTCTAGAAGAAACCATAACAGAATTTTCGCAGAAAGCACTGGAAGGCCATTTCGTCCTATATTTGGGACTCATCAGCCGTGCACACCCACTACCGAAAATTGAAACATGGACAGTTACGATACGGGTCAAACGTCATACCAACTGTACCAACGAGCCTCGGTGACGAAGAGGTAACGAATTAGACTGGATATAGCATCGCTCGATCACAAATACCCTTTGTGGAACTCATCCGAGTTTCCCTAATTACTTAATTATGACTCAAATCTCAAATGTTTCTAATAATTTCTATCACTTGTATATCCTTGCTTGATCTGGCTTCTAATGTTCTGGATGGAGAGGGTTGGAGATAGTAGTCATGGCTCGTGGGGGCACAGTCCTATGGTGAAGGGAAATTCCACTTAAGTAAATATTGTACTTAGTTACTTGTATAATGCAAACATTTTGGCCCAAAATGTTCGTTCAGTTTAATAGGTAAATATTCAACTTAATATGCGAAATTTTGAATAAATTATATATATATATATATATATATATATATATATATATATATATATATATATATATATATATATATATATATTAGGTTGTCCCAAAAGTTCGTAAACACTTGCGAAAAATTGAATTTTTATGCAACACAATCCAGCACAATCGAGACAAGCGACACCGTCGGTTCCAAAACAAGATCGATTCGGCAAGAAAGTCATGTTGTGCGTTTGTTGGAGCTTTGAAGGAATCGTGCATTTTGAGTTGGTTCCGAATGGTCGTGCCATCAGTGCCCAACTTTACTGTCAGCAACTGGAGCGGGTCTACGAAAAGTTGAAGCAAAAGTACCCGGCTCTGATCAACCGAAAGCGCGCTTTGATGCAGCAAGACAATGCCAAGCCACACACCGCCAGGAAGACCAAAGACAAGTTTGAAGAGCTGGACGGCGTTGAGGTTCTGCCACATCCAGCCTACAGTCCTGACTGTGCTCCATCAGATTACGGCCTTTTCCGCTTAATGCAACACTTTCTGAAGGGCCGCCGATTCGACTCGTTTGAAGTCGAGGAAGCGTGTCAAGAATTCTTTGATTCGAAGTCGGCTGAATGGTACTTTCACCAGATCCGAAAGCTTGCAGATCGATGGCAGAAAGTCTTGGAAAATGATGGTCTTTATTTTGAGGAATAATTTTTTTTTTTTTTTTTGTTATTACTTGGCGAGTAAAATTTCAATTTTTTGCAAGTGTTTACGAACTTTTGGGACAACCTAATATATATATTCGCGCGTGTGTGCGTGTATAGAAGGTTCAATCAATTTCGTAGCAAGACAGTTATTTGTTAAATTTTAATTTGAAAGCTTCACTGTACAATTGTCAATGTATTTGATTAATAGAGACGTTAGGTGTATATACCTATTCAGACACGTTCCAAGTCTGTCTATAAATGACTTGTATTTGTAGGATGTGACTGGTGCTAATTAAGCGAGATCATGTTCTATACACGCTCAATGGAGTTTAAATCTAATGAGCGCAGGAGGCCAACAAAGTCAGCAGCCGTGTGTCCCTGAATCCAATTGCGCGTCACTCGTGCACAAAATATATGAATGTGTTATCTTAATGGAACAAATTATCACCGCCGGGAAACTCTGCTCTGTTACTCCTGTTATATATTTAGAAATTCTTGATAAAATATGCAGTATTAATAGGCCTGACCTGGCATCTCGGTTTCAGTCAGTTTCCCATCGCCGTAACATAGCTTCCCTGTCCCTTTTCTATAAATACTTTCACGGTAATTGTCCGATTGAACTTTCCTCTATGGTACCTAAAGTTTGTGAATCTAAGCGCAGTACTAGAGTGGGAATGTCTCATCATTCTACAGTTAAAATGGCTAGAAGTATGGCTAAAAGTAAAATGGCTAGAAGTAACCTTAAGTTCTATGATAACAGCTTCTTCTATCGCATTTGTGGAAATCTATTTTTGCTTTCCCGTCAAGTTTTATCTCCAAAAATTCAAATGCAATGTCAATCGTTATCTTTTGTCTTCTAAATTCCTGTTCTTTGTCTATTTTCTCATATTCTTTAACGTTTGGAAACCCCTAGCGTCTTAGTGACTTTATTATCCTATTTGAGTGTAAAAAATAAAAATGGCGGTCATAAAATAGTAAAACTTGCCTGCAAGTAGTTTTATATATATATATATCACATCTGTTAAGAGAGATTACAATTTCATTGTTTGTCTTATAAAAATCCAATAGAATACACTTCATACGATCCCAGAAACAACCACAGCTTGCACAATGCCCCAATAAAAGTCTGGATCCGTTCCCGCATTCGTTCTGCACCACACACGACATTCACCGTCACTTATAAGGAGTAAGAAAGATGAATTATCTGACTAGACAAGCCGGCCAATGGCAATATTATCTAACTAAGGTGAGGTGTAAATAAACTGATATCAGTTAATTTACACCTAACCTTGGTCGGATAATATTGCCATTGGCCGGCTTGTCTAGTCAGATAATTCATCTTGCGTAAATGAAGTCTACCTTGTTGGTTAACGACTACAAAACCCTATGTAATGCCGTGTATGCTAGAGAAAGCGTTGAGTGAGAAATCGAGGGCACCATAGTTGATTTGAGATGGGATTTCATGCAAATCGTACCATCTTTGTCAGTAACCGGTGGCCCCGTTCGTGCATCGTTTGTGGGCATCTGCAGTTTCATCTACCGCTAACATCTTTCCTGTATTTACATATTCCTTGTATAATCTTGATGCTAAAGCAGTTTTCATTTCGAAGATTAAACAACCCATTTTTCTTGCTCTAAAAATCACCCCACCGTAGCAAATTTACCGGCGTCTCGTGAGTATCACAGCTAATTTCCTACGCATATACGGTACTAAATCAATCATACTTCATTAATCAGAGGTCATATCTACAGGACGAAAAAGGCGAAACCAACGAGTGTATTTCTGTCTCATAATTAAACCTCGGCTTTAAAACGTGAACATATTGACAACGAATTCTTGAAACATTTCGTCTTTTTTTCATTTGACAGTCCATCTTTAGCCACAGGATATTTTTCAGGTAATGGGTTTTGATTTGCAATTCCAGTCATTCTAATTAAAAGATAATCGCGATTAATTGACAGAGAACTCATCACAATAAAGCATACCTTTCTAAGAAACGGACAGTCTGGATCGCAAAAACACTGCTGGGGATTCCATTGACGATATTCTATTATCTGTTAATATATCTTTTATTTGGCTACTCTATTGATAGCTGACTCTCTCTCTCTTTTTCTCTTTCTCCCACACAATATAAAATACACACACACACACACATATATAACTATCTATGTAGACAGTAGCTGAATTTTGACCGAAGAATTCCACTGCATTATGCCGATCTATGATTTTGTACAGAAGGATGCTGAGGATAGCATGGACGAAACATGGTGAGTAACAGCGACGATTTAGAGAAAATGGAAACAAGAAGTAAACTCCCATTAGGAAGGAGACAATCGAGGGTTTCTGGGCCACAATATGAGGGGAGGGTTGGAAAATTCTGATACTCACGGGCCAGAGAGAGGGAAAGAGTGGCAGAGGAAAGAATGCATAACATACTTAGTGAGCTTGACTTAATGGATTGGCGGAACAGGTTTTAAGAGAAATAAGAAAAAAGACAAAATTTCTTAAAAGCTTCGAAGGACAGGAATACAGCAAATAAAGATGATGAAAAAGAAGAAGATCAAGTTCAGATCATGGTGGAAAATATTTGTGTAAAATAAACGCTTTCTTCATATCTATATTTGATAATTTAAAACGAATTTATTGTACTTTAAATGTTTACTTACATATATCTATATATATCTATATCTATATATGTCTACCTCACTCTCTCTATATATAGCTAGATAGACACGCAAGTGAAGTGCGTATGCATACATATATACACAAACACAAGTGTGTGCGTATATGTATATATATGCGTATCTATATATAAGTGTGCATATATATATATATATATATATATATATATATATATATATATATATTGTGTGTATTTAGGCAGCATCTTTTCATTCATACACGTTTCATTAAGATTTCTAAGCAACGATAAACACGCGCATATATTAAACAATTAGAAATCATCTATGTAAACATTGACAGACTATCATCACTGTCTTGGCCGTATATTGTTTAATATGTTGTAATTGACATCTTTGATAATGGCTTAAGTAAGCCGAAAGCTTAGATTGTATTAAAAAATATGGATCACTACTGTGAATTTCTTTCTTCTTTCAACGATAATGTTATTAAACTTATCAGAAGTTACGAAAAAAATTTACATAAAATAAATAGACAACACTTGTCTATATTATTTAATGAAACGTGTATGAATATATATATATATATATATATATATATATATATATATATATATATATATATATATATATATATATATATGTGTGTGTGTGTGTGTGCGTTTGTATATATATGTGTGTGTGCGTGTATCTATCTATCTATATATATGTTTGTGCGTGTATATATAAGTGCGTGTATATATATATATATATATATGTTAGCGAGTATATATCTAAATGTGTGCATGTGTGTGTATATGTATGTGCGTGTGCGTGTCTATATATATGTGAGTGTCTGTATATATATATATAAGTGTGTGCGTGTATATATACATATATATACATATATCACTGTGTGCGCGTGTGTATATATATATATATATATCAGTGTGCGTGCATATATATGTGCGTGTAAATAATTATATATAAATATAAGTGTGTGCGTGTATATCTACATATATATCAGTGTGTGCGTATATCTATGTGTGTGTGTATATATATATATTAGTACGTACATATATATATATATATATATATATATATATATATGTGTGTGTGTGTATGTATGTATATATTGCACATTAAGTGCTGATGCTAATAAAATATTGCTCGTTGTATAATAACTGATGTAAAATTAACATTAATATCAAATAGACATTTTTCTTCACAGTTGGGGCAACGCAATCGCCAGTTTTACTGACAGTTTTTCAATCCGTACTTTTTCACGACTGCATTGTGCATGAAATTTCAGCGTTGTGCTACCTGTGAGGAAAAATATGTATGTGTGTATGATAGAGAGAGAGAGAGAGAGAGAGAGATAGGGAGGAGAAAGAGTGAGGGAGAGAACGGGAGAGGGAGAAAATAATGTGTGTGCGTATATGAGAGAGAGAAAAAAAATAATGTGTCTGTGTGTATATGCAAGAGAGAGAAAGTAACGTTTCTATGTATATGAGAGAGAGAGAGAGAGAAAATAATGTGTCTGTGTGTGTGTGCGAGAGAGAGAAAGTAACGCGTGTATGTGTATGAGGGAGGGAGAGAGAGAGAGAGAAAAAGAAAAATAATGTGAGTGTGTGTGCATTTATGAGAAAGAGAAATGATGTGTGTGTATGAGAGAGAGAGAGAAATAATATGCGCATGTGTATGAGAGAGAGAAAAATAATAATGCGTGCGTGAGAGAGAGAGAGAGAAAGAGAGAGAGAGAGAGAACATAATATGTGTACGTATGAGAGAGAGAAAACAATATGTGTGTGTATAGAAAATAACTAAGATGAAAAGTTCTCGAAAGTTCTTTACTTAAACATACCAAAAAAATTTTCTTCTTAAAGAAATGTTCCTTTATTAAGGCTTCATTTATCTACGACTAAAAGATTTTTTAAAACAAAATTACGTAAAATTGTTAACTCATGGCTTTAATTATAATAATTACAGCATCAATTTAGCGTTCGTTTAACAATAGGTCAAAAATTTACGTCACTGCGCGTTCTGCTTAATTTTTCTTAATACCAACAGATAATCAAATATTTTAGAAAAGCTCTTGAATTCAAATTTGAACACATAATGTCATTACTTTTTTGTATGTTTAAATATAGGTGCTTACAGAATAATGATACCTATTGTTTAAAATGCATTTTAAAAACGAAAAAAAAAAGTTTTTTTTTAGTTTTAATTCCAAACTATTAAATTAAATATTTCCAATAAGTATTTGCTGTATTTCAAACCGAATTTAAATTGAATGGAAGGATTGTTTTAAATCGCTAAAATCGACCATATTGACAAATATGTCATCAAAACATAATTATCTTTATTTAAACATTTATCGAAAATAAAATATACTTTACTGAAATTTTATTCGATTTAAAGTTTAATTAATCTGAATTGAAACAAATATTACTTTTAGTTTAAAATATCTTAGAAAAGCATAAACACTGAGGTGAATGTTTTTATGAGTGGTTAATAGATTTATCGATAGCATACTTTGTCATTTCTAAATAAAGAGCACATTACAGTAAAATTTACTTAAAACGTGAACGCTTTTTATATAATTTTTAAGTACACAGTGACATTAAAAATTTAGTAAAATATTCTAAATCTAATATTTTATTAAATTTAGGTACTTAAGCTTTATTGTTTTACTTACGAAAACGCTTGCTGAGGAAATTTTAGAAAATTAGCAATAAATTATAAATTTACTATTGTTACTACTGTTTTTTTATTGATAATGCCGTGTATAGACGTCCGTATTCCGAAAAAATGGCAAGTTTATACACAAAAATATTCAAAATTCTTTTTAAAATATTGGGGGGGCCACTGAATTGTAGTAAACATTTCTATTTATGATTAATAAATATAGTTTTTACATAATAGCAATACCACTTAACCGCAGTAAATTAATACAAAATTTTAAAACTTTATTAATTAGTATAATTAAATAAAAATAAATAAAAACATTTTTTACAAAAACTTCATTATTCGTCGAAAAGACGTGTTTATCTTTAAACAATAATGTCCATAATATTTCTTATTCATAAAAGCAATTTAAAGTTTTCTATTAGGTTGGTGCAAAAATAATGTCGTTTTTGACGTTAAAAATACGTCAAAAAACGACATTATTTTTGCACCAACCTAATAATTAAACCATGTCTTAATTTTACTGCATTTTTCCTTTTACGATTCAGAGTAGATGTTCTGTAACTGGGGGATCTTGTTTGACAAAAAATATTTTAAATTCTCCGCGGATTGTCCTTATAACTAATATCAACAATATGTAAGCTTTACAAAAATGAATATCTAGAAATTTCACAAAATTAAATAATTGGATGCTTAACAGATGTAAAAATATTTTGACTTAGATTTTCTAAAATGGAAACATTTCGAAAATAATTCCATTCATTTGCGAATAAGTCCTGAAAATTTCCTTAAAATCCGACAATTATCTGATTCTTGCAAGATTTTCCAAATCAATTTGATTTCACCGCAAAAAGACCTAAGATAATCGATTTTTAACCAAAATGTTGAAAGTTCTAAAAAGGAAAAATATATATAATTTGATAATAAAACAATCCTTTCGTCTTTCCTCTTAATAATAAAGATTTTGGCAATAAAACTTTTTAATAGGTGGGACATTTTTTTTTATTGTATTCTAATTTTTAGCGAATTTTTGGAGGTACTCTCTCTCTCTCTCTCTATATATATATATATATATATATATATATATATATATATATATATATATATATATATATATATATATATACACACACACATACAGGCCTCAAAATTAAATTTCTCGATTAGACTTGATAAATTACTAAAATAACAAAACGCGATAGGATAGGTTTTCTTATTATTTTTGCCATCTGTATTTTTACATGTGTGTATTTGTGACGTTGAGTGGTTAGAACATTCGCTTTCTGATCACCAGACCCAGGTTCGAATCTTACCGTAGTCGATACTTCAAAGAATTAAATTCAGTGTCAATCGTCATATTCTTGAATCCTGTTCTGTTATTACTCTCTCTCTCTCCTTATTATTATTGATTTTGTTAGCTTCTTTCAAACTGAATAAACCCTTGCATCCGAGTGAATTTGTCGCCTTGTATAGGGTGAAATGGTTCAAATATGTTACATATTTGGCGTATTCTTTTCATTAACTGTCACTGTCGGATTTCTACTTCGATTTTTGCATATTGGTGCTATATAATCTTTTCCTAGTCTTCATATATTGTAATTTCTTTGGAACTATAAAACTATGTCTATTCATATCCTGTTACAACAATCAGTTATTTTTATTTTTCATAACTACAGTCCTTTGTGCTTTACCAAAAGATTTTATATCTGAATGGGTGTAAGTAGACACCATGTCTAACTATTGAAATGACAACTTCAAAAGCTCTGAAAAGCGGTTATAAAACACGTAGAATGGGCTCCTTTAAGTTTTCTTGAGATCATTTATTCAAGGACATTTTACTTTCTTTCCGTCCATCAAACTAGGAATGCAGAAGAAAACAACTGGAAAGAAATGCTATACACTTTTTCAGGAAAGAAAACACAAGACGAACATTTTCTTTTCGATGAGATTTTTGAAGGCAAAAATATCCATTGAAATATTGGTTTGCCATAAAGTCCGAGAAACTATACATATCTTTTATGGGCAGTATTAAACTAAAATAATGGCGCTTCTAACCGCAAAGATAGAAATACAGGGAGAAAAAATTGACGTAATTTAAAATGTGAATATCTGAGTAACTACATGTCCTAGGCAAACAAAATTAAATAGGCTTTATGTTACTAATTAGTTACCAATAACTAATTTATTTGTCAAAATTTGAACAAGATATTGAAAGGGGTGTAGATTTTATAACCGATTTCATAAAGCTTCACAAATGTTCAATATGACACGACACATGTCAAGTCAGTCGTCCAACTCTTGCTAAATTTAGCATGCCTTGCGTAACATAATACAGCACTATCAGTGATTCTTTGCTTAAGTTCCTCTAGGCTTGTAGAAAGAGAGGGGATATAGACCTGTCCTTTCACATAGAAAAAAATAGTCCAATAGAAAAAAATCACGAGGTATCAAGACAGGTGAACGTGTTGGCCATTTCAACATTATCATTATCACTAACAAGCTCGATTGGGAAACTATTTATTGTTTGTTCTCTTGGGCTTGCTATGATTATTAGATTTTTATTCTTCAGTTATTAGCATAATTTGTAAAGTCTGTACAAGGATTTTGCAGGTGAATCTTGATATATATTTTTCTTATTGTTTTACTTTGCTCTTTCATGAAGTCGATCTTTTCAATTCCTAGCTTTTTACAGATATATATATATATATATATATATATATATATATATATATATATATATATATATATATAACGAGCATTTATATATATATATATATATAGTGGAGATTGAAGTTAACACCCAGCATGTGACCCGACGATTGCGTTCAAGCATGAAACAGGCTGTCGCCTCAGGGTGTTAACTTCAATATCAAAGTTTATATTTACATACGCTATCCTTGATATTGAGCACTTTCATCCATAAATATAGCATACCTTAAAACTATATGATTTTATATATATATATATATATATATATATATATATATATATATATATATATATATATATATATATATATATGCACTGCTAATGGGAACAAAAATTTCACCCAGGTCTGTAAATATATTGTCCTCTTGTGCTTGCTATGATTATTAGAGTTTCATTCCTCAGTTGTCGTTTGTTCTTGAAACAAGTATATTGTGTCTGCAACTCGCTTAAAGTTTCCGGAATCCCCGCGTTAATTTGGATTGTTAAGCCACTTACTATTTCCAAAGACTTTAAAAGAAATATCACCATCATTTGTAAAGTCTATAGAAGGATTTTGCATGGGAATTTTGAAATATATTTTCCTTATTGTTTCACGGAGTCGATCTTTTCAATTCCTGGCTTTTTACACACACACACACACACACACACACACACACACACGCGCATATATATATATATATATATATATATATATATATATATATATATATATATATATATATACTAGCAGCATGGTCCAGCGTTACCAATGCTTGATTCAAAAATCGTACGACTCATACAGAAATCGCTATCACTTGACTTAAAATATTTTTGCCCTTCCTTTCCTTTAAAGGAGTGCCCTTTGCCGTGCTGATGTTGCTACATGCCTTACTTCTTGCCCATCTCACACTACGAATTTTTTCTAAGCTCTATACTAAACATTAAATCTGTTACGAAAAAAGACTAAAAAAATGAACACAAAACGATCAGCTTTAAAAAAGGACTCGTAACTGGAAAAACCGAATGAAAAAAGAATGTTAACGACAAATACTTTTTCACACCCAATCCAGTTCTGCGGAATCAGAATCAACGTTGAGTTTAAGCAAGCGAATGAGCCAATTGGAGTAAAGTGCCATGAAGATTCAAATTTTTCTCACTTGTGACGAATGCAGCTATCGATTTTTTTGCATCCTAGCATGCTAGTTAACATTCGTGTCAGTCAGCTGTTGGCTCTCACGCTGGCCAATAGAATCTTCCTGTCTATTCGTGGCAGCCAGCTATAGGCTCTCACTCTGGCCAGTAGAAAATGGCGGCAAACTACATGAAAACTGCCGTAGAAATCGATTATTTCGACTATCGATGGGAGTTGGGAAATGCAAAATCGGTCTTGGCCTTCCCATTAACTTGAGCATGTGCATGTAAATTTTGGTGCAAATCCGTCGAAAATTGCGGCCGTGCATTCGTTACACACGCACACACACATCCTGTCTTATATATATATATGTGTGTGTGGTGGAGATTGAAGTCAACACCCAGAGGCGACAGTCCGTTTTATGCTTGAACGCAATCGTCAGGCATGTGACCCGACAATCACGCATGAAACAGGCTGTCGCCTCAGGGTGTCAACTTCAATATCCACTTTTATATTCACATAAGCTATCCTTGATATTGAGCTCTTTCATCGATAAATGTAGCATACCTTAAAACTATATAATTTTATTATATATATATATATATATATATATATATATATATAATAAATTAACTGATTTAAAATACGTTTTTTTCGCTACACAGTTCTATACATGTTTCAAAATGGAAGCTAAAAGCTTAGAATTTAATTTTGTAATTAAATTAAAGACATTAGTTCCATTTCATCCTCAAGCGAATTTTGGAGTAACTTATTTTTAAATTTACAGGGTTTTAAAGGCACGGCAAAAATCATAATTTACAGTTTCAAAGGATACAGAGAAATTCATTCATCCAGACATATATATATATATGTGCACTGCTAATGGGAACAAAAATGGCACCCAGATCTGTGAATATATTTATAGATGCCCTGAAATAAAGTGCATTTGACAGTTACCACCTAATAGCTCATCTCGCATACAAAACAAATAAGACAAGATCCAGAATTCCCATGTTTTTAAAATTTTAATTACAACGTTCAGAAACAATGTCGAAGTGATCTCCAGAACCTGAAACTTGATCCCACAATTAGTAAATTATTTAGAGAAATCTCTCAACCCCAGACCACAAATTTACAATCACTTCTTACATCTGAAATGCGCAAACGGCCCACTCATCAATGTATTAAACTCCGATGCCAATTTGGTAAATATTATCACCGAATGCATTTTACCTTAACCCTGACCCATACATAATAATTCTGTCTCCTCCTTTGAATTGTGAGAGTTATATTTAATGTTTTCCAATATGTGAAACTGGAACATAATTCAGTATTCGCTTTCATAAACATGCGCACAAATCTACCAGTGACAACAATATAAGTTTTTCTTAAATTGTACATTTAAATCAGCCGGAATATAGCTTTAATAATCATAGATGGATTCTTTTAGTGTTTTCTTTGAGATGGCAAGAAAATGGCCAAAAATCAGAGTTAAAATTGGTTTCTACAACAAAATTCCATATTCTAGGTTGGTTGATTTTGTTTAGCGGCACATCAACACCTCTATGGGTTATTTAATGCCGAAATCTAAATATGATTTACTTAATTTTATGCTTTCAGTTACAGATATTTCGTATATAATTTTATACTTTCAAGGTAAACGTATGGGTTTTAGATATATAGTTTGTAGATCATAAAATGTATTTTTGGCAATTTTACTAAAAAAAAGTATTTTTATATTTTTTGTGTTGCATAGAATGTCATTTTTTCTATAAAGATGCATTGTTGCTCATACTGTTGACTTTTGTTTGGCGGTGGGGCTATTTCTCCATAGTTGGAACATTAACAGGTGCTACCACCCCCGTGTCAGAATATCAGCAATTAAGAGGTGTTTCCACGCTCCTCAAAATCTTTAATCTCCCGATCCGAGGCCTTGCTGCCGAGTGTAGTTTATCGTCATACCCAGGACGTCAACATTCTAGGTTCAAATAGAATTTTGCCATATTTAGTGAAATTCACCCAAATTTCCTAAAATTAACTATATGGATTTACTAATAAATTTTTGAATGCAATGCTCTGTAGTTTTCAGTCCATGTTAATTCTAATATAAATTTAGGAATAGTGACAACTCTTTTAAAAATACTGAATGGCACACAACTTTAATAATCTGAAATCATTTTCCATAACTAAAATGGAATAAATATATGTTATAAAGATTCTCCTCACTTAAAAGGTCATATTAAAATTACTTGTCTTAATTTTGCTGAAATTAGTTATGTGTCATTCAGAAATGTATGTGATGAGCGCATTAGAGATAGACAGCAATAAAAATGAATTTTTCATTGCAACATATCTAGTTTTATTCCAGACATTGTTGCTTTATTGATGGTTTTATTGATGATTTTTAAAATATATCAATTTATAAATGCTGATGGAAACATGAAATGCAATGATTTGCTCACACATTTATTCTCACGTTCTCCCATAACATATATATATATATATATATATATATATATATATATATATATATATATATATATGTATGTATGTATGTATGTATGTATGTATGTACACATTCTAAGATCAAATGAGAATGGAATTTTTAATAAGTTCATAAATATTTAGAAAGAAGTTAACACACTAATTGTGCACTGCTGCTAGTTGGGTACAGAGATAAACCAGAGTCCTGTGCTCAGGTCTATGGAATACTCTGCATACACATAAGTAAGCTTGACTGTTCTCCTAATGCAGCTACAGAGTCAAGTAATTGGTATCACAATATTTCTAACATGTTTTATAGCTTGGATGTCATTTCTATTTAGTAGTAACATTCTGACCTTAACGTTCTGAGGCACTTGTACTTTTGAAAATGCTATATCCAACTGACCATGAATGAGAACTGACTTCTGCAGATAAATCCCCACATCATCAAAAGTTTGCTCTTCTGCCTTATGTGATTGTATAAGAATATTGTACAGGAAATTGGAACCTGTTTAATGTGAAAAGAACTTTGGCATCAACGAGGTTCAATTTGATTATGAGGATGAGTACTATAGAGCTTCTGTGACTACCACTAATCCAGGATGCCTCTATACTATTTACATGAATTTGGAGTACCTTTATGCGTGTTCCATTGCACAACCCTTGAGCATTTGAGAGATTGCGTAGTGGCATCACGTTGGCACGTTTTTTTAAGTTAGTTCTTTATACTGTTAAATAAGCTCAATGTTAGACAAAATGAAAATGGTCATGAATAAGTGTATATTGGGTCGACGAAAGGAACGTTTAAAGCAATTGTATTACAACCAAAAATTATCCTTCAAACTGGCAGTGTATAAGAATAGTAGAAGACTTGTTAATTATGTTGTATGGGAAAAGAGTCCAATTATAGAATTGGGATGTGGTGAGGAAGATTCGTGCATTTGGTGCATCGGGAACAACATGTGCAAGTTGTGCCAGGAGTAGAAGTTGACAATAAGACAGTATCTTGACTATATATATATATATATATATATATATATATATATATATATATATATATATATATATATATGTGTGTGTGTGTGTGTGTGTGTGCGTCTTGGGATAGAAAAATTATTTCCTTATTCCCTGTCCAATATATATATATATGTTGGACATACGTTTTCGACGTATGAAGATACAGCAACCGAACAGCTAAACAACTCCGACATATGATTTGATTATAGTGTGGTAAAGGCTTGTATACAACCAAGCACACTTTTTGAAAGAGACTAATATAGAAAACTGTGACAAAAAGTGTATTACAATGTTCCCAAAGACCCAGGTTTTGGATTCAGAGTTCTCCTTCTCCTAGATAGGTTGCTACCCAAGTCCACCCTATCTGTCCTATTTACCCAAAGCTGAAGGGAGAAGAGGTGGATTCATTTCTTTCCGAAAGGTATTTGCACGTAATTGAATGTAATGAACTCGACTGGTATTTGAACTCTACTCTCTGATTACTCAATCTGAACCGTGTTATCAAATTACCACAACTCTGCCTGTACATGTCTTTGTCAGATGTTATCCACTTGTCAGTCTGCAATATCTACTCTTATTAAAAATGCTGATCATGTGTGATGTTAGTTTGTGTCATACCAACAATTAAGTCCAACACAGGTTTTTGTTTATAAATAATTGCCAAAGATGTTAGCCATAGATATGTACTTGATTAGTAAGATGCTCCATATACATAAATAAATTATTTTATTATTTTACATCTTAATATGGGGTTCCTAACATTATGTAACCTTTGAACTTTTTGTAGCAATTATTCTTTGCTAGAACATTGGTTTCTATTCTTATAATGGAAAATGCAGTTTTTATTGGATTAATATCTGGAGAGACTAGGGACTGTTCATTCATTTAGTGCCATTGAAACTTTTTAGACAAAGTGGGCAATAGTTAGCTTTGTAGAATAAGAGGGAGCTATGTTGGGCCTGACTATAATTCCGATAATTTTATCGCTCTAAAGCGTCTCAGTCAACAACTTACAAAAAAGTTTTGCTTTTTCCTTGACACTACCAATTTAAAGGCCCAACACATTATTCCATCACCACTTTGTCTGTTAATTCATGTTGCTTGACTCTTTCTATAAAAGGTTTTAAACTCTTGCCCTCGATATCAGGTTTGTCCAATGTAGCTCTACATTCATCACTAAAAGTTATTTTTGACAAATTAGTTTTCATGTATTTTGTCGCACAACTTACATGCTTCCTCTTTGTGATATGTACTTAAATGTGATAATTTTGTTGCTTTAATGTCTTTAGCCAACGTTATTAACATAACCCATCTTTTTTTCTCTGCGCAAATTCACAACATCAACTTCTACAAATATTTTCTGGCTGTTTTAAAAAGTGTGTTTGGGGGAAATATCTGAGAAGGGATGAAAAGTTGTCAGTTTTATTAAAGAGTCTCCCTCTATTAAATTTGAACGTTTGGTAAGATTTTCAGAAATCACTGAGGTATATATATATATATATATATATATATATATATATATATATATATATATATATATATATATATATATATGTAATTAATTACAATTGGATTTTCAGTGGGTTCTTTTAGAAAAATAATTTGTTTTTCTTTTTTAATTTTGTTTTTAATTTAACCGTACTTATACTTTTCAAAAAGTTTTTAACCGTTTCTATCTCAACGTGTTGATGCTTATGCTTTGTACCAATGAAAAAAATGAAAATCAAGGGGCATAACTGGCTATATATGTCGTTTATAGTAAGAGGAATTTGGTAGAATCTATTTATGCAATAAATTAAGTATTGGTTTGAACTTGTTGATGAAAAATATTTCCTTATTAATCCACCTTTGTTGAGTGTTTCTGTATTGGTAGAATGGGAAGACACTAAAATTTAGCAGATTTTGTCCTCCGTATTCCTCTGTATGTTGGCTAAGGGGCATTTTTCTGGTGTGGAAGTCCCTAATTTGTTAGCGATGAACTGTCATCTTTTGTCGGAGTGACTGGCCGGTTTGACCAATGTAATGCTCATGACAACCATTGCATGTAATTATGCATATTAAATTCTCTGAGTAGCATGAGAAATCATTTTTAATTATGAATTTTGATCAATCTTTGAATTCATGGCCCTTTGATAGGTAGTTGCATACCCAACAATGTAGTCGGTTGCATTTTTTTCCTTAATTGTGTTCTGCAGTTTTGCATTGGTCCGTATCATTTTTAGTGATTTAGGTTGTCGTTTAGGATTGTAGGATTTAGTTGTATGTGTGTAGATTTCTGTGTTCTTTGGGTTGAAAGTTGAAATTATAAGGGATGGCATTTTTTCTTTTTTTTTCCTTTTTTTTTCTTGGAGTGTGTGGATATTAATTTTTTTTAGTTTTTCAATACTATTCTCGACCAAACTTTGTTGGTATTTTCTCTTGATGAGTATTTTTTCATCTCTTCTAGTCTGTGGTCTCATGTGGTTGTGTTTGAGACTATTATACATATCCACTTGGCTAGGTTAAGTGGGACGTTAGTACGACTGTGTTTCGGGTGGGAATATATAAAAAAGTGATATTGCCGAGAGTCAGTCGTTTTAAAATATATGTCGATTTCTAGTTTCGTGTTTGTTTTTATTAATATGTCTAAAAAAGGAAGTCTTTTGTTGCTGTACTCCATAGTGAATTGGATACTAGCATTTATATTATGAATGAATGTTTGGAATGTCTTTAGTTTATCCAGACTTTCATTCCACAGAATGAAACAGTCATCTAAATATATTTTTCAGTTTTCTTTCATGTTGCAAGTGAAGACATTCCTTAGATTTCCGAGGTTCTATCATAGATTTTTAGTTCATGGCATCGCAGGACTCGGTTGGCATATGATGGTGCAACCTTTCTCCTATGGCTGTTCCTGATTTTTGTCGGTAGGGTATTTCGTTGAACATGAAATAATTGTCATTTAAGATGAATTCTAAGCTTTCTATGATGAAATTTCCTTTGATACGATGTAGTTGCTTATAGGGAAACGTTTCTAGCCAGTATTTTATGGCCTCTATTCCGTAGTCATGTGCGATGTTGCTATGTAAGTTCACGACATCCAATGAAACCATATAAGTATTTATAGTTTATCTCGTTTATCTATTATGGTTTAAATCATTCAGAAAATCTAGATCATCTCGAACGTGTTTAATAAGAGGTTTCAATAGGATGTCTAGAAAATTGCTTAGACGGCATGTTTCGCAAATTGGACCGTCCTATTATAGGCCTTAGTTTTAGGTCGGTTGGTACCGGTATAGTCACTTAATCAGTTTTTGTAGTATTGCATGTTTCGCTAATGAGATTACGGTTGTGTATTTTAGGTAATCCATAAAAATTGCTTGTTTTACATATAAAGTTTGTAAGGTAGGCATATTTCTTAGAAGTAAGACAATCTCGATATGAGTGGATTAAATTGATGAGTTTTTTCATCACTTTTTGAGGTTGGTATTCACTGACTTATTCATAGTAGGTTTCGTCCTGTAGCATATTGTGTATTAGGCTTGTATACAGTTCTGTATCCATAATAACAACTGTGACTCCTTTGTCCGCTTCTTTTATAACAATATTTTTCTCCAATTTTAGATAATTTAGTTGGTTCCATTGTTGTCTGGTGAAGTTCGACATTGTTTGTGGAATTCCCAGTTTGTCAAAGGGGAAGTTAAAGATGGAATTACAGAATTCATCAAGGTCTGAATTTTTACCCTTTGGGGGTTGATAATTTTTCTTTTTTTCTACTAGCGATTTATCGTTTTCTTCTTCAAAGAATTGTTCTGCTAGCCCGAGTCTTCTACAGAATTCTGAAAAAATCATCCTTCATTTCTGCTACATTTGGTTTTTGGGGTGTTGGTGTGAATTTTAGTCCTTTACATAGGATGTCTATTTGTGTGGGTGTTAATGAGTTTTGTGTAAGGTTGATTAATTTCGGTTTTTCGTGGTTCTGGGTCATCCCGTCTCCATGTAATTCTGGTTTCTTTCTAAAAAACGGTTAAGTTGGGGTTCTTCTATATTGTTTCTAAATGTCTGTATGTATTATGTTGCTACATTTGTGATTATTGTATATTTTTGTATTTTATCTTTTGTTCTGTCCTTAATATTTGTTTATGTGTTGGCTTTGGTTTAGTCTAAAGGTTATATCTGTCGTTCCAATTTTGTGGTCTGTTTGCTCCAAAGTTGTAGTTCCTATTTATTGCTCTCTTCTTATATGTATTTTCTATATGATTGTTTCTTCTGTGGTGATAGAAGTGGTTTTGTTCAGAATTGTTTATCCAAAGTTTTCTTATCTCCCTTTGTTGGTCTATTTATGTGTTGGAATAATGGTGGTTGTCTTGGAGAATTTCTCATTTCCCTTTTGTCAAGCTTTTGGCCTGGATTTTGTCTATAATGTGATTTCCTTTTATGAATTAAAAATTGGTGTCGGCGTGTTTTTCCATGTGTTTTTTTTTTTAATTTTCTTTCGTTTTTTTCTCATCTCTATATTCGTTCCTCTTTCTCACATTCTTGTTTCCATTGTTTATAAATGTCCCTCTAGTGAAGCTTCATCGTAATTTTTTGTTATTTCAATTTTCATTTGTTTATCAATCTCTTTCGTTCATTTCTACTTTTGCACTTAGTTTCATTAGTTTCATTTCGTTACACATTTTGTGATAATTTTTGTCGTTCTGCTTCTTCGTCGATCAGTTTTACTTGTAAATTCCTTGTTAATATCAATGGCGTTGACTTTATCCAACGTTCGAAGATCTCTGCTTTGTTATTATTATTTTTAGCATGTTCCAGAATGTGAATTTTCTGAAGTTGAACTTTTTGGTCCATATATTATTTGTGTTTTTAACAGAAAATTAGTCCTGGGGCTATATTCCGATAATTCTTTCATTGATAGTTTATCTTCGATTTGTTTTGTTTCAACGATAATTTCTGTAATTTTTCTGTCATTCTTCATTTGACTCTTGTCATCGTTCGTTGAATGTTTTTCTGTAATTTCATAATTTTTTTCCAATTTTTCTGTTAGTCTAGAGAGTTTTGTATTAATTTCTTTTAAATGTTTTAGGATTTCATTATTTGTATTTTTGCCTGGCTTCTTTATTTTAGGTGGCATTTTCCGTGGTTTGTACACTGATAGGTTAAAAGTTTTTTTGTTAGAAAGATTCTGTACAAAAACCTATTGTATGGACTAAAATGAAGATTGGAAAAAAGTAACCTAATATTTAATATAGTGATATTTATATGAATTTTTACAGAGAAGAATTAAAACTTTGTTACTTACAATTGGATTTTCAGTGTTTTTTTATAAAAATAATTTGTTTTCCCTTTTTAATTTTTTTTTACTTTAACCAGTTTCCCTTAGCTTTTCAAAAAGTTTTTATCTCCACATCTTGATGCTTATATTTTGTACCAATGAAAAAAAGAAAAGAAAGAAAATCAAGGGGAGTGACAGGCTATATATGTCGTTTATTGGAAAGGGAATTTGGTAGAATCTATTTATGCAATGAATTAAGTATGGGTTTGAATTTGTTGATAGAAATGTTTCCTTATTAATCCGCCTTTGTTCAGTGGTTCCATAGTCGCATTGGTAGAACGGGAAGACACTAAAATTTAGCAGATTTTGTCTTCTGCATTTCCCTGTATGTTGGCTAAGGGGTATTTTTCTGGTGTTGGGATCTCTAATATATATATATATATATATATATATATATATATATATATATATATATGTATGTATGTATGTATGTATGTGTGTGTGCGTGTATGTGAAAATGTGTGTATATAAAGATAAACATAAATATATAAATATATATGTAATATATATATATATATATATATATATATATAATTATTTATATATTATATGCGCGGTACTTATTAGAAAGAGCTCAATATCAGAGATAGAGCTAACATATTTGGTTGGATTGATGTGAGTTTGTGACCCTGGGTTTCACGCATTTGCGATCGTCAGACAAACTCTTTTGCGTGAAACCTAGGGTCACAAACTCACATCAGTTCAGCCAAATTTATATATATATATATATATATATATATTAGAGTGACGGAAATAGGCATATTAAAAAGAAAAAATGAAACATTTCATAACAAAAAAGGAGTTAAAAATATATATTACCGTAAAATGGTAATATCGGAATATGAGAAAGATAAAACAAAAACGGTTTTACCGGTTGATCGGCCCTTTCTCGTCAGAATAAGAATCGAAGAGAAAAATCTAAACACGGACTAAAAAAAATATACCAACTCCATACAAATGCTACATGTAAGAAAATAAAATATTTAAAGGTGTTGTGAGACCGTAACATACCTACAACATGGACTCTTCCAGGACTATATAAAGTATCCGAGAGAGAGAGAGAGAGAGAGAGAGTAAGTAAGTAAGTAAGTAAGTAAGTAAGTAAGTAAGTAAGTAAGTAAGTAAGTAAGTAAGTAAGTAAGTAAGTAAGTAAGTAAGTAAGTATATATTCTAATACCGTAGTATCAGCTGCGTACGACTACCAATATTGGACACTAGCACATAGTAAGCGCCGCTTACACTTACACTATCTTTGTAACCTTTTTGTTTAATATATCTTTTTCCTCTAATCCGTGTTCCGTGTTTTCCTTCCGTGGTCCCGACTTTGGACCCACATCAAAAGGTTAATTACCTTTAAGCACACCAACCATTTCTTCTGCTAACAGAGAGATGGCTGCAAGGAGTTAATGTACAGTGATTCAAGTGACAATAGGAATATATAATCCATTTTCGTAGTCCACTGTAGCACATCGGACTACTCCGAGATATATACGACATGGAGTTAATCACTGACGATAGGGGGTTCAATTTCAGAGTCGTTCTTCTGAAGGACTAGTTGCCTTCCAAATGAGCCCCGTATGCACTAATAGTTGGAGAAAGAAGAGATGGGTTCATGGCTTTCTCAAATGCGCTAATGCGAAATAAACCTAACAGCCTCACCCATGATTCAATGTTTTGACACCTTCACATCTATTTATAAGCGGGTAATGAAATTTCACGTTCTCTTTGCCGAATTTAGACATTTGATCTTATCACTTAACCATCATTTGAAATGTTTCAACAGAGAAAGCTAAAAGTATAGTCATCCCTAAATATTTTGAACTAATCACCGACAAAGGCAGTAAATCTATCGAAATGAAAACAGTTTGGGAATAAATTTGGAGTTAAGAAAATAAATCTAAATAAATTTGAGTTTATATTTAGTTCGCTTAAGTAGACGGAGAGGCAGGTAATAAAGTGTTTTTTACCCTCATGTTCTTTTTTTTTTTTTTTTTTTTTTTTTTTTAGTTTTTAGAATGAGTTTTCTAAGTTTAATGTTTCCAAACCAGGTTCTCGTATAACGCTGACTATTTACTTAGACGTGAACGAAATTGCAATATAGTTTCAAAATCTATACTGTTTAGTTTTACGTGAAAATAATCTGTCTCTTTATATATTAAATAATTAAAAAATACGTCATAAAACGACATTATTACGTCATTATTTTTGCACCAGCCTAATACTACGGCAAACATGTTCTGTGTGTAATGTCTGTTTTGCTGTACTAGAGTCAACTCTCTTTCACTATAAATATATATTACATATCTATACGAGTGGTTGCTGAGATAAATTTAAAAAGAAATAAAAATATGATGCTTAGTAATTTCATATTTTAGGAAGTGCCTAAAGCCGCCAGCTTTGCAGCATACAAGCCTCCGTATACATAAAGAGTCATGCAATAGCAATGACAACGAAATATGTACTCATTTTTAACCGCATAGTAAATTAGTATCTCTCTCTCTCTTTCTATATATATATATATATATATATATATATATATATATATATATACACACACCTGAAGCAAGAATCCACAAACTAGATTGAAAAATGAATAAAAGCTTCCAGAAATGTGCGCGTGAGTATTTTTTTTTTTTTAAATTTTTGTGGGAGTGCATAATTATATTTTTAGAATTTATAAGAAAGAAAGCATTTCAAAATATAAACAGTGTGGATAATGAGATCAAATCAACAGTGCATGGGGAGAGTTTATCGAGTTTTGTGTTATTACTTTTTGTTTAATATATCTTAGGGCGAAAAGAGAACAGTTTTGTTTCCTATTCTTTTTAATAAATTATTGCTTAAGGCGTGAAATTGACTGTCATATAAAAAACTCTTTCTTTACAATAAATGGCTTCTGGTATGAATAATACTTATGTCCATTTATTTATTTATTTTTTACTCAAAATCTTTTTTTTATGTAAACAGTTTCAATATAATAGCCTTCTACTCATGTGTAAGTTTTCTTTGTTGTTAAATATTGAGCCTTTTAAAATGGACAACCCCCCCTGCATTTGCTAACAGTTCTTTATCTCGCACTTCTCGCATGTGGAACTCTGTTCCAGTTTCTATCTTCCCAGTGAACTTTGATCTTCAAAAACTTAAAAACAGTATCAGTCGTCATCTTCTGTCTTCTTTATTCCTGATCTTTTAGTAGCGTTCTTTTCCTCATTCTCTCACACGCGTCTTAGTGGTTTTATTGTCTTGCGTGGGGTGAAATGCTTAATAAAAAAAAGAAGACTATTGGCAAAAGCATCTTACAGTTTTGTTTAATGAAATGTTATACGATTGACTCTTGTGACAAATGGGAGTAGGAATTTCAAAATGCATATCTCGAGCGTGAATTATAAAATTGTTATACAGAAAGAAGTTCAAGAATTAATTCTTGTGACAAACTGAAGACAAAAAAACAAGTAGTGAATTAGTTTTCCTGAAAACACAAAGCGTACATTTATTATATTAATTTCTCGTAAGTCACTATTCCATGCATTTAAATCTGAATTTCTATTCTAACCTTAGCAAACTAGATGTCGTCACCCAGGCAGCTTTAAAAACACTAAAGAACTATCTATATCTATTCTTTATATACTATTATTCATTCACTATAAGGCTCAAGAACTACTAAAGATAGAGGTTTAAGGAATGGAGTTCCAAGTCTATCAGAAGAGGATATGGAGGATAGATAAGAGTTAGCTTGATACATGAAGAGGTTAAGTTTGTAAAACGAAGAAGGAGAAGCATCATTTCGGAAGTCTGTTCTGCAAAGTAACAGTTCTTGGGATGAAGTTTAAGTAGATCAACTTGTAGAATACGGGAGGAATAAGGATGATTTGACAACTGTGTATGTGGCATGGCAGATTCTAGTTGTGAGGATCTGAACTGCTGGGATTTAGCAATGTAGCTCGTCTGAACATTTTCCATGAAAATAGAGATATAGTAGAGAGAGTCTAGCAAAGTTTTATCAGATGGAAAGGGGACTGCACGGTCGAAATTAATTAATTCTCTATCACTATCAGAAGCGGAGTGGCGAAACTCCGCAGAATATGTAGTCGGTACAAAATCCGGTCAAAATGCAAATGATATCTCATTCTATACAGATGACCTATAAAAGTTATAACTTCAGTGGAACAAAACTTGCATATACAACATTACGTGCAGTTGCGGTAAGAGTAGGCCAGTTGAAAGTAAAAGTAGTTGGATATTAAGATGTTGTAATTGGCGGAATTTAATAACGATAAGCATGGTTGAGTGGAGAGTAAACGTGAGTGTACACAACTATTTATGAAATAAAACTTAAATAATCGGCAATATTAGTTCATCAGCAGCAATACACATATACTTAATCCTTCATCATTATGCCATTATTATTATTAAGAGGATTTATGATCTACTGGTTGAAAAAAAAAAAAGAATAAGTGATAAATTTCAGATTAACAATCACTACATAATTGTTCTTTGGAAACACATGAATTCAACATGTTGTCAGGAATATTAACGCACCTGATGTGTATGTATGTAAGACAGGAAGGCTCAATCTTCTGAATATGATAGACATACTAAGGGGACTGAAGGATACAGCAGCTGAAAACAACGAAGTTGAAGAAACAAGTTGAACTGAACAATGAAATGAAACACTTTACGAAGCGTGTCTCAAAATTGAACTTTACAGATCAATGTACTAACTGATCTGTAAGGTTTAATTTTGAGACACAACATTTTGAGCTGTTTACATACCTTTTAGCTTAAAATTCCAAAACCTGGAAATTTAAATGACTGCCTTTTTGAACACTGAAATTTTACCAAAAACAAGGAGAAATAGGATTGCGATAACAGCCTCATTCATAATCAATTCTAAAACATTCTTCGAAATCCTAGCAATAGACGCGTAAGTTTGAACTAAGACGAACCCATTTCAGGCCATTGTTTCATTTGTAAACAAATCCCGATTTGGTAAATCTTATCGAAAAATGTTATCTCCATAAATTTACCGAATCATGCCCATTAAACGGTTCAGCTCTTTTAGTGAAGAAAGATCAACAATTTATTTACAGGGAGAATCTTGTAAAAACTGATAGAATCGACAGAAGGCGAACGGTAAAGAGTTAACTATATGGAGACTCGTTACGAGTCGGGAGATTGGCATAAAGAACTCCAAACTGGGAGTGTCTCGGCACAATCCGGTAAGTTGACATACCAACATATCACTTCATCTCAAATTTCACTTAAAAACCTTCCTACCAACTGGAATAGAAAGGAACACACAAAGAAAGATTGATGACCTTAAGGCTTAAAGTAAGGTGTGCGTAGCAGCCAAATAGCTTCAGAACGAGGCTTAATTTGTAGTAAAAATACAGACGCGCTCAAGGTTATCTCTGACTTAACAGGTAAAATATGCTATGCATCAAGAAGTTTTCATACCCAAAATTTCACTTCACCCCGAAACTCAGAGTGATACAGTTTTATTTATATCAAGAGAGAGAGAGAGAGAGAGAGAGAGAGAGAGAGGGGGGGGAAGAAAAAAAAAAGAAACTAAAAGCTTAAATTTCACAACAGTCTTTTTCTGAAGAAAATCTGCTTTATGTAATAAACGAATGATAAAATCTGTTGGATAAAAACAAATACCAATCTATTTATTGACTGAGATAGTTGCGTAGTTGTAGGTGTTCGAGCTCAGGTAAAATCGGAGTAATAACTACTGATTTTCAAGACAGGTCTTCCCTCCTGAGCAAATGTGGAGAGTGGAAGTGTTATCGGCACAGAAGGTAGAATCAACGAGCCGAGTTCGAATTCTGACCTAGTCTGTTGTGATCACCTTCGCAATAATGCTTTTGAGAAAGGCATAAATCAATTTCTTTTCTTTGTTAAATAGCACGGTAGACTAGCCTTTCTATCCTTGTTTGGTAAGTGGTCCAAGAGAATGAAAATCCTAAATTCCAGACTGTGAACAACGCAAGAGCAAACTATTCCACTCCAAGAAGGCATGACAATTCACAGATAAAAAAAAGAAAAAGTATCAGAGGAGAGCCATGATCGCCTACGTCTGGAAGGGAGAAGGCATAAAAATCCCTTATCATTCAGAAGACTAAACAATGCAGTTTACCGAAAGCTTTTCGTGACTGGCTAGTCTAAGTAAATATTGTTAACAAGTTGTTATAGTCAACGCAAATGACGATTACACTTACTAATCAGGTCGTGATTGGCATTTAGGTCCCACCTATTTACTGTTGAAATAGCTAAATGCAACCAATAGTTTTATCGCACTTCCCGCCTGTGGAACTCCCTTCCGTTTACTTGCTTTCCTGATCGCTACAATCTTCAAAAATTAAAATGCAACATCAATCGCCATTTTCTATCTTCAACGCCGTCCATCTTTTGTCTTTGTACTTTTCTCTCCCTTTCACTTCCTGGTTGATTTTGGTTGGTTTTGTTTTAGCGGCATATCAACCTCTGTAGGTTATTAAATGCCGAAATTCTAATATTTTATACGCAATTTATTTTTGTTTTTAGAGATGATAATTGTTTTAGTGATAAAGGTCTTATTAATTAACCCATAGCCGGAGGAGAACATATACCTTCCCCAGCGGTATTTGCGCATAAGTAAATATAATGAACCCAACGGGAATTGGAACCAGGCTTTGCGATTAACAAGCCATTATCCATTATACAACACGCTTACAGCACCTGGTATTCAGAAGCAGTAACCCATGTAGGTACTGACCAGGCTTGATTTTGCTTAACTTCTGTCATCGTACTGAAATTTCACTTCCTGTAACCCCCTGGGTGTTAGCGACATTCCTGCCTTGCTTCGATTAAAATGATTAAAAAACACACACAGACAAATCAACAAATAGACAAATCAGTATGTACAATTTACTTTTAGAGGAATTTGCGGGCTCATTGTTAGAAAAAGGTCTTTTCCAAGACCTTCCATCACGCCCGTGACGGTGCTATTCTCTGGTGTGTTTTACCAGCATACCTCTGTATCACCTCTTCATCTTCTGCCTGTTCTTTTTCTAACACGTTTTGGGCAGTATTAATTCATCTTTCACCCGGTTTTTCTTTTGTTTCTTTCTCCATGTCCCCTGCCATCTACTTTTATCTTGATCTAGTCTCGAATCCAACCTAAACTCTTTCTATCTCATCAATCGTACTGCTCTTTATATTGCTTTTTGAGTGTCTTTAATTTGTTTAAACAATTACCGCGTTTCGCACCTGTACGTCAAATTTAGCATTTTACATTCATTAATGTCGAGTTAGAAAGAAAAATAAGAACAATCAAGTATTTCGAACGTAGGGGAAATAAAAACAAACAAACAATGGACACCAGAGAATTTGTGTGGAACTCTTCATATCCTATTCTTTTTCCATTTGTCTTCATTACTGTTAATTTCTTCATGTTGCCGTCTAATTTTGTTTATAATCCGAGCCGTGGTTTCTCTTCCGTTGTCAGAGTTCTTTTAATTGATGAATTCAGTTTTATTGGGTGCAACTGTTAAGACAGCAGTGTTATATCTCGTAAATCTAATTGAGAGATACAACTGTAATCACTAGATCGCCCAGCAGAATGGAAAGAATTTGAAGGAAAAAAACCGCCATGACAGTAACACGAATGGGTTGTTGCAAACGGAATCACTTGAAAATGAAGAATGGGTGAACTGGACGAAAAGAGATCGTGAATAGAAGGAAATAACTTCTAATATATTATTTAATATTTATATCAGGTGAATCTTAAATGAAACGATCACAGAGAAAAATTCATTGTATTGAATTTGTGCCTGTAAGACAAGGAAGTCATTGAGACATGTTTTACTTAACATACAAACCAGGAGATTAAGACTACCGAAGAATGGACTATGAAAAAATGCAGAAAATTCTACCATTCGTAGAAGGCGACAAATGAAAATATAAGAGGAGGAGAGAAAATGAAAATAAAAGGAACAACTGAGCAAAGGGCAACAGAGAATGTGATGAGGATGTGTAGAAAAAAAGGGTAGCTAAGAATACAGATAGGATTTGAAGGATGACGGCCACTGAGGATAAATTGGAGGATGTGGAGGAAGTCGGGCAGCTGAGAATGAGGAGATAGAAGAGGGTATCTGAGAATGAAGGTACAATATGGAGGAAGAGGGCATCTATGTATGAGGGTATTATTTGGAGGAAGAGGGCAGCCGAGGATAAAGGTAGAATTTGGAGGAAGAGGGCAGCTGAGGTTAGGTTGGAAGATGCAGACGAAGTTGGAGGATGTGAAGGAAGTTACGAAACTGAGAATGAGAATGGGGTGATGGAAGAGGGCAGCTGAGAATAAGAGTAGGATTTGGAGGAAGTGGGCAACGGAGAATAAAGGTAGCATTTGGAAGTTGAGGGCAGCTTTAAATAAGGATAATATGTTGAGGAAGTTGGACAGCTGATAACGAGAAGGGAGGTGCTGGAAGAGATAAGCTGAGAATGAGGGTAGAATTTGAAGCAAGATAGCAGCTAAAAATAATGGAAAGATATGGAGGAAGAGGGCAGATGAGAATGAGGGTAAGTTTTGGAGGAAGAGGACAGCTGAGAATGAGGGTAGGATTTGGTTGATATCACGTGTCGTCTGACTGGATTATTTTCCCAGGATCTGTTTCGTTCTACAGTGTTGTAAACAATTCATTTTTCGTCACCAGTGATTTTTTTTTAAGTGGGTCATTTATGTTGCGTTTGAACAAAGAAATGCGTCATAAATTTTCTTTTCGTTAAATCGTGACGAAGCCAAAACATCATTACGATTCACGTAGCAAAGGGTTTTTTCAAATGCTTTACAATGACTGTAGGCCTGCCGAAACGTTCTTGGTCCTTCTGATCAAAATTTCCACTTTTGAACAGCTATGGCACGATCTCCATAAACGGAACATATCAACGTAATTGGAAATTCTGAAAAGCTAATTGATTTGATAAAACTCTTATCTTCCATTAGGTTTGAAAGAGACAGTTGCTTCAAAAAAGCTGAAGAAACGTCAATCTAAATCGAATTTACGCTTGAAATGAAAAAATACTTTGTTTAAGGAATGATGTCTAAGATATGAACTAGAATTAATTCCAATTGACAAAATTTCTGTCTATCTCATGTACGAAAGATCAGGCATTATTAAGAAAATTTCAGCTTCCAGTTCTTTTAGCACCAACCTGTTATGAAAGTTGACTATGAAGATAATGAAAAGTGAGCAGGCTTCCATGAATATCTTCCGGTTCGGTCAATAACAGCCAAATGATCTTACATATCGAAAAATATCATGACCAAATACAGCCATGATGACGTTTGTAAAATTGAAACTTTCTCTCTAGCTCCATGCCAAATATTTGATTATAAAGAATAAAATTTTATTCATTAAATTTTCTAAGTTCTACAGTCCTTCAGGACACAAGTTGTCACGTCTCTCTACTGTTTCTTTTTGTATACATACATACATACATACATACATACATACTTATACATACATACATACATACATACATATTTTGCAATAGATTTTTTATTCCAGATAATTTCTACAAAAGTTATTTTCAGTGGCTATCCTCGCTTCTATGTTTTTTTAAACAATGAAATTAATAGCAACCGGCCTAAGTTGAGAAGTCCGACGAAAGAAAAATTGTGCCACAGACAGTAATCGAACTTGTATCCCTTTTTTCTATCAGGGAAACAATTTCAATAGCCGAAACGTGCATTTACCAATTCGGCTACGGAGGCTGCATTAAGGTTACGAATAACCCATTTAAGGAATGCGCACAACGACTGCCGGTCTGCCGAAACGTTCTTCAGATCAAAATTTCTACTTCTTAATCTATCAAAGAAACTTATGAACATCTGTCTATATTTCTGAGATGAGGTACTGTAACTATTTACATCGTTTAGATTGTTGTCCTGTCCTCATCTTTATTGCCACATTCACAACGCTGACTTACTAAAGGGAATTAACTGATATCGAGATATCCAACAAAGGCATGTCACGTGAAATTAGAACAATCTACACACGTGGAGTAAAAAAACACGGTTCGAAATTCCAACGTATATCACCTGAAGAAGATCGGAGGGTAGAGCGGGTGAAACGTCTTCAATATGACAATCAAAGATGAGGACAATATTCCGAATGATGTAAGTAGTGTAAATAGACTTACGAACAGGACTCTCAGCTACGGCATCATTTCCATAAACGGCACATATTTTTTGCCGTTTGTTCAGCTTTTTTTCTTTCAAGAAATTAAAGAGCATGAAATAATGCAAAATCATTTTCATCTATTTTCAGTTTTAACATAAAAAAACGTCTTGTTGAGGCTTCTACGATTCTATAACTGCTAGCTTCAGTTGCTTACCCAAAACTCAAACTAATTTTTGAATGAATTTTACCCGACATTATTCCTTTATTACAATAAAGGCTATTTTTTAGTGAATACACGCAATTGAGTTGCTATCCTTATTTGTTTTTCTTGCTTTTTTGTTTTCTTAAACAGTAAAATTAATAACAACGAAAGATAGTGCTCAGTAACAAGTATATACACCTAAAAAGTATGTAATCGGCAAGTTTGATAAATAGGGAAGATGAAACAGACTCACGGTGCCAAACTGTATTCGGTTTTACTCGTCAGGATTGATATATGAAGTCTTACATTAGCCTGTTTCAGGTTATAACTTTTTTATTCCCAAAAGCTAACTAAAATCTTTGCAATATTTGATTCATCAGTTCCAAATATTAGCAATCAAGGATTGTCATTATGGTCTATCCGGCCTGTAACGGGGTAACCAATTACAGTCAAATGAAACGGCATTTTAGAGTGTAGATTTCGTTTTTGAAATATTAAACAGAAAGCAGTTTTGTCGATCATCCTCTCCAAAAGCCCATGTTTCCAATAATCCCAACGATTTTTATCAACAGTAAGCACACGATTAAGAAAAGGAATAATTGTTTTTTATAACTAAATAAGCAAATAGCAGTAAATATCCCACTGTTCAGTCAGTCAAATCCTAGCATGATCATTTAGGCATTTTTTAACCTTGCTGATTGATGTCAGTTATTTTCTTATTGTTGTACCAGCTACCCCCAATCCACCCGACCCCTCGCCATTCTTCCTAACACCCAAGTGTTTCTTTTTGGATGAACCTCCATTGCTACACTTAATTATTTATTATTGAGTTGGCGACGTCCACCCTACGATAGGATCATCGAGCCGATCCATCTTACCAAAAGATAATTTTTGGAAACTGAAAAAAACAATCGGTCTAATACAAAGGTCATCCATTTTTTCAACCTGATAGAAATATACGCATATTTTTTAATATAAATTATAACATATAAGTATTAGCATCGTCTACCACAAAACTACAATATTGGGACAGGTTTTAAGATAGAACGAACAGCATTTTAGTGTGTTAGTCTGAAAGGTGAATCTGAAAAAAATTGCGTCATGGTTGGCGCCCAATTCACGTGTGTGTGTGTGTGTGTTTGTGAGTGTGTGTGTGAGTGTGTGTGTGTGTGTGTATGTGTGCATATATGGATAGTTGTGCATGTGTATTTGCATAATAAGTCGGGGTTAAAAATCCCCGACTAGGATTTCAATGGAAATACGTCAATGAATTAGTAGGTGGCAAAATAGAAAACGATTCATTAAGAAAAGACTTAATTCCTTTGGCTTTTAATTAGAGTTTCGCTTACCGAAATTAATAAGAAATAATGAGTATCACCAACCTATCCCACATTGGAATCGTTAAACTGACCACTTTCTGTCAGTCATAAGAGTTAATAATCTGAAGTTACTCGTGATATCTATTAACGAAGTAGGTAAATGTTATTTCCTTTTTTTTCATCAGATATTTGATTTACCTAAGTATGGTACAAGGCCACTGGTATTGAGTTTACGTATATTTTAGAAGTTCTGTTCATCTTTGAAATATCAACTTTTGGAGCAACATTATAATTAATTTGTTTTATTAATTTATTCTGTTCTTCAAGCACACACCATCATAATTATGAATAACACATGCGATATATGAGCGAAAGTTCCTTAGAATTCCTATTTTGATAACGAGAGACTGAATATAGAGTGGGGACACTTTTTGGTTTAAATAAAACCGATAGAAAGTTTTCCACATACTGAATAGTAACAAGGATAAGGATGTTAATATCAGATTTATAAGCTGTAATGATCCGACCAATGTTGCTTAACGGAAGTGATGTCACAGCCAAAAGGAGAAAGAAAATGGCAGTTTGTAAATTTCAAGTTATCTCTCTCATAAATATATATATATATATATATATATATATATATATATATATATATATATATATATATATATATATATATCTTTTTTCTGACTTTTGCCGATTTTGTCTGGATTTATTCCGAGTCACATTTTATTTTTGGGCACTAGTTTTTTTGCTAGAGAAGTTTTATTTCGTTTTTTACATAGATGATTGGTATTTATGCTAAATAGATAATTGATATTAATGCTAATGATAAATGATTCATATATATATATATATATATATATATGATATTAATTTTTATATTGTAAATAATTATATATATATATATATATATATATATATATATATATATATATATATATATATATATACACACAAAATACAGATATATACATACATGCACATATAACATACACATGTATTTCTATATCTTCACTGGGCTTTTAATTTGGTTTGATGATATCATTAGTATTAAAATTAGGAGGTTAGATTTATGATTAAATTTATTTCTTATGGTTAGGAACTATGTGCATATGTCTGTATTTATACGCCTATGTATATATGCACACGTGCACATAAACTGATTTACCTGATCTCGTAGATAAAGTAAACATCTTGTTGGTTATCTTGTTTTAAGTATTGACTTTGTCTAAAGTAGATTACATTATCTGCGTTGTATATATTTGCATATATTTGCATATATTTGCATATATTTGCATTTTCATAATGGTATTTTACAAGTTATTCCGTTTTAGTTTTCGATATTTAAGTAAATTAGTAAAAATTTGTTTTCGCATCTGCATTTTGAGATAATGTGTGCACTATATACAACAGAGATAATGTATCACTTTATACTTTCGCTTCTTGGTGTGGAACAGTGCAGAGAAAGACGCATGGCTGCACGCGCATAAACGCACACAGGTCCGCTTACGAAGGTCTAGAGTCAGGATCCTGAAGGTAACATCAATCAGCTTACTGACAAGCCTTTACTAACATTGTATATATATATATATATATATATATATATATATATATATTATGGGCCCCACTCTTTTCTGATATTAATGGATCCGTCCTGCTGCCATAAAATAGCCACAGTCAGTCAGTCAGAGAGTCTGAGAGTGAGAGAAACAGGCTGGAGAGTACATAGACATTGTGATTGAGTTGACGTTACAAGTCAGTTACAAGGACGCCCGACTCTAAGGAAGTTTACTTCGAGACTGTATATAGCGATCTTTGATTAATACTAACCGGCGTTCCTGGATTTTACTAACAGCATTACCTTTTGTATTTTGTGTAAATACATTTAATTTCTTAGCTTAAATACTTGCGTTTGTCATTTATTGGAGACCGATTTTTTTTACGGGGAATCCATAACAACTTGGCGAACGAGGATTCGAAACTCACGCGGATAACCCACAACAACTTGACGAACGAGCATTCGAAACTCACACGGAAAGAAAAACTTTTCGTACGCTTAAAAACAAACAACTTGGCGAATACACACGGAAAAACTAATCAACAGAAGAAAAATCCTTCCCTCGTCATTCAACAATAAATTAGCGACAAACAATTTCGAGGAGTAAAAATACATAAAATTGAGTTATCATGGAAGATTTAAAAAATATGTTGGTAGAACTCATAAGACACCAAAATGAACAAAAATTACAAATGCAGAAATACCAAAATGATCAAAAGTTACAGCTACAAGAAAGATGGCAAAAGCAAATATTACAAACGCAAAAAGAAAATCAAGATAGACAAACAGAGCTCCAGGAACTAATATTGAAAGTAGCGGGCAGCAAGCAATTAGATATTGAAAAAGAAGTAACATTTTCGCAAGACGCAGTGTGGAATACCATAGAGATTTTCAAATATTCTCTAGATGAGGACAAAAATTTTGGAGATTACTTCAGAAGACATGAAGACATCTTTAACAGACTGTCAAAATTGGACAGAAGCAAAAAAGCTACGTCTATTGTTTAGAAAATTGAACTGAAGAATATACAAATTTCGTGGATTATATCTTGCCAAAAAAGACGAACGAATTAAAATTTGACGAAGCAGTGACATGTCTTAAAGAACTCTTCAGCCCCAAAACTTCACTCTTCTATAGGAGGTGGAAATGCCTTAACCTGGTAAAGGGTGATAATGAGGATTATTCCACGTTTGCCGCAATCGTAAATAAACATTGTGACGACTTCAAACACCGGACAATTTTAAATGCCTCATCTTTGTTCAAGGGATAGTTTCTACAAAAGATAGCGAAATGCGTAGAAGAATGCTTGCAAAATTACAAAATGAACCGGGTCTAACATTTCAGCTATTATCAGAAGATTGCCAGAGATGTTTAAGCATAAAGAAAGACGCAATGGACATTGAAGAATCAGCTGTTTCTCATATACGTAAATTAAACAAAAGTCTACGTTCTTCACCCTACCCGGAAAGAAAACTAAAATTTTACGACAATGAAAAAAGATTCTCACCTTCCCCGGAAAGAAAAATAAAATATTATGATAAGAGAAAAAATGCAACATACAGGACAAATTATGACGAATATCGAAACAAATATAAGCCCCCTCCATCAGCATGTTATCGATGTGGAGGATTACATTGGAACAAGGATTGCCACTTCAGTTATAAAAACTGTCATGAATGTGGAAAAAAAGGCCACAAGGCATCCCAATGTAGAAATAGAAAAGATACTAATAGAATAAGAGCTACAAGGATGAATAATGATGACAACACCAATGTAAGGAAATATGTAGAACTGGAAATTTTAAACAAAAAGATTAAATTACAACTGGATTCGGGTTCCGACCTCACGATAATCAACTTACAGACATGGAAAAACTCAACAGACCTACCATATTACACACTCAAAAAATTGCCAAGTCGGTTACAGGCAAACGAATAAAATTTGAGGGAGAAATAATAGTGAATGTTAAATTTCACGGCAAAACAAAAAAACTTAAGATATACGTCATGAAAGATACTGAAAATTTAGTAGGTATCGACTGGATGCAGAAATTCAACGTTTGGGACCTACCTATCAACTCCTTTTGCAAAAAGTTAGATGTTGAACCATCAGATACCATAAAATTGAAGGAAGAATTATACAAGCAATTTCCTGAAGTATTTTCAAGCGGGTTGGGACGATGCAACAAATTTAAGGCCAAAATAGAATTAAAAGAAAACGTCCAACCAAATTTCAGAAAGAAGCGAAATGTACCGTTTGCTACTATATAAAAATAGACAAAGAATTGCAGAGACTTGAACAAACTGGGATTCTATCAAAAACAGAGTTTAGTGAGTGGGCTGCGCCGGTGGTTTACGTAAAAAAGAAGTCAGCAGAAATTTGCGTATGCGCAGATTTTTCAACGGGACTCAACAAGGCAGTAAAAGACCACCATTACCCACTGCCGAGCCCAGAGGAGATATTTACAAAGCTCAACGGCGGTAAGATATTTTCAAAAATACATCTTAGTGAGGCTTATCTACAAATTCCAGTACAAGAAGAGAGTTCGAAAATCCTTTGCATTAATACGCACAAAGGGTTGTACAAGTTCAACAGATTACCATTCGGAATTAAAGTTTCACCTGCAATTTTTCATCAAACGATGGACATAATGCTCACGGGCCAGAATTTCGCGACCGCTTATCTGGAAGATATCCTAATTAAGAGCGACAATGTTGAAGAGCACACGTCACGCGTAAAAGAAGTTTTTAGAAGACTTCAGGACTTCGGCTTCAAAGTAAAAGGAGAAAAGTGATCTTTGATTAATACTAACCGGCGTTCCTGGATTTTACTAACAGCATTACCTTTTGTATTTTGTGTGAATACATTTTATTTCTTAGCTTAAATACTTGCGTTTATCATTTATTGGAGACCGATTTTTCACGCGGAATCCACAACAATATATATATATATATATATATTGGGAAATTGTATGACAAAATGGAAACTGTTTACTTGTAACGCGTTTTATCCTTTAGGACTTCATCCGACAAAATTTATTATATTGGTACGAGTACACATGCGTACGAACGAGGGCTTATGGGATTTTTAAATATCTAGCTGAATTTATTTAGAGATTTTTCTTTTTCTTTCCATCACTTGTTAGTAGATATCCCACATAATGGCCTTAGAAGATCTGTCAGGAATGGTAAAAAAGTCAGAGCGTAATTTTTTTATGGATCAAGCCACTCTTTAGATATTTACGTCGTAGTGAATTATTTCCTCCTTTTATCAGTGTAGCATTCTTTATTTCAAAATTGTGGTCTGTTTTGTTACGGTGACTAATCAACGCACTTGACGCATTGTTTTGTAAAATTCCTTGAGGTTTCTCCTGTGTATCTTTTGTGACAATTATTAGGAGTAATGGCGTAAATTCCTTCAGGTTTTAGCTTATTATTTTGTTTAATATTGACTAAGTCTTTTATTGTTTTAGATATAGTAGTAACAAATTTTTTCTTAAGTTTAGAAAGATTCTTTTCGATTGTAGATGCGATAGAGTTAGTTGGTAGCATAATATATTTTTTGATTCATTCGGTTTTTCAAGAGGGGCCATTTTTTTTTTTTGTTTTGGAATATTTTATGGGCATTGAATATTCGCATTGAATACAAAATAATTAGGGTACTGGAGAAGTTTGAAAGTGTTTTCAATATATTTCTCCTGTTCGTGGAAATAATCCGGGCCGCATATTCTTCACGCTCTTAAGTAGAATTTGATGATTATGCCGGATTTTATTTTTTTGTAATGATGTGAATAGAAATTAAGTCAATTGTGGTTAATGCGATGCAGCTTGATATCTAGAAGGGTAAGAAATTGTGTTCTTCCATTTTGTATATAAATTCTATTGTGTTTGACTTTGCTAAGTCGATCTACTATGTCATGTAAATCAGTATCACGAGGATATATAAGTAGAACATCATCAATACAACGGAAGTATATTGATTGTTTGGGTAAAATACTTTGGAAAGGACTAGACGGACTAAAGAAATTCTAGGATACACGCCATCACTCCACTGAGAGGCAATCTCATTGGTCATCGACATTTTTGTTTCAAACAGTTATTAAATGTGAAGAAGCATTGATTGGTGATGAGATGGTAGATTTTTATTACCTTTGTTGTTTGTAGAGAGAGCTTTATCTTTGAGTGTTAAATACTTTTTTGAAAGAGATTATTTAGGCTTTTTTTCAGCTGGGGCGTTGGTGTAGACAGTTCTTATATCTAAACTGCTCATGCGATTGTCGGCCATGTTGATTTCCCTTAGTTTTTCAACTAGATTGTCAGAGTTCTTTATATGAGATGGACTGATTGTTCCAAGGAGAGGGGCTAGAGTTTTTGTTATGGCTTTCGCCACTTTATGGGAGGCAATGTCAAGAATAAACAACGACCCTCACACGTCCATAAAGTCCTGCTAAATAATTCCAGGCATATATCTCAAATCGCAGAACTTTCATCGCAAAGACAAGCTTTTGTAAGATTTCTTCAATTAAATTCTCATTTTTTCTTTCTTTTAAATAACGTCTTCATTTCCCGGGTTGATTTACTTTTTCTTTCAAGCATTTGGTTGCTTCGCTTGCCGGGAAAATAAATAAATACTTTAATTCCCAAATGTAAATAAATGAGTCAGGAAAACTTTTCAGAATTCTTTGTCTATAAATGTCTTTGTAGATGGAAACGGAAAATTGATTTCTTTTTTGTAACTGTTATTTGGTAATTTTTTTCAAAATAAAAAAAAAAAATCTGATAATGCGACGTGTTTTTTTTTTTTTTTCAATTCACCTCAAATCATTCTA
>OZ010614.1:54968677-55023677 GCA_963932145.1 Acanthosepion lycidas | reverse complement strand
GTAGTAGAGATGCTGCCCGTCGTAGACGACTTCGGCATAGACAAGATCAGATATAATAAATGACATCTACAACAGTGGGGATATACCGGAAGACCTAAGCAGATCTATTTTCATAGCACTGCCTAGGAAACCAGACTCAAACGAATGTGAACTCCACCGGATAATCAACTAAATGAGACACATCCAAATTCTGATGTATTGAGAGCGCAGCATAATCAGGTCAACGATAGGACAAGAACAGTGCGGGTTCGTTAAAGAGACCGGAACAAGAAAAGCGATATTTATGCTCAGTGTTATCAGAAAGATAATGCAGAAGAACGTGTATCTGTACAAAGTACGCCACAAAGATCTCTTAGAGCTTCTCAGCAACCTTGACGTATTCGGGAAAGGCATTAGAATAATCAAGAATCTATACTGGCAGAAAACCGCCTACATATGTACAGAAAATGTGTTCAGCAGATATACAAAAATAGAAAGGAGTGTAAGATAAGGATGTGTCTTCTCACCGGATTTATTTAATTTATACAGCGAGGCAATTCTGGGAGAACTCGAAGGAGGATTAATTATTGGCGGCCATAATCCTAACAATATAAGATATGTAAATGACACAGTGTTGATAGCAGATACGGAAAGGAAGCTACAAAACCTCCCACAGAAGGATAGCGAAGGAAGGCGAGAAGAAAGGACTAAGTATAAACTACAAGAAGACAGAATGCATGATAATCAGTAAAAAGATGAGCCGAAAATGCAAAGTACAGGTCGGGGATACTAAAATGAAGCAGATACAGAAATTTAAATATCTGGGAAGTGTTCTAAGAGAGGACGGAAAGTACCACACTGAAATCCGAAGACGAATTGGGATGACCAAAAATGCATTTCAAAAGCTAAGCAGAGTATGAAGAGGCAGAAAATAATTGTTAGAAACAAAGAAAAGAGAACTGAACTGTTACGTGATACCAGACCTACTATATGGCAGTGAATTATGGACAATCTCTTGAAAGATCAAGAAGAGAAATGAAACAGAAATGTGGTTCTACAGAAAAATTCTGAGGATACCATGGACTGAAAATTTAAGCAACGGCGAGGTTTTGGAGAGAATGAAAACGAAGAGGAAATTTGTTCTTAACATCAGGAAGAAGCAGTTGAAATTTCTGGGGTACATAATGAGGAAGGAGGGCTTGGAAAATATGATACTCACAGGACAGATTGAGGGAACGAGGGACAGAGGAAAATCAGCGCGTAGCATAATTAGTGGGCTTGAGAAAATCGATGGCAAAGTAGGGTTTGGGAGAAATAACAAAAAGACAAAACTTATTAAGAGCTACAAGGGGCAGGATGGAGTAGAGGGCCATGATCGTCTACGTCCTGAAGGGACACGGCACATAAGAGAAGTTTAATTAGACAGGCTCTAAAGGTGAAGGAATGTACTTTATTTCCAAAACACCTATTTGTAGAATAGACATAGAATATAAAGCGACCACTCAACAGACAAAGAAAAACTCGTCAGAAATTAGTAACACAATTGGTAAAGGTCCTTTGAAATATTTAAAACAATTTAAATTTTACTCAGGACATCGCAATATTTTTTAAATTTGAAATTTCGAAGTGAGATTCAATGCTTTTTTGATTAACATACTTTTGCTTTACAACGTTTCGACCAATTTGTTCTGAGACTTTTTCAGCCGACACTCTTCTATTGAAGTTTTCCGTGGGCTAGTTTTGCCTAAGTAATCCAGTATGATAATATTGAGAATATAATTTTGTTGAATGTTGTTTAAGCATTATTATGCTGTCCCCCCAACCCAGTTGAATTACAGCGTTTTGGCATATTTACTCGCCGGTTTCAATAGGTGTATATCACATCCGATAATTTGTATGAAGGTATTGATAGCTATATTCAATAAAGACAAGATATACATTTAAGCCTCCAAAAATACACCAATTTTTTTTCGCATTTATTTTTTTGACTTATTAAATCAAGTTTTTATTGATTTCTTGTTGGAAAAAGCTACCATCCCCGTAGTCTTGAATTTCGACTTCAAAAAACACATCTTACTTGTGCGATAGTCCTAAAATCATAATACGGGTACTGACCTCTTCATGCAGAAATCAGAACAGTCAATAATACAATGGCTGTTAAATGAAAGTATTGATCCCATAAAAAGTAGATATTTTAGTCCTTAGAAATAAACTATAGTTTATTTTACTGTTGACAGAAATACAAGGTGTCCGGGGTGACATGCACCCAGTGAAGATCAGGCATTAACTGCTGATAAAACAAAAATGAAAGTAAAAGTAAGAATGGTAGTTAATAAGAAAACATTATCATTAGTCAATAGTTGTTAATTTGACAACAAACATGTAAAAGAATGATTGGAATTCATGGTGTAGAGGTTTTGTTGAAATTACATAATTGCGTTTATATTCGTTATTTGAATTCAAAGTGAGTGCCGACATTCTTTCATTTATTGCTAAGTTTAGTTTTTAAGCGCTAAGAAAGAATTAATATTCTGAATTATTTGAAATATTTACCTTATTGTCTTCATCTTTGACTCTCGGACTGTTGTCCTCATCTTTGGAATTCGGACTGTGCTTTTCGATCTGGATAACCTTCAAGGAACTTTGAACTGCACCTATAATTTCATCTACGAGGATAGCATGTTCTGGTAACGCTGTCCATGACTAGGGTTTATTTTGTCTAGTACTACTCAAAACGTTGTGATAATATCAAAGATGAGGACAATTATCCGAGTGTAAATAATGTAAATAAAAAATATTATTTTTCTCTTTTTAGCGTTTAGAAATAAAACTTAGCAAAAATGATATCGCGCATATAAATAATAACTTCTGATTTCAATTTCAGATAAATCCATAAAGTGAATAAATTTCGATCAATCATCAGCCGAATTCTGATGCAAGATGAAATGGAAAAGCAAGACATTGAAGAAAGATTATGGACGTCTGGTTTCGACTTTGACAATTTATCAAATTCCAAGGAACCCATTCTTCGAATCGTATTCATGATGAACTATGATAAATAAAGGTTCAAACGCTGTTAAATTGCGATTATAGGTATGCTACTTTTTGTGGGTTTGGAAAAAATAACATTTCAATTTTCATTGCAATCATTTTTATCACCATCCAACTCAACATTTTCCTAAATTAACTTAATGAAAAAAGGGCAAATAGTTAATATATCTAATGCTGATGATAAAACAAATATCAGGATTTTGAAATGCTTCTATTACAAAGAATAGGAGTTCTTGTTTAATGTTCTACATTTATATTGTTTTAGCACGTTACTAATGAACAGTGGTGGAGGTCAAAATTTGTTTATTTTCTTACTTGATTAACTCACAAGAAAAAGTCATAGTCCAAGCACCGTGATGTCTCCGTGAGGTTCAAATGTTTCGTAAATAATCAAGAACTGGTCTTGTATTCTGTTGAGATAGATTAATTGTATAACAGTTATTTCTAGTAGAGTGAATTTCTGTACAAAGAGTAGCTCTACGGACGCCATGATGCAGATTGAACCGAACGGAAAGAATAAATGAGGAAAGGAAGAAAAACGTTAAATAAAAATAGAAAGGGCGGCATTATCTTGTCTGCAACAGACTTCCTGGCCAGGAAGGAATGGGTTGAAATACGCTTGAATACGCGATAGCTGACATCGTTACCTTGAAGTGTCAACAGAAAATAGGGGAATATAGATAGAAGCGGAAGTGAGCTTAGAGCTGGGACTTTGGTTTCCGGAAGTATCAGGCGTCCATTGTATGGCTAATGCAGAAAAGTGAATAGATTAGTTGAGATTTATGCGAGTGTTACAAACAAAATGTTTGTTTAGATTTATATTGTGTTTATTGAATTAGATTTGTGTGTGTGTGCGCGTGTGTGTGTGTGCGTGTGTGTATGTGCATATGCATATAAGAGCATATTTCCAATAAACAATTTTTACCCCCAAAAATCATATAATACAATTGTAAAGCACAGATTACAAATAATTAATTATTGATAAACAAACAAGTCTCTTGCATTGAAAATATGCCACAGAGTCACAATGACTCGATCGCCCAAAATTGCTTGCAGTGTTTGATAATGTTTAATTCGAATGCCGATGAAAGAAGATACTCTTCTTGGTCTACGTGTTTTACGAAAGATGATAAATAATACTTTACAGTTTACACTATTTACATCGTTCGGACTTTTGTCCTTATCTTTATTGCCACATTCACGACGTTTCGACCGTTGTGCGCTCCGATCTTTTTCAGAAAAAGAGAAAGAAGAAAAAAATTAAAAAAATATATAGAGAAAAATATAAAAATTAAAAAAAATATTGTAGGATATCAAATATAAGAATTGGAATAACTTATTGAAGAAACACATTTTTTTTGGAGGAGTGGCGGGGACTTACTAGTTGGTGCGTATGGCTGGCTGTAACCTTAAAAGTTATGACTATTATGATGAATAGTAAAATATTACAGACATGGATTCATGTGACTGATCACGATTGCCGAGTCTTTGTAAAGTCATGCCCGTGCGTGGCACCGGTGGATCTTGGCGGGATGTTGCGTAATGGCCATGCTCGATAACCAGAAGACAGACATCATGTATATATATATATATATATATATATATATATATATATATATATATTGATATATGTTAATGTCATGGCGTGCATCTAATTACTCGGCAGGGCTACAACAATCGTTCTGTTCTTCTCAATAGCCTTTTATACTTTTATATTTCATTCCTTTTACTTCCTCACCCCTGCAACTTTCTTTCCACTTACGCCTCGTTTTTTTTTATATGTCAATTCTACAACTGGGTCCCTAGTTTCGTTTACAGTTGTTATGTAAGATTAGGGAAAAAATAAAGTAGAATTCTTCGGCTTGCATCAGGAAAGAAGGTAAATGAAAGAAATGTTCAAATCAATAAACAATTTAAGAAAAAAGATTAATTGAAATTCCTTCTTTTTTTTCTGAACATCAAATGTAAAATCAACACCAGTTGCGTTAACATTACAAACAAATCAATTTTTCTTGGCATTGCTTTCAAGGTTCTTGAAAAATATTAGAAATGAGAAATTGCAATGCTTCTCTCTCTCTCGGTTTATTCACTATATATCTATCTATCTTGATTTTGTTTCTATCTATCTATCTATCTATCTATCTATCTATCTATCTATCTATCTATCTATCTATCTATCTCTTTCTGTTATTTATCTATCCACCTCTCTCTCTCGGTTTATTCACTATCTATCTATCTATCTATCTATCTATCTATCTATCTATCTATCTATCTATCTATCTATCTATCCCTTTCTCTTATTTATCTACCCCCCTCTCTCTCGGTTTATTCACTACCTACCACTCTTTATTTATTCGCTCTCTCTCTCTCTCTCTCTCTCTCTCTCTTGGTTTATTCACTATTATTATTATCATTATTATTATTATTATTATTATTATTATTATTATTATTATTATTTGTGAATCATATTTTAGTATCATTTAGTTGAAAGTGATAGACTTTGTAAAGAATTTCATTTAAAGTCAATGATTTTGGTATGGAGTTCAGTTTTAGATTATTTTATTTTGTTCATTTTTTCATTTGTCAATATCAGTAATTGCTTAAATTTTTTAATATATCTTGCTTTCCTTTAATTATTTTATTTGGATCAATCCTGTTGAAGAGTTTCTTCATATTATTTGCCTGATAATATTTTTCACGGATTGGAATTAAATCTATACATATTTTATGTCTTCCACAGAAATATCGTTTATTACATGTTCAGCATATATGTGGATCTTCCTTAGCACAACTGAAAATGAATGTCAAAAATTGATGTGGAAAATAGAAAAGATCAGCAACTATTGTGGTTGAATATTACCAGATTGTAGAAAATGTCGGAGAAAAATGTTGAAGACATCCCAGTAGTGGTTGGGACACTTGAATACACCTCATTAAAGTTTAAAGAATATGTCGAGCTACACTTTGCGAACGCTATATATATCTGCCTTATTGGGTACAGAAAGCATAATTCAAAAATACTGTGTGTCTTAGGCCCTTGTTGTCATTTGACAGGCGATATCTTTCTTGTTATTAAAGGCATCTACAAAATAACAGTGCCATGATACATTCAATATAAAATAAATGCCTTGATGCCACATCAGTTTTATATTCTCATGCTTTTTTTTATCTTAATTGAATGGCTGTGTACATGTTTTATCTTGTTGAATTGCCTTCGCAATGACTACCTTTTTTGTCAAGATTACCTCTACATAATGCAATACTGGTTCATAATACTAAAGAAGCTTACCTGTACCGTTAAGCTTAACCGAAGTTTCTGTGAGAATGTAGGCCTACCATGTAGGGTACGGTTAAAAAAAAGGCATTTCAGAAGAAATTTACCTGTGCAAACGGTCACTGAAGACGTATGAAATTTAACCTCTTCAAAAAGATTACCATTGTATAGTACGACCCCCATTTTTTGCGTAAAAAACTTATCTTAAAAACCCACACCATACTCGGTAATATGGAGCACCTTAGCCAGGTGTTAGAAGTTTTTTTTTTTAAGTTTGAAGGATTAAGCAGTCAATGGCGGTTTCGTAGTTGCATCTAAATATCTGGGAGCAGCCTTAATGGGTCACTCTCTGAGATTACCCAACCTAAACGTACTTGGGCCTCACCTGGAAGATTATGTGCTGTCTTCCTCAAAGTCTAGGCCGGTGTGAAAGAGAATCAACTTTACCCTCAATTTCTCTCCTTCCAAACGAGCCCGAAACCCTCGCCACTTACCAGCACCACCTTCAAATCATCTCCTACCGTCAATTCAGACCCTATCCGGCCCTTTCTACAAACTCAATTCTTAAGGAACCTATTCCCGATAACTCAGCCACTCTTTCGCAAACTTTTCATTGCGATTTCATGAAATTTATGTTTTTATATGAAAGTCAAAAATGAGAATTATAAACTCACATCTATCAATCTATTTTGATTTACTTTTTACGGCAGACAAATCTTTTTTTATTCTCGGTTCAAACAAGTTCAAAGTTTAACACAAATATTCCGTCCTCGCAAAGTATGTAAAGAACGTGCATCCAGTCATGAGCAACTTCGGAAATTGAGCGTAGGAACTACTAATTGGGTTAATTAGATAGATTCATGAATATGTTACGTTTTCATATATATTCGCCTGCATTTTTTTTATCTTTACATATCGAGAAATAAATTAAGTGTGCGCAAAAATCCGCTTTTTTCGAAAATTGAAACCTGGATTCAATAGAAACCGTTTTATTTTTTAATTAAAAATGGTGATAAATTCTTGCACCCATCTATATATAAAATAGAAAAATTTATATGCATAGTATTTTCGACTTTTCATTTTGAGTGAAAAAAATGTTCTCCTATTGTCTAGGAAGGGGTGAGGTTGATATGGCCGATTGATTTGCAGAATACATTTCATCAAGAACCGTAACACTGTTAATTGATTTGATTTTTTGGAAATAATGTTTTTTCCAGATACAAATGATACTATTTAACTAATAGCAAGGGAGTAGAAGTTCATAGCTTTCCCAATGATATTTGCGAATAACAATGATTTTTACTACTATTGTAGTAAAAATCATTGTCATTCTCAAATACCATTGTGAACTTCTAACCCCTGCTATGAGTTAAATAGTATCATTAAATAAACCTATAAATACTTTAATAGTAACTGTTTCCTCTATGGCACCCAGACTTCATGCATTTAAATGCAGTACTAGTCTGGCGGGAAAAGTCTCATCATTTTTTACAGCTGAAATGGCGCGATGTAACCATAATTTCTATGCTAATGCTTGTGGAACTCTCTTCCGGCTTTTTGATTCCTAGTTATCTTTTAAGGAAATGTCAGTCGTTATCTTCTGTCTTAACTACTGTTTTTATTATTCTCTCTCCTTAATAGTGTTTTATTTTTCTCATATTCTCTTACACTCAGTAACCTCTTTTAATCCAATAAGAACTCAATATAATTTGCAGAGCAATATATAATAATTTCTTAATTTATATATATATATATATATATATATATATATATATACACAGACTACAAACATTATGTTTTAGTTAATACTCGAGCGCTCCGTTTTTATTTTAAATACCGTTTATTTCGTCTATCGGCTTGCACACTCGAGAACACTTAAAAATATGTGCTCTCCCTTTTGTGCTAACATGATCTCATTTAGTTTTCTTGATGTTTCACTTTTGTATTCCCTGTGACTTTTATCAGAGTTCATTCCAGTGTCAGATTGATATTTGGCTTTGTATTAACTATCTTGTTTTAAAGCAAGTTTAAATAAATTCTTTTCAACTGTAGTCTTTACTCATATGTAGTCTAGATTTATTTTTCTAGTTTCCTGTATATTATAAATTCGATGAGCTTTATGACAAGCATTATATGTGAAATGACTAGAATACTATAGGGATTTTAAAGTATTTTCAATGTATTTCTCATGTAAATATTGATGACTACAAATTCTATGTGTTAAATAGAAATCGATATTTATTTTTTATTTTATAGTGTGAAATCTTTTATATTACTGGATTTACGATAGCCATTTCGTATTAAATCATTATCACAACAATTTAACAAGCTATCAAGCAAATGTAATGTGTTGTCTGCACATTCAATGTTGTTTAGGTTATATACAAGATCAGGCAGACATTGTTTTACGAGGACACATTTATGGAGCCTCATCAATATATCGAAAATATATTGTTTGTTTAGGTAAAATATTTTGGAAAAAATTAGTCTTGAGAAAGGGTTACCGCTAAAGGTTGACCATATTGATCATTCAGATGTTTCTTATAAAGATCCTCGTCGAAAGAAAGATAAGAACAATAAAACTTATAAACAAATGGTGATTTATCATAATAAGTCGGCAAATTTTTATAATTTTATCTATTAATAGGGAGAGGTTAAATTTTGAACTGTTTTTTTTTTTTATAGAGATTCATGCATATTGTTAATGTATAGAGGTTTGACATAAATCATCTATGAGTTTATCTGTGATATTTAACTAGCTGAGTCTTTCGATTAGGAAGTGACGATAAACTATATTCTGCAGCAAGGCCTCTAATCAGGAAAATGGAGTTTTGAGAAACATGGAACCATCCCTTAATTGCTTTTGTTCCCAGGGCCAACTTTACTCGGGATGGTAGCACCTGTTAGTGTCAATGAAAGTATAAAAATATAAATTTATAGTAAAATTAATGGCAATATATTTTTATATAAAACATTACCAAAAATTCCTATTTGCAGTAAAATTACTAACAATATATTTTATCTGTAGTTGGAGGCATACAAGTGTGTTCAAAATATATTTAGTTGAAGTCATAAAATTGTGCTCAAAATATTTAGGTTCCAGCATTAAATGACCCACAGAGGTTGATATGCCACGAAATAAATTCAACCAACCAACACGAAAGAAATCTTTCATGATCTTAATTCATATAATATTCTATAATTTCTGAAAGAAATCAAACTTTATTCCAAAATATAACTTCAACAAAACTACAACATAAAACACATATATCACAACCTCTAGTAATTATTTCCACACAAACATATAAACTAAAGCAGAGTATCATCTACCATGTATTCAATTGTGAAAACCTAATAATGTATATTTTTATTACTTCAAATCTCCCAAGAAAATTAAATTTCGGCATTAAATGACCCATAAGGAGTGCCGTTACACAAACAAATCAAATCATATCGATTAGGATGCCTGCATTATTAATATTTAAAGAGGCAAATTATTCCAAGAAACGATGTTAAAATGTTCGCGATGACTTTCGCTAGACTATTGGGAGCATTATCATTTCAAGATATGATGGGCCGCATGTGAATACCTACTTTGTGCGTTTTAGGTAGAGCATAAAGTCTGGGAGGGGCATTCGATTAATTTTAACTAAAAGAAATTCAAAAGTTAGTTAATAAGGAGGACAAGGCATGGTGAAACTGAATAGAATTAAAGGTAAATGCATTCTTCTTCGCTAAACTCACACCACTATATATAAATAATCCGTGTGCGTGTTATTTATAAAGCTTAGTTTATATATATATATATATATATATATATATACTATCCAATGAGGACTGAAATAGTGTTGCCGTGCGAGACCAGTTTGCTAACCATTAAACCATAGCCAAAGGTTCCGTGCGTCCATGTATATACTTCTGGTGTGTGTAAGTGTGTCTCAGTTGTGACCAAATTTATTTTTACGCTTTCCCTTAACTTTGTTTTTTGTCTTTCAAGATTCTATTAAAAAATACATTATTAATAAATTATGTAGAAAGATGATTTGTTGACAATACAGATTATTAGGGTTGGAAAAAGGTGGGGAGCTATCTGTAGAGTGTGTGTCAGCTGCTGAGGACAGTGCCGAATCATCGTGCTTTTCGAAGGCAACTTCTCGGCTAATCGGATACAAAAGAAAAAAAAAAAAAAAAAAAAGAAAAAGAGAAAAACGAAAGTAATTTGATCGTTCACATAGAAAGTTCCCATTGGAATGACAAATATTTTCTGTTAACAAATAACTAGAATGAAATATGTACTTTAACAGAATGCCATATCGTCTGGCATTGGTCAGCGGGGAGTTGGTCAGCGGGGAGTTGGTCGGGCAAAGTATGTATCCATGTGACTACCTGAATGAATATCAATGTGTGTGAAAAAAAGACAATCACTAATCAGGCGCGAGAAAGTGAAATTAATATAGTGGTTGAAATAATTATTCAAACCCATTCTTAGACGACGCACACCTTAAAACTGTATCTGTACGTATTTAAATGCACGTATCTATGCGTACAAATGAATGCGTGCTTTTATCAAAATAGGAAAACACTTGTAAAAATATTGAAGAGAAAATTGTATAACATGCAAAATAACTCGGACAGCCAGTAGATTAATTTAGTCTGGCACAGGGTCACAATAATGGAGCTCCCAGTAATTGTCGAACTAAATACAGTAACAATGAACTGAAAGACCATATCATTTCTATATCGTTCTATATTTCTCAGATGAGGTATTGTAACTATTTACATTGTTTGCTGTCCTCATCTTTGTTGTCATATTTATGAAGTTTCGGCCGTTGTACGTTCCGGCATTCTTCAGGTGACTGGACTCTTGAACCGAACTATTTCGTCCACCGAGGTAAATTATCAAGGACAAAAGCGATAAAAGCGTTGGTTGAAGTAATCTAGTGACTTGACCCAAAGAATTGTGAAGCCACAGCAGAGTTGAAGAAAATCTTGGAGAGTTGAGTTACTAAAAAGAAATAATTGCAACTGATATATACGAAAGAGGCATGGCGCTTGGAACCAGAACAATCTAACCCGATGAATTAAATAAAGGGTTCGATCGGAATTCCAATCAACTGAAGAAGGTCGGAGAGTACAACAGCCGAAACATTGTGATTATAACAGCAAAGATGAGGACATCAGTTCGAACACTGTAAATAATGCAAATATATCACTTCACATGCAAAATGAGAATACTGCCAATCAAAATGAAATAAAAAAGCGTAATTTAAAAAAAATGGAATGGATCGATAATAGATTTGCGTGTAAAGCTGGTAAATTGGGTGAGAGTTTTTGTTTTGTGTGAAAGGATTTAGACTTTAGTAGCTTTTCTGAATTTTGAAGTGTGTCTAAAGAAACGAAATCTACTTCACACCTACTTCAGGTTAAGCTTGTAACTCTTAACTAGTGAATGTAACATCTGACCCCTAGGCTTTATTTTCAATCTTTTGCGCAATTCATATTTTGATTTTCAGCATTTTTTTAAAAAATTTAGAGGGTAATTTCCCTCCCAATTATTAGATCTCTATCTTCCGAACCCAGTTCAGTTATTGAGTTTTTCCTTTGTTTCAGGGAAATCATCCCCCCCGCAATCCCCAAAACAGTGGCAACTTTTTTTTCGTATCTTTTGTTCGGGTGGGGGACATACCAAACTCCTCCTTTTGTTTCGTCTTTAATTCAAATTTAGGATATTTTTGTTTCCTTCCCAACGATGAATTGTGAATATTTTTTTTATTGCCGATTCCTCCCAAATTAAAAAATAATAATTCTATTTTGATTAGCACTATTTTCGTTATGAAAGCAAAATGGCATAGTTATTTAGTAAAATCAAGTGAAATATAATTTAGCCTCCAAGTAAGGCGTTAAAGCCACTAGGATGCAAGCGGTTACAAGATGAGAAAGAGAATTAAAAAAAAACAACTTTATTGAGGAGAGAATAGAGGAAAGATCAATAAAGGAACAGGATTAAGGGAGACAGAAGATAGTGATTGACGTTGCATTTAAATTTTTGAAGATTGTATGTGGCAGGGAAGGAATAAATCGGAAAGGAATCCTACAGGTGAGAAATGCAAGAAAAGAAACTATTAGAATAGAAGAGGCGGTTGCGAGTTCAACTGTAAAACGGTGAGACCTAGTTGCCAATCTAGTAGTACTACACCTAAATCCATGCAATCAAGTCACTAAGAGGAACAGCTCATCAGAACAATTATCACGAACAGATTTGTAGAAAAGACAGAGGGAAGCCATGTCACATTGGTGAGAAAGTGACTGAAGTCGAGATGTCAAGTCAGGATCGATTTATTTGAATTTTGCCAAGAATCTCTCTCTCTCTCTCTCTCTCTCTCTCTCTCTATATATATATATATATATATATATATATATATATATATATATATATATATAAAAGTGAATATTGAAGTCAGAGGCGTCAGGTTGTTTCATCCTAAACGCAATCGTCAGGCCGATTACGTCTAGAATGAAACAGCCTGTCGCCTCTGAGTGTTGACTTCAATGTTCGCTTTTATATTTACATACGCTCTATCTCTGATATTAAACACTTTAGCCCATAAATATAGCACACCTTAAAACTATATTTCTTCATATATATATATATATATATATATATATATATATATATATATATATATATGCATGTTTCATTAAAAGCGACTGACAAGGTACTACGGTTAAGCTTTTTGTTTAATTTTTCTTATGTTTGCACAAGAGCTTTTTTTGGGGGGGGGACACAGTGTATAGAAACTGTCCAAATGTTCTATAGTTCCGAGCGCTTTCGGCTATACTTTTACCCATTATCAAAGATGATTTTATTTTTTCAGTTTAATTGCGTGTGTAAATGTGTATGCTTTTAGTGTGTTATAGATTTGCTTTACTTTCCGAATACAGTTAGCACATTATGGCTTTGTTCGTAGTTAATATTGTTAAGAGTTGGCTTTTTCTTTTTTATTATTAGGGTTTCCATTATTTTTAATCTTTTTTTACAAGCGTATGAGGTTATTATATTTGTGTTTTCTACTAGTATGTTTCTAATGGAGTCTGGTAGGTTTGTGTGTGTGTTTAAATGGGGTCTAATAGACCATTGGTGTAAAGTAAGGCGTCTGGATAGGCATGTAGTTGTGTGTCCGATGTAATTATTTATTTATTTGATCAAGAATACAGTTCCTTAAGAGGCATTTGAACTCAAAGGTAATGTTCGTTCGATGTAATTGTGACTTAGCTGGTGTGTTGTTGTTTTGGGGGATAAGGTTAGCTGTCGTAAATTTTTTATTAGTAGATAATTTGATTTTTTTTTTATTTGTGTCGATTGGGGTAGTGTATGTCTTTATATTATTTCTAGGTGAAGATTCATCTTGTTGATTGCTGCCTAAATACACAATATATATGGCAGGAGCACCAGACGAGATATGGCAGCAGTGTTCAGTGTCCGAACGAATGGAAGATATATAAATATGACGATCAAATTATTATTGAAATGGTTTTGAAAAAAATTGAATGGTTTCACCACGTGCAAAAATAGAATCAATTGTATGACGTATGTGTGATATAATACAAACGAAAAAGTTTTACTGAAATGTAATATCGGTTCTACTTTATAGCAGTTTACGCTTAGCAATCTCCTCACACATGAAGAGGAGAATACTATGGACTGAACATGTGAGTAACGAGGAAGCTTTAGGGAAATTGAAAAGAAAAAGAGGGTACTTTTACTGAGAATCAGAAACAGAAATAAAGTTTCTGGGGCACATAACGATGTAAGAAGGCTTGGAGAATTCGACACGCATAAGACATTAAAGGAAGAGAGAGAGAAGGAGATATAGAGAGAAAGAGATAGAGAGAAGAAAACGAGATATAGAAAGAAAGTGTATGTGAGAGAGAGAGAGAGAGAGAGTGAAAGAAAGAGAAAGAGTGAGATTGTGTTGGTAGAACAAAATTTTACTAAGAGCTACAAAGGACATAAAGTTATAAAGAGCCATGATCGTCTACATTCTGAATGGAGTCGTCACGTGATAGGTTATTAGTTCCTGTAAAGTGTGGCTCTATATCTCCGAGGAGACAAACATACTTGTTATCGGTCAAAGGTGAATTCTAAAAACATCAACGCCACGTAAAGATTTTTTCATACAATTTGTGCATGAGGGCCAACAGTTGATAATGAGTTACCAACAACTGAGATATTGTGATAAACCATATCTTAGATAATCACTAGCGCTGCTCAGTCAATCAGTCAAACAAGATGGAATGCAGCGTAAGTTGTAAAGTTGGTACAACGTACACTGCATTCCAACCACCACCACCACTACCACCACCACCACCAGCAGCAAGAATACCACCGGTTACTGCACCTAACAATGTTTCCTTTGAACATCGATCATGTCTCCTAATCAGACGCGTCACGTGTCCAGCTCTTTGAGACCAGATAGTCGAGTTCATGTGTAAAGGAGACTACATGAAGTGATAAATCAATCCTATCTATAGGTTAGGGTGCAAGTTGTTAGTGGGTCAGTAGTGTTGTGCAGTGTGTTCTTTTGGATTCCATAAGGACCACTAGTGAAACTGGAGTGTATTGATAGATGCGACACACACACACACACACACACACACGCGCCCGCGCGCACACACATACACATGCAAGCACCTTATCTTATTCCACATTACATTATGCTTGTCATGTTTCAAGCAAGATAATGCACCCTATTGTTCCAGGAACATTCGGCTGAGGTCTTGGTATTCTATTCGTCAATTTTTTTCACCAGACTTAAGCCCAATTGATGATGTAGGGATTATATTGCAGATCTCTTTAAGTTTCCTACAGGTGCACCCAACAAATACAACTCAGTTATGGACAGTCTTGGCATGTCCCTGCATATATATACCAGAAACATGGCAATTTTGGTCGTTTGGTTTAATTTGTTTATTAGTGGGTTGACAACAAGTGATCACACTTTTCCCTTTATGACAATAGTGTAATAAATGGTGGCGATGGTCAGAAGGCTTTATTAGTGAGATGCAATGAAACAAAAGTCTTGAGATTCAATGAAGCGGAGATAAAGAATCCATAACTAAAATAGACGCCAATGAATCGTTTAATTAATCCGTTCCCTTTATCATTTTTAGACGTTCAATGGTATCTATGATTCATTGATTACTCCTAATCATTGCTTATATAAATCGCTTCTTGTTCAATATCTTTTCGTGTTAAACATTTTGTGTGTTCAATATAACAGTGAAATGGGAATGCCTCTCGGAAGAAAATGATTAGCAACACAATTGACAAAAGAAAGCGACGACAAAGCCTATTTCAAGGCCAAGTTGAAGCAAGACGATCCTGTAAGAGACATGAAAGGCTTGAACTGAAATCTGTAGGAGCAAATAATTGATTAAGTAAACGGTTCGTTTTGCTTTGAGAGTAAGTTTGTCTAAATTCAGATAACTACTTTATTTTATAGAGTATTAAAATTACTAATCACTCTGATTTGCTAATTTGATTTGCCTCCATTCAAACACTACAGATGGAACAGAAAATATATAAATAAACAAATAAATACACCAGAAATATATAAATAAATACACGTTGATAATTATTTAATTTTGAAAAATAGTATGATCAGCAACTAATTTTGCCCTTGAGGCATCCGGTATATTTGTTGGTCAGATGTAGATAATATATGTTTCATGTCTGTGGAACTGTCATTTTTTTTTAAATTTTAGTTGTTCGAAAATCAATCACCACCATAGCGTTATGGTCTTTCTTTCTCTATGAAACCATTTCCTTCTGTGTATGATCGAATTTACTTTCACTGGCCAACGTTTTCATATTCTGATGTCTTGAAGACAGCGCTTCATTCACAAGTCTATTCAAAGGAAACAGAAGATAAAGATTGCGTTAAATATTTTGAAGAACGTAGTTTACAGGAAAACAAACCGGAAGCATTTCACAAACTAGAACTGCTAAAAAAAACCATTACCCAAGAAATTACGCTTAACAATTTCAAGTTATATGAGACCTAGCTGCCAATCGAGTACTACGTTTAAATTCGCTAATTCGATGTAGCAAAGAAGAAAGTGCATCAGAACAATTACCATAATATTTATAGAAAAAGAAGTGGGAATCTACGTTACGGTGACGACTGAAGCCGAGATGCTAAATCAAGACCAATAACATAACAGATTCTTGGTTTTTCAAGAATTTCTAGATACAGATCAGAAGCACCAGACCAGATATTACGAATGGTAATCTTATAAAGAGGAAAAATAGATTCTGGTGAGAAAAATTGTCTATCGCGGAACCAATTTTCTTAGCAGCAGACCTAACAGTTGATTCAATATAATCTTTCCACTTGATGTCAGTGAAAAAGTTAGCTAGAGAAAGCAAAATGAGTCACACACCTTGGTGTTAGCATCAGCCATGCCGATGGAAGACAAAGAGAGTTCTCTCAAACGATTAAAAGAGAGCAGTTTCATTTTGGTAGTATTAAAATTAACAAGTCATTCTTTGCCCAAGTTAACAACAAATAGGAAGGCATTCATGTCGGTCGAAAATGTTACTCTTCTGGAGGTTAGCATCAGTCGTATTGGTAGAGGGCGAAAAAATTTCTAATTGACGCTGGATTCATTTTTTTTCATTTGTGTAAAAACTAAATTTACTCGCTTTTCAGTCGATTTTAAGCATTAACGATTCTTAAGATTGCTAGGAGGAGGCACGGTGGAGTAATGAATAGCGGCTTGGATCGATGAATCAGAGAGCCGAGTTCGAATTCCAGTCGAATCCGTTACATTCACTTACGTGCTAATGCCCTTGGAAAAGGTATTAATCCTCTTCTTCTCCCTCCCCCATCTATAGGTAAATAGCAGGGCAGGTCAAGTTCTATATCCTTGGGTGGCAACTAGTCTACTGCAGAAAGAAATGGCAATCTACTGCCTCGTCAGCCATGTATCGAAAGATAGATGATCACCTAGGTGTGTATCACACATGGCACATAAATGAAGATTGGTAGAGTCCATTAAATGTAAGACTTTATGACACGACATTTATTTTTTCGAATGACAGCAAATTACCTGAAAGTTTTGGTTAGCTTCAAGATGGGAGATCGTTTAACGAACTGATTTGGTTGATCAATAGTAATGAATTCAATAGACAGTTTTCCTATTGGCATATCGACAAGTTTTGTTGACAAAATTTCCTTTCGGAATCAAACATTAGATTTACTATTGTACCGTATCTGGATTAACTGCCGGTCTTGCCAAATATATTAAAATCCTAGTGTATGACGGATGCTTAACCTTATTTCTCTGCAACTGACATTTTTCAACGATGAGTTATGACGATAATTAAACTTTTAAATGGGCAAGCAATATCTTTATCGCAAATCGGACTGTTTTTGCTGTCAATCCCTTTTCTTAATTTAAAATAACAGTTAATTCTTCGGTGAAATTCCTGCAGCTGTCAGTTAAATATTTCAATATTTTCGTCTAATTCGTCGTTAAAAAATAATTTTCAAACAATAAAGAGAGGATCTTGGATGGCATTTAATGACTATAAACAGATGCTAATTTTTCCCGGGACCATATTCTGAATATGGATTTAGTGCTCAAAACGACAACTTGAATTTTTCATCTGAAATGCAGAAAGGAATAAAAAAAATTCTGCCCATTCAATTTTGAGGACAAGTAATTAAGAAATAATTTCCTTAAAATTGATTACTGAAGAAAATTGAGCAATTAGAAATTTAAAATAATTTGTATTCAAGTTTTATTTAATCAATTTTCAATTCACAGTTCGTCAGAACTTTCAAATAAATTTTAAGACTATCAGTTCTTAATTGTATCAGAATTTAATTATGAGGAAATATTCATGAGAATGTAAAACATAAAACTGAGTTGAAATTCCAGCCGAGGTTGCTGCATTCATTTTTGATAAATATCTTTGAGAAGGTTTTAAATCCAGCTATGCGATAAATAGCATCACAGAGTGGGTTCTCTAAGCCTTGGTTGGCAACTAATATGGAGAACAGACAATGCTGAATTTAAACCCCTTGTTGCTTTGCGTCTATAACGATTCACAGCCCCGAGAAAAATAGATAGTTTCTAAGGCAGTTCGTAGCTGCATTCTGCAAGATCATGTGTGTATGGACACTGGCCATTAATTATTTCTGCGACACGCTCTACTTACTGTATAGATAACTATCGAGGTACCCAGGCTTTGTTTACTGGAAGCGGGAAACGCCACAATAGATAAACAAACAGATACAACATATTGTTTAAACCATTATATAACAAAAATATAGAAACAAAAAACGTAAAGTATTCAAACTAATCAGCAAATGCTTCCCCAAATTAAGCAAAATACACATAATATTCAAAAATACTCTTAGAAAAAGGGCAAAAATAAATCACCAGTATACTACAAACCACAATTCCCACCTGTAACTGCAGAACAGCGTGCGAATGCCCACTAGACGGCAATTGCCAACAAAATAACGTAATATACAGTGATATGCAAAGAAAACCCAAATAAAAGGAATAACAAAAATTCATTGAAAGCAGAGAAACTACCCAGGAATCATTTAAAAGAAAAAAAACTCACAACCCTCTTTAAATATAGTGAAACTAAAAAACAGACACCAAAATACTCCAAAAAATGGGAAAACAAGAAAAACTGCACCAGCTTAGAACAACATACCAAAAACGTTTGACCTTTTCTGAAAAGATAATGGTAATCACTTTTCCAGAAGATAAACAAAAGATCAGAGCTTTTCAGGGTTATTCCCTTACAGACATTATTATTATACGTATAATAAATTTTCAATATTATTTTAATTAAAAAACAGACATTTTTCTTGTGTTCAAACATAGAAACCACTGGCTACGTTTGTATAAATTATATACACACACCAAGAAGATTAGATGATTTGTTCCGGAGCTTAAGATGTAGTTATAGGTTATTTTGATTTGAAACACACTGTATAATATTTGATCTCTGACATAAATGGAAACGTACCAAATTATGTGCACACTGAAAAATTCTATGTGTATAAATATTTTTTATCATTAAGTTACGGATTTACTGATATATATCTCAATTTAAATGTTTTATGTAAAAATGACACGTTTTCTTCCACACATGTTTCAAAATTAATTTATATTGAATCTCATAAGGTTGTCATGGAAAAATGTTTAGCTAAAATGCTTATTTGTCCACCCTTCTCTCGTCAGTGACATGCCAGTGATATGACATTTTGTGCATATATCTGGCAATACGTCCACTATTTATTGAGCAGTATGTATTGTAATCAGGCAGTTTCAAACACACTTAGAATTGAATCTTCAGAGAGGAAATAGTCTTTCTTTAATCACATCAATATTTTTTCAGGGACTCAATCCAGAAATCTATTTTTTTCATAACGTTGTAGTCATGTTTACAAGAGTGTGTATTCTGGTTAGATGCTCCCCACATAATTCTGATATATCAACCTGACCAGACGAGCTGAAAAATGTGATTCACGCCAAGAAATACCAGATGCTCTTAATGGAATTTACTGTCAATAAAGAAGATATGTTTTTGGAGAAGTTGAACTGTAATGACCCCACACCAGGGCATCCGAAGAACCAGGTGCATTTGACTGTTGATCAGGTGCAGACTCGCGACACACTGTGTTAGTAGCTGTCCAAGGTGTGCTTAGAATATACACACGATGGACAAGTGTATGATAGGGAGATATGTAAGTGCTCCACTCCGAGAGAATATATATATATATATATATATATATATATGTATGTAATGAAAAACAAACCACTTTAAGGTACCATTACGATAATTTATTTCACCTAAATCCTTTTTTAAGGATTCAGGATCATCAGGTAAAACTTCCAACAACGAATTGAGAGGAAAAATGGGATTAGAAATTGGTGGGTAGTGTAATTTTATAACTTAACTATATATATATATATATATATATATATATATATATATATATATACGTGTGTGTGTGTGCGCGTGTGTCTATTTAGGCAGCAAATTCTCTTATAGACGTGTCTGATTAAAAAAATTACAACAATACACAGTTTCGTATTACAACTTGCACCCCTGAACATGATCTCGGGAGAAAATCGAAAGTACTTAGAAAATAAGCGCGATTTTCACAGTTATAACATATTTTTCTTACAACATTTAATTGCAATAAACGGAAAGTTATCCGTGAGTATGAACAGATTATATTACAAATAAGCAGACATAATGTCTATAATTTATTTTATCCCCCCCCCACAGACATATATACATCTTTCCTCCATATATATATATATATAAACTTATATATATAAATATATAGGAATCTATCTATCTATCTATCTATCTATCTATCTATCTATATATATCAAACAGCTTCTTCTTTCGCACTTCCCGCCTGTGGAACTCCCTGCTTAATTCCCTGATGACTATAATCTTCTAATATTCAAGTGTAATGTCAATCGATATTTTCTGATACTTTGATCTTGTTCCCCGTCCTTTTCTGTATCCTTTCCTCAAACAGACCTCTTTAGTCTTGTTTTCCAGCCTTTGTAAACGTTGCGTGATAGTGGCACTCCTGCCTTGCCTGGGATTAATTGCTTTTAAATATATATATATATATATATATATATATATATATATATATATATATATAAGGGATAGAAGATTGGCGTTGCATTTAAATTCATATATATATATATATATATATATATATATATATATATATATATATATATATGAAGAAAAATATACGGAAAAAACAAACAAAAATCCTTATATGCAATAATGCTATTTTAATGTTAATATGTCGACGTCGGACGTTTCGGTCAATAAACCATCTTCAGGACATATTCAATATAAAATATAAAATATAATTAACATTATCAAATTTAACATGACAAAGACGATAGACACAAGAACAAGACTTACCCAAAAAGATAACTGAAAGTTTTATACGATCAGCGTTCCGTTTTAAACATGGTTTTGTTTGTTTTTTCCGTATATTTTTCTTCATACTGTCGGATCTATATCCATATATTTGCTTACACACACACACACACACACACACACACACACACACACACACACACACATATATATATATATATATATATATATATTTAAGGAGATATATATTTCAATATAAATGATATATATATATATATATATATATATATATATATATATATATGACATATCTGATATATCGCCATCTATCTATCTATCTATCTATCTATCTATCTATCGATATATGTGTGTGTGTGTGCGTGTGTGTTTAGCAAGAGATACAGAAGATTCCCGTTGCATTTAAATATTTGAAGAACATAGTAGATAGGAAAGCAAGAAGCAGGAAGAGAGTTCCACAGGCGAGAAGTGCCAGAGAAGAAAATGTTGACATATTGCGTATTTTCATATGTAGCAATTTCAAGAATATAATGATAGCTGCCAATGTAGTACTAGGCTTAAGTTCATGAAGTCTAGGTACTAAAGAGGAAAAGCCCGTCAGAACAATTACCTTGAAATATTTATAGAAAATACACAGTGATGCTACGTTCTGGCGGTGGGAAATTGAAACAGAGTCGCCGGGAACGATCAAATTGCAAATTCTTCTTCCGATTCTGTCAAGAATCTCTTGATATAGATCAGAAGCACCAGACCAGATGTGGCATCAATATTCAGTGCATAGGCGAATGGTAGCCTTATAAATATATAAGATTCTGCTGAGAAAAATTGTGTACTACAATACAGTGAACCAACCTTCCTTATAGCAGATCTAGCAATTGATTATATATATATATATATATATATATATATATATATATATATATATTCTTTACACTTCATGTCAGCGTAAAACGTTAGCCTGAGAGGAGGTTAGCATTAGCCATGCTGATCGAAGGCAGAAAAGTTTTTTCTTTTTACGATTAAAGGAGAGCAATTTTGGTTTGGAGGAATTAAAATTTACAAAGCATTTCCACTGCCGTGCCTCGTACGGCTGAATGATTATGGGCATTTTTAAGTTATAATAACGAAACCTATAAACATCCATAACTTTCACTTTAAAAATGAAAGCCACCAATTCTGAAAAAGAATATCAACCTGCACAACATATGTTCCTTTTTACGATCATTTTGGAAATACAAACTGGCGTACAAACTGACGGCGTCGCCATGGGGGTTTACCTATCACTCCAACATAATGTTGCAGCCGAATTATTAAATAGCCCAAACCAACAATCTACATCAGCTATGTTGACGAGATATATGCATGAAAAAACATCTGTTAACATATGTATAACAAGACGAAGTATTAAAAAAAATCTGAGAATAACCTTTTGTTCTTTCCCCCAGAGAATATATACGTCCTTGTCATACGCGTGCGTAATGTCGAAGACGGCCAGATAAAAGCCTTTGAGGTAATTAAGACCACGAAGACGAATTCCCGTTGATCGACAGGTCTGTTATTAACCAGAAGGGTAAAACGTTGATGGATGATGTGTGTCATGCAACGGTTTAAATGGGAAAGGTCAAAAAATGGTGACCAATCGAAACTACTAAATGGACAAACAAAGGGAAATAAAACGATACGGTTTCAAGTACTGTGAAAGTACAGAAGAACAGAAGAACCTTCGAAAGGAACGCTCATAAAGACACATGCTAACTGAATAGTTAAGGTAAATTATGGAAGATGCTAAGTGATGTAATTTAATGTCTAATAATCAAGAGCGACTAAATTTTGTTCATTTTTCTCATGCTGTAGTCATTATTTATATTATTTTAGTTTGGAATTAAATAATGTATTATATATTTTAAATAATAGAAATCTAAAATAAAATATAAATCGGCACTGTGGATTTTTTCAAATATCTCCTTTCTAAAAAAATATTCATTTTCGAATAACTATAAAAATGGTTAAATTCATAACGTGTCCTTTAAAATATATAATTCATAAATTGATCCCAAATTAAAATATAAATAATAATAACCCCCCCCCCCAATGAAAAACAAAAAGCAAAATATTTACTCACTTACAGCACTTGGCATCATCCATTATTTATGTTATGTTTATAAGCTTTCTTAAATTTAAACATTCTAAAAAAAATGAACATTTTTACTTTTGTCTCTAAAAATCCTTGCAAAATAAAATCCTTGCATTTCCCTTGATAAAGTTCATGTGCGTGTGTGTGAGTGTGTGTGTGAGTGTGTGTGTGTGCGCATATATATATATATATATATATATATATATATATATATATATATATATATATATATATATATATATATATATATATATATAAACTTGTTCTGTACGTGTTTCTGGATGTTGACATGCTAGTCTCGATGGATATCTTTTCCTATTTATTTTATTCGTAACCCCACCTCTTCATTCTTTCGCTGTCCGTTTTTATAGAAATTCCAACGTCTCTGAAGTCCATATTGTTTGAATATCTTTCACAAGCTCAGAAGAAAGATTCCATTTGTGTTACATGTTTTTGTATGAAACGATCAACACAGATTCAAATTCCTTAGAGATAGTAATTCGGATAACAACACCCAGTTATTTTATAAAGCCCAACAGTAAATCTATTAAATAGGGCATTCTCTTGTATATAAAAAAATAAATATAAAAAAAGATTTGCTACAGAATTTGAACTAGATAACCTGTGATTAAGGCCTATACCCTCCAAGTATAGTTTCATTGACAACAAGAGATATCTACACGATTCGAAATCGAGACCTCGAAATCGAGACCTCGAAATGTTTTTTTTTTTTTACATGAGATTATTTTGCTGATGTATTGCTATGTTTGAGGTTCGGTGGAATAGTGAGTATTAATGGTGAGCTGCTTTTGAATTCCAGTCGAGTTAGTTACATTCACTTACGTGCAAAAACGTATAAGGGTATGAATCCATCTATTCTAACCCCCACCCAAATATGGCAAAATATCACGACAGTCTGGGTCTTATAGTCTGGAGTGGCAACCAGTCTAGGAACACGACAACTCCAAATTAAAAACCCTCCAACTATGGTTTAAACAACCTCACCAGTCCACGTTTGGCGAAGCGTGGTGAATTTGCTACACGCCTGAAGGACATGATCGATCAAGTGAGAAGACCGTGGATTCGGTTGTCCTTTCGGCGGCCCTGGGAAAAATTACTATGTTTAGCAAGACATTTTTAGCGGGTTCGATCCTCAATTAAGGCATTGTGTAAGACAGATCGAAAGGTAGAATACCGACCAATCCGTTTCTCACAGGCGAAACGACGCAATTCTCTCACTACTCTATCGGTATTTCTATGGAAATTGCTCAGACGAACTTCATCCTTTAATTTCACCAGTTCTAACGGCTTCGACCCGACATGCCACGCCCATTGTAGCGAAACACCATCATTCCTTTCGAATTCCATTGCTGACATGTAAGTTCCACTTGAGCAACTTCTTCTTACGAGTTGCTTTATTGTAGACCCGACTCCCAAGAAGATGCTTCCCCGATCATTACAATCTTAACTTGTCAAGTCTCGGGTCAGCCGTTATCTTTCCCACTGATCCCCATAAACTGTGATCCCTCTACATCGAGTAGCTCTTGGGCCTTTTACAGGGTGAACATCACTGTTAAAAAAATTAAATATCCCGAAAAAAAAAGTCAACTTTTATTTGATTAGATGATCGGATCTACCATAAATAAGGTCCAACTGTAAAATATTCAGTCTGTCCGAGAAGGATTTCAGAAGAAATGTTTGGTAATTTGATTTTAAGAAGTTAAGTCGAATTGAAACATTTTAAGTACCCCTTGTATTATTTAACAAAAACAACAAAAATTACTAACTTTCTATGAAATTTTGTTCCTTTTCTATCTATGTCTTATCTTCGTAGAGATTTCAGACAAACATTTTTTCTGAAATTTCTACAATCAATTTTTACACTTATAAATTACGTATATAATCTATAAATGGATTTTTTATAAACTTTCGAGTTTATACACCTGTCAACATATGGTTGTTTAAAGTTATTTGTAGCATAGAAAATCAAAAATTATTTTTTAAAAGTTGACTTTTACCCGATTTGGGTTCTCTGTTGAAATGACACGATTTTTTTATTTGAACATCTGAAATAATCTGAAAACAGTTTATTTTAATTATCATTGCTGATTCAAAATAATATGCACGTGTTTTTCATTGAATTGCGTCCTGGGTATGACGTTAAACTGCATCCAACAGCAAGGCCTCTGATCAGGAGGTTTTGAGGAGCATGGAACCACCTCTTAATTGCTGGTGTTCCCAGGTCCACCTTGACCCGGGGTGGTAGCACCTGTTAGGGTCCCAGCTATGGGTAAATAGTGAACTAGTTTTTTTTCAGCTCTCACCCACGTCCTGGGTATGACAATAAACTACATCCGCGTCCTGGGTATGGCGATAAACTACATCCGCGTCCCGGGTATGACGATAAACTACATCTAACAGTAAGGCCTCAGATAAAGGTTTTTGAAACAATAGTGTTGCCAGCTGTCCGTTTTTGAAACACTAATGTTGCCAGCTATACGTTTTTGAAACCATAATGCTGCAAGCTATACGTTTTTGAAACAATGTTGATAGCTATACGCTTTTTGTAAAAAATAATGTTGCCAGCTATATGTTTTAAAACCATAATGTTGCCAGCTATACGTTTTTGAAACAATGTTGCCAGTTATACGTTTTTTATAAAAAAACAACAAAAAAACAATGTTGCCAGCTGTACGTTTTTGAAGCGGTAATGTTGCCAGCTGTACGTTTTTGAAGCGGTAATGTTGCCAGCTGTACGTTTTTGAAACAATGGTGTTGCCAACTATGCGTTTTTGACTTTTAAAGTCACTCAAAATCATTTCCGGCATAAAATGACCACTAAGGTTGAGATGCCGTTAAACAAAACAATCAATCAATCAATTCATTGAATTGAAAAAAACGGATATACTGTTAATTATAGAATAGAGTTGATATTTACAAAGCTTTACATGAGATTGATTCTCATCACCGACACTGAATAGGCATGTCGATGCTTAGTTTCGCAGATCTTGCGAGAAACATTAAGGAAGCATTCCAAAAGCTTAGCAGAGAGTATTACGAGACAAGATGATATCTTTGGTGACAAAGAAAAGAGTACTGAGCTGTTACGTGACATCTGTCCTCTTTTACGGCAGCGAATGTTGGACCGTCTCTTCAAGAAGAAGAGACTCGAGGCGACGGAGATGTGATTCTGCAGAAGGATGCTGAGGTTATCATGGACCGAGAGTATGATCAACGGTGAGGTCACGGAGAGTATACAAACAAGGAGGAGGCTTATACTTAATATTAGGCAGAGGTAGTTGAAGTTTCTGAGACACGAAATGAGAAAGAAGGGCCAGGAGAATCTGATACTCACAGGTCGAGTAGAGGGAAAGTGAGACAAAGGAAAGCAACGCATAAGATACATGGCGGCAAATGGATGACAGAACATGGTCGGGGAGAGGTGACAGACGGACGAGACCTACAAGGAATAGGGGGAGTGGAGAGCCATGATCGCCTACGTCCTGAAAGGACACGGCACATAAAAAGAAAGAAAAAAGTTAAGTCTTTTAGAACGTGAGAGATCATGGCTCTCCCTAACTTCATGTCCTTTCTAACTTGAAGCAACACTTGATTCTTTATCATCCCCTACCCTGACATACATTCACACAAATTCATTAACTAGGTTTACTCGATGTTTCCTTCCTTCGCTATGATTTCAATTTTTCAAGTCCCTTTTTCTCATGGGCCCCAAGAATTTTCATCACCTTTGAGTTTAAGTACGAGTTCCCATTTTCATTAAAACTTTGTTGTTTTCAGTCTGTATGTATTTGCTTCGAATCACTTTGTAAAGTAATTGTTTTGCATTCGCTGCAAAATCGAGGGACAAAATATCACACAGCAGTTCAGTATTGATGCATTTTACCACTCACTCTTGTACATATATTTGAGAAAACCCTAAATAGATAACTTCATGAAAATCTCATAGGGTAACAAATGAGACCGTTTTCCAAAAAGCTCATTAATGACAACATTAACTATGAAAAATGTTAAATTCCTGAACCAGAAAAAAAGGTAGAAATAGAATTGTATATGCCAGGGAAATGCAGAAGACAAAATAAAAAGAGATGGACAATGTGATAGAATTATGCAACCTAAGAATACAAGAGACCATTGACACTAAGAAGGATTGTCCAATGTTGAGAACCATAGCAACACAAACATACAACAAACAAGCGTTTGATGGTTAAGAAGGCTGACAAAAGCTTTCAATGATCGATATATCCAACTTATTAATAAAATATTTAATTTTGCCAATAGCAATTGCTGATAACTGTAACATAATGAACGGCAAAGCAATGAAAACATTTTCGTACATTGAATGACACAAAAAGTATATTATATACAAAACGTGAATTTGGTTCGTTTAAGATTATACACTATTAAAGAGGCTTTATTTACTTATTTATTAAGGAGAGAATTTATTTTATAAAGTTAATTGGGTAGATTACACATAAACATCTTAAAATACATTTGATCCGATTATTACTATGCACCTACCAGTTCTTTTAATGGTTGCGTCATAAGAAATGGTCCAATTTGAGTAAAAATAAAAGTTGGTGTTGACAATCATGCTCTTCAAGGAAATGGATTCGGCTGTTAACGATGATTATAAACATTTATCAGCCCAGAAAATGGAATTAGTAAATCGAGATCCAATTCTAGTTGATGTTTTTCATGTTTACTTGAAGGATCGGAGATCTGGAGAGCCATGATCGAAAAGTATGCAATGCGAAAGGTAACAGCTGCAGCTGATGGGGATGAAGAAAGAATGCATTAACTGAAAGAAAAAAATCCTATGAGAAGGAATTAATAAAGAAATTTCAAAAAGAAAAACTGTGTTTGTCAGCATAAATTTAACAAAGGCTTTAATGCATTGTCAGTTTGTTCATGCGCCACAGTTATTTGCAATGCAGTTGATCCTGTCTCAAAAACGCTTGTGGTAATTATAAATTCTTTCGGCAATGAACTAATAAGAGAAGGCTTATATATATATATATATATATATATATATATATATATATATATATATATATATATATATATATATATATATATATATATATTGTGCGTTTAATATTTTTACATTTAAATGATTGCGATAGTTGGTTGTGACAATCATTTATAGAAAAAAAGGGCCGTCGTTATTTCTCGCATTATTAAACTAGTTGAGGTACTCGTTCTATTATGGTTAGTTAAGATTAATTTTCGAGCCTTTTTTTACTGAAATTTCTGTCTCAATGTTTTCCACACTGTACACTCGGGGCTTTCTCCGATGATGCATTTGGAAATGTTGTCCTTGCTCTTTGTTGGGGTGAGCTTTCAGTCGCATCCACAAAAAATCCCCCCACCAAAAAAAACAAAAACAAAAAACAAATCCAAAAACGCAACAATTAATCCGAAATAACCAAAATACGAAGATTATAAATCCAGATAAGCAGTGCCTGATTGTATTCAGATCCCAAATATGTTGAAAGACTTTATTTAATTGAACAATTATTTTCAACAATCACCTTTATCAATGTACTTAGGCCAATGAGAATTGTCAGATTGGGCTACAAGAATATTAAATGGGTTAATTTTGAACGTCAACTTGACGCAATTTTGAATTGACTCATTAATCCCAAGTTAATCCACAATATATTATTAGGTTGGTGTAAAAATAATGTCGTTTTCTCACATATGTTACTTTTATATATGATTTCTGAATTAATTCATTAATATATATAGCCATGTTATATATCATTTTGAAGCGCGTTTTTCGCTCTATCGAATCGTGTTATTCGTTACCGTTCTCAATCTCTTCATTCATTTTTTTGCTGGCTTTTCGACAGCATGGACAAAATTCAAATCCGCACGATTTTCTTGTTCCAGTTCAAACTAGGCCGAAAAGCTGCCGAGACAGCTCGTGATATCAATGATGCGTTTGGCCCAGGAACCACTAACGAACGTGTGGCACAACGGTGGTTCAAGAAATTTCGCAATGGTGACGAGAGCCTCGAAAATGAAGACGGTCGCGGCCGGCCGACTGCGGTTGATAACGAACATTTGAAAGCCTTAATTGAAGCCGATCCTTGCAAAACCACACGAGAAGTTGCTGTTGAACTCGAGGTCGACCACTCAACAGTCGTTCGCCATTTAAAGCAAATAGGGAAGTCAAAAAAGTTGGATAAATGGGTGAACGATAATCAAAAAATCGTCAAAAACGACATTATTTTTGCACCAACCTAATATTTATTTTCAAGTTAACCGACAATATATCAAATGTCGCTCTAAAGGTAAATAACGAAATCCAAATTAAACAATTCTGAATACAAATTGTATGAATTACATTTAATATTTTTGTGTAGAGCAATGAAAATACAAGACAATCTTTCGTATTTATGTCTATATTTCTGAGATGAGGTATTGTAACTTTTGACATTATTTACATTGTTCCGGCTCTCGTATTCAATATTAAATTTTATTTTAGTTAGTGTCAGGCAGTATGAGTGTGTGGCTCTTCATCTAAAGCCTTATTATCTCGTCTGCGATGTATGAGAGAATGCCACACAGGTCGGTGTTCATGCATAACTCTGTAATAAATCCCTTATTAGCGACTGTAAGATAAGCTGGTCCAGTCAATCAACGGCTCAGGTCAACTGTGCACCTGACTCTCTTGATGGTCTGGTGTGATATTGAATTCAATGTCTATTCTGTCATGATTTGAGGAGGGACTGTGCACAAATTATCACTTTATAAACTGAAAATTGCCAATCAAATCTAAGTTCACAAAATTATTGAACAACTTTTGGAAACAGAACCCGAGTGAAATCCTTTTAAACTTTTGCTAAAATTCTTTCAGCGTTTTGTAGCTTTGATCTTGGCGTTTTATTATGATCCTTGATATATGAATATATTGAACGTGGTTTGCCTCCAACTTAATTCTTTGTCTTCATACACACACGCACTATATACATATATATATATATATATATATATATTCATATATTCATAAAAAAGATACAAAAGTATCACAACGATTATAATTTTAGGTACCTTTCGATGGACATATCTTCAGAAAGAATACTATCGTCGGTAAATAAGATGGTGGTTGAAAGGAAAAAGTATTTTCAACAACTGATGTTAAAATATACCAAAACTGGAACATACACACACACACACATACAAAAAAAATTATTTTCCTAGTAAGACATTAAATTGGAGACGGATTTATCGAAAAGGGCTTAAGTAGTGTTTCAATTCTTACTGCTTACACAGGGCAGGACGTTGTATATTAATAACAAGAGACTCCAAGAAGATGTCAAGGTGAAGTCTGGTCCATGTCCTGTGCAAGACAGAAAACAACTCAGGAGAATAGTCCGTCCTGCAAGCAAAAGAATTCAATAAATTCAATAGATGCTCGCCGATTACAGAGTCATGAGCCTGAGATCACCTGGCTCATGTCTACTTGACCCCGGAAAATGCTGGGCGATCCTAAACTCTCTCTCTCTCTCTCTCTCTCTCTCTCTCTCTCTGTATGTCAATGTAATGAGAAAGTAGGGAAATCTTTTACAGAAAACGCGTTTGCACCCGCCCCCGTGTGGTAGGCATCTTTAGGTTTGAATGAAAAAGAAACCTGTGTGTAAGGAATATACGTTGAAAATTTTGAGGAAGGAACCTTATCAGACACTATGGGACCTGTATTTTCTCCATTAGTTCTTATACCGCATTGTGCTAATATTGCTTTTGCGATGACCCGTCTCATGTTGACTGTGGAGAATTGTGATTTCATTGCACTTTCAATACATTTTCTTCTCAATGAATTATTTTCTGTTTTGATCAGACTGTTATTTTTTTAAATATCTGCTTCTTTTTAGACCTTATCAATCTTTCTCAGATCATAAAATATTTTTCCGATTGTAAGAATTTTTAGGAGATAATGGTTTATTGATATTAGTCCTATTAATTAACCCATAGATAGGGGAGAGAAGTGGTAGATTCTTGCATTTGCACGTATATTTGCTGTTATCCATTACACCACCTGGTTTTCCCAAACAGTTACCCTTCCACGCTTGACGTTGCTAGACTTCGGTGATCTTAATTTATTAGGTTAAAATTCCGGTTAGATTGATATTTTCCCGTAAGACATCTGACCACATGATCATTAAGTTCATTATATTCCCCTTTGCGCAAATATCCTCTTTCCGGGTCAGAAAAACGCACACCGACTCAAATGTTTCAGTTATTTGAGTTGTGCGCTTAGTTGCGGTAATCCTATTGACCTAGCGATTATCTAATTTCCTGGTAGTTAGGAGTTCAAGCCCTGTGTTTGGTAGTTCTAAAAAGTTTAGTGGAAAAAAGGTGAATACGTCTGGTGAGTAGAATTATCTCCTCTCTTCACAGAAAGTGGAAAGAAAAAAAATCTACCTCCGAGGATTGAATTGAAGTTTCAGTTCGAAATTCTAAGAAGGTTATTGAGTCCGAAGTCAGATAGCTGAAGAAAGCTGGAGAGCACAACGGCTGAAATATTGTAAGTATAACTATCAAGAATATTATGCTGATCGAATTAGCAAAGCATATATGAACTTGTAATATAATATCACACTACTTATCAATAAAGACTTGATTCAAAGCTCCTGTCATCGATTAATATTCCGGACAGAGAAAGGTTTAAGATAACGTGACTCGTTAAATCTGGTTAAGGAATAGCAAATGACTCTTAATATAATCGCAGTCTTTAAACTATCATTAACTCTTGTCTTAGGAAATATGAATATTTTCTCTGTTCTGAGGTTTTCTCAGGAATAAAACGTTGATGGATAAACTACTTTGACCAAGTCAGAAATAAGGTGAAAAAGAAAATGGATAAAAAGACTATCTATAGATTTTCTTCTACCGTTGATAGATATTTAATCTGTGAACTTTTAGGCATGCAGTTCTGCAGTCACCATCTTTACATTCCTTTTCCATTTACCAGATTGCTTGTCTATTTAACTATATTTGACAGATGCCCATAACCAAATCTCCATCTCTCTGCATTTACAAGCCGACAACCTATAATTCTTATCCGTTTGCGTTTCAGAGACTGTCCGCAGACACGTATCAGTTTACAAACAACCGAAAGGTCTCTAACAAATTGTCACTGACTGAAAAGTAGATGCGTCTTGTCACAGGGATAAATCATATTCAGGAAAGTTGACGGTTTATTCCTAGGCGTCTAAGTTAGTGACCAAGCGGGAAAATTGCCCAAGGTCAGAGTTCATTAGTTTGAGATGAGAACACTCGGTCGTATTAGCTATAAAATTATTCGATAGATAAGAGAGACAATAGAAACTGTCGACAAGGAGATAGTGCAAGATCTTACGAAACAAAGGGCAAAGCAGAAAAGGCGGTGATTTAAATTCGAAACTTTTTCAGGCTACCAGATTTGTTTTCAGTTGCCGCGGGGGTGGGGGAGAAACCTTGCTCTTCCCGTGTGATCCTCGTTAGCCATCCGCGAAACGGTTACGGATTTGGAAAAGCCTTTTTTTTTTATTATTAATTCGGTTGTCAAAGACATAAAAAAAAGTCTCAAAGGCCAAACCAGAGAATTATCTTTTCAGAAAATCATTTTTTAATTTAAGAGAAGACATTACACTAATATTTAGCATTCAATAATTTAAATTATCGAATGTTAAATTATTGCATAAAATACTACATATACTCAGTAAAAAAATAATTTTTATGCGTCATAATTTAGAAATAAATTACGAGATTCTGTCTAAATATAAAATATAACTACCACATCAAGAGAAGGGAATAAAAAGAAAATGAATTCCATTTTGCATACATCTTGCTTGGAATGCCTTGTTTTTATCTAAGATAATTAGAAACACAAAGCAAATATTAAGAGTGTTTTGTTTTTTCATCAATATACCAATCTCCAAACTATTTCCTCCGTATTCCGTTTGTAAAGACGAAGTTGCTCTCAGACTTTTTTTTCTTGGAAACTGCGACTTTGTGGATGCTTACCTGAACACTACAATCTTAACCCCTTAAGTCAAGGGTCAATCTTTATCTACATAAATTTCACTTCCTACCTCCTCTTACGTTCATAGCACACACAACGTTCAGTAACCCACTACCTTGTGTGGTTCTTGAGCCTTGTATTTTGTGAATTTGGTATTAAGAAATACACAAGAACAAATAAAGTGACAAAATGGTTAGCATTTATTCGCTACTTCTGTGCCATATCATTTTAAAAATTCAAAGAATCCCTATTGTAGCTAATTTTACAAACTTATTCAATAGTTTAGTGATATCGATTTTTGCTAGGTTTTTCCCTATTGTTGTCTTAAGTTAGACTAAATTATAGTCAATAAATGCAAACTACGACGAACAGGTTTCAATACTCCTTTTTTGTATGTGTTCGTCTTCATTAAATGCTGGGTGAAAATTTGGATGGAAATTTAATTAAATTTTTATTTTACAAAGCAATAATTATACTCATATCAATTCTGAATTATAAAAGTACTGGTCATTTTCTCGATACGAATCTCCTGTTTGAATAAAGACGCTGTTTTATTGCAGTGCATTCTGGGTACATTTACAAGCGTCTTGTTTAGTTTCTCGTCCAGAAGGAGGAAATATTGAACGTTTATCATTCACTGGTGATAAAGTAGGTGAAATCTTAGCCTAGCTCCTGGTATGGAATTAAGTGCTTTTGAAACTAGCAGAAATCGGTTAGTCTCAGAAGGAAAACATTAGTCATGTGACAGAAGAAAAACTGCAGAAATTATGCATTCTAGAATCTATGATTGGGGATCAAGTCACAACACTGAAGAAGTGTTTCCAGACTGAGTGGCAAATAGCAAACTGATCGTTATTTGAAAGTCCATCACTACAACATTTTAAAATTACTTTCTTCCCTGAAGTAACCCAAGTAGGTACAGCTTATTGTAAAAATAGCCACATAAATCGCAAAAAGTGAAATTCACAATTTAGTAGCGTGAGGATTTCAAAAGAAGCCCCCCCCACTCACCATTGTGGGAATCCTGCATCAAATATTCTAAAATAATATTTTTAACCGATGCTTCTTTCAAGGAACATTTTACTTACTTGAGAAATGTAGCTTTGGTGAGAAATCGAAATAGCATATATTGATTGATTTTGAAATAATTATCACGTGTTACTTCTACAAATGTTCATAATGCGTTTGAATTTTTCTTAAAGAAGTTTAATACAACGAGTCAACTAATGTAATGTAGTATTTGTCTATAAATTTAATGAGGAAGATGTTTTTAGACATTCCAGAGATTGGAACCACCAACCCCCCCTCTATCAATTACCCACTTTTGCATCGTTTATGCAGTCAATAAATATAAACAAGGGTGCGATATATAAATTGCCGTCATTTTATATTTTTAATTTCGCACATGCGAGTCGTCGTTTGCTTTTGATTTTGTCGACTGCACAATATAGCAGAGGTTAGTAGGTTTAATTGGACACCGTTTGTGAGGAAACTACGCATGACGCAATTCACTCCGCCAGAAATTAGCAAACGTCATGCTGTACAGTTTGGTATTCGCGCCGGAAGCTCCAATACGAACATTTCAGAGTGTTTCGGTGTCAATCTGAGGACAGGGCAGAAGATTCGGAAATAGTTGGATGAGTCTAATGGGGATTATGAGCGTACGGCAGCTCGGATAACAAACTCTGATTGTTCTGATAAGTAAAGAACTCCCGAATTTTTTGGTGACTGAACACGGAGGCCTACATCAAGTGCCTTAACGACTTAGTGCTGCCTTGTGTAAAGAGGGTCACTGCTGGAAGACCCCATATCTAGCATCAGGACTCTGCACCATGCGACGAGAACCCAGTCATGGCTGTCAGACAATTTCTGCAACCACATCACTCCTTACATCTGACCACCTAACTCCCCAGACTGCAACATCTTTGATTATTATGTGTGGGATGCAGTTCAACGAGAGAACAAGAAAACTCCGTGTAACACCAAAGATGAACTGAAGACAAGGTTCATCGCAGGAATTGACAACTTAAACAATGAGACCGTCCAGAAGAGTTGCAGGTGATTCCGAAGTCGACTGGAAGCTGTGGTTGAATAAATTTATTCTTTAGTATTTCAAGGTATTTTTGTGTAATTTTGGTAAATATATCTGTTAAAATAAGACGTCAGTGTTATTTTCATTTTTTGCGTCATTTAGACGACGCACTCTATTTAATATATATATATATATATATATATATATATATATATATATATATATGTATAATTTAGACGACAGTTTATCCATCGTACCCTGTAAATATTTACAACACTTTTGCATTTTTCTCTATTTTTAAACTCATCTCATGTTTTTCATTTTTCTATACAATTTTTTTTATTTTATATTTGTAAATCAAAAATATTTTTATTTCCCATTTTTTTAAAAATTTTTACTTTTTAATATTTTTTTTTATTTTTTTCCTTTTTAATTTCAAAAGGTGTAAGAAAATTATTTACATTATTCAGACTATTGTCCTCATCTTTGCCGCCATATTTATTACAACGTTTTGGCCGTTGTACGCTCCGGCCTTCTTCAGGTGGTTGGAATGTCGAACTGAACCCTTTATTTCGGTCACTGGGGTAGACTGTTCTAGTTCCACGTGACATGTTTAATGGATGTCAGTTATCAGTTATCTCCTGTTAATTTTCCCTCTGAAAGTTCTCCACTGCCTTAGCTGGGTATTGAACTCACACTCTTTGGGTTCTGTCACTGGATCTAACCAACGCCTTTATCCACTATGGCATGTGTTCAGTTCGACATTCCAACCACCCGAAGAAGGCCGGAGCGTACAACAGCGTGAAACGTTGTAATAAATATGGCGACAAAGATGAGGACAATAATTCGAATAATGTAAATAGTGTACATAATACCTCATCTCAGAAATATAGACAGATAGTGTAAGAAAATATGGAGAAAATAAGCAAGCTAAAAGTTCCGGATTATGCTCCATTTAGAGCGTTGAAAAATATCTAATTTTACTTTTGCTGATTTCGTTTATAAATAAATCAGCGACATTTTGGTCTGACGGAATATATTACAATTTATTGTCCCATTTAGAACTTCAGTCCTTATAAAGTTCTACTTTATGTCGACATGTTTTGAAAGTTCATGGTAGACAGGGTTTTTAGGAGAAAGCTGTAGTACCTTGATTGTCACAATAGATAGTAACTTGCTTATTTTCATTTGAATTAATAATGGTGTTTAATAATTGTATGACATTGTACTTTTTGTAATTTGGCTGCTAATACCATCTATTGCGTTTCACATGTTGACAATGCCACTGTAAGTTATTTTTTCGTTTTCCAAGAAATTATAGAATTGATGATAATTGAAAACTGTGACACTGCCGTGATCTTTTGAATTTCCCCAATCAGCGTCGCAAAAGCCTCTTGAACTTAAGGGTTTACTAGATTTATTAAACGCTAGATAGGGTCTTTTATGCCTTTTAAATAGCATAAGACTTGTTTGGTTCTTATCAAGTGATTCATGGTCGGTGTTGCTGAATATTGCGATAATTTTGTCGCAATATATCTGGGCAAGTTACGGTCATAATAGATATCAGGCTACCATTTCTCTGTAATATTTTTCATCTGCAGTTCACCATTACTTTAGTCCTGTGTATTGATATCCATTTCACAGGGCGTTGATCGACATTTACAATCTTGCATTCCAAATTTGACTAGAATCTTTTCTATATATTTTGTTTGATTCATTTCTATAGTAATTTTTAAACGTAGATTGCATGCCTAGAAAGAAAGCTATTCAAAATTAGTCATTTTCAATTACTCATTTAAATATGTTTTTTTTTTACATTGATTAACGCAGAATTACAATTTGCATCAATGTTGATATCATCAACCGAAGCAAACATAATCAGTATCTTATTCGACGTGTTTTAGCGTAAATGCAAGAGACTGCTTAAAAGCGAGAAAAACCTTAGCCAAATAAATTATGTGATACATTGTTCCAATTTCGCCTGCTTCTTTTAAGTCCGTATAATGTTTTTTTTTAATCACCATACAAGTTTGCCATTGTTTTTTACTAGTAATAAGATACGCTTCTGGCTGTTAGACATACTTCGCAGTCAATCGGCACATTTAAGTATGAAGTTTTTACATCCATTTGGTGGACAGATAAATTGTGTTGAATATCGAATTGCATTAAACTTTTTAAGCATTTTACCTCAAGCAATGCGGGAGTTCCACTAGCATGCAAGGAGTTACAGAGAGTGAAAGCAAAAGTAAAGATGGGTGTTTGACAAAAGGCATCAGAAGATGTCGATTGACATGACATTTAATTTGTTTAAAGATTACAGTTATCAGGGAAATAAGTAAGAGGAAGGAAGTTCCACTGTCGGGAAGTGCAAGTGAAGAAGCTGTTGGAGTAGAAGAGGCGGTTACATTTAACTGTTTCGACAGTGAAAGCGTGGGACCGAGAAGCCAACGTAGTAGCACGCTTAAATTCATGCAGTTGGGGTACCTATGAAAATAGCTCGTCAGAGCAGATGCCATGAAAATATTTATAGAAAAGACAGAAGGAAGCCACATCATGTCTGTGAGAAAGTAACTTTAATATTATATGAGTGAGTATTGAAATGTTCACAGCTCGATTAATTTCCTCAAATCAATGACCAAATATTAGAAGACTGTGTTTTTGGAAAGTGGTACTATAGGAAACTTTTCAGTACTTTATAACCATTCACAATCCCTCTGCATTCTATCGTTGATAAGTAAGTTCCACTCGAACATCAACTTCCGGTGAAATTTTCCCTCGAAATATTGCTCACTGAATTCCCAAGAGGATGTCCCCCAGATCACTACAATTTTAACCTGTTCAAGTCTAGAATTAACCGTTATCTTCCCCTATTATCTGTATAAACTGCCTCTTAACGTAACCATCTACCTCGAGTGGCTTTCAGGGTGAACTTTACGGTAACCCCCACCAAAATAAAAAAACAAAAAAAAACAATACATTGTTTTTTTTTCAATATAATGTTTGTGAAAAACATCTAAATATTTAGAAGGGCTTGGTAGGTAAAACTTGGTCTATGAAAGTTACGTCTTCGCCAACGTTGTCCTTAAGAATGAGTCAGGACTTTAAACGATGTTTGTCAGGTGCAGCACAATCTTAGGTGAGTATGTGACTCACCTCAAATGACACAAAATGAGATTTTGAACTCTGTTACACGGATACAAAGAAGTCAGGTGCATAAGTGGGTTGCGTTGAAATATAACCTTGTAGATACCAGGGGCAGATCCGTGCCTCACAAAATATCAATATTTGTGCCGACATGAAACCAGGTGCTCGACGCAGCAGCACTTGGGATGCGCACAGATGGGACGGTCGATGACTGACGGATACAAGAGGGAAGAAGAAAGTTTTACATCTTCGTTGAAATGTAGAATTGACGTTTGTGAAAAACACCAAATCCTAACACCTACCCGCCGGTAGTAATTGATAAAACCCGTAGTTGAAAAAACAAATGATGTTTACTGGATGTGTGTCGTATTAATGATAGCATTGAGTCTTGAATCATTATTTGCTTGATATTCTCGTTTAGTCTTTGGTTCGATTTTCCCGTCCCTCTCCGACACACGGGCCCTACATTCTCTCGTGATTCATAGAAAAACTGCCGCTCCTCTTTGTGGCTGTTGTTTAAATAATCGCACGTATCACAAATCTTTTCTACGTTTGCAAAGCGAATGTAGGTGTGAGGTCACATACTTCCTCATTCGTCAGCCGAGACTTGATGCACTCGGTCTCTTTGGTCCGGTATGAATTACATGCTATGTCTATTCCGGCACCATACTTCAGCGATATTAAGTCTTGCGTTTTTAAATGAAAAACCTCGTCATACGGTAGATAAACTTTTCTCAGAAATTGTTTTCGTATGCTAAAGTAGCTAAGTCTGAATTGTTCCGGGACGTTTCAGCCTTAAACGCAAACAGTGATTGTCACCAGTTGTTTTTGCCATTGTAAGTGATTGTTGGTTAGCCATCTTATAACGATGAAAATAAGCTTTTCTACAAACTTCAAAGATCTGCTTAGCCGTGTTTTGCTGCTGGTGTAGATTGTTTTTATATTCGTATTACGTAAAAACAAGACTCAGATTTCCAAAGTGGATTAATATCCTTCCAGTAGAAAAGGATTTGTGAAGGAAATATACAGAAATAACACAAACATGCCTGCAATGATACATAGCCACAAGCATAGACAAGCATAAATATACACAAAGACATGCACATGCGCACGCAAATAACCATTGTGTTGTCTGTGGATTTGTTTTTATCGTTCAATGACATTAGAAAACTTTACTTTTAATTACATTCGCTATTGATTTTACTGTGACAATTGTTAAATCTTTGAAAATAGAAGTAATACGATTTATCATAGTGTTATTTTAAGAAAGGTAAAAGGTTGAAGCTACAGGAATGTAGTTCTACAGAAGGACAGAATTTTAAAGACAATGGAAACACAGACACTTATATTTAACATAAGAGAATGTTGAAATTCTCAGTGTACATAATGAGGAAAGAAGGCTTGGAAAATCTGAGACTCACGGACAGAATGAAAGCAAGAGGGACAATGGAAAACTCATAACCTACCAAACGAGCTTGAGTAAATGAATGACAGACCAGGGTTTACCAGAGATATAAGAAAGACGCAAAATTTAAGGGTTACAAAGGACTTTAAATTGGGGAGAGCCATGATCGCCAAAACAGCTCATAGTAGAAAAATATGGTTGAAGTAGAAAGAAAATACACAGTTTATGAAGAACTTAATTTGAATAATTTAACGTGATTAATTAAATTAAAAGTGATTTACTGAATTTTGTGGTAAAGAATTTTTGCTGAATGGTGTTCCACGGTCGGGTAGACCAAGTGATCTTACTTATTATTTAAACGCAGATTGTGTGTGTGTGTGTCTGTACGTTTATATATTGGATCGGATTTCCTACATTTTTCAACCGATTTCAACAAAACTTCACAGGACTACATAAAATTACCTTGCGGTCGTTCTGACAGCACCAAAAATTGGAAAAACACAATTGTTTTTTTCACAAAATCAATTTGAAAACACGATTAAGTGGCATTAATTAAAGGGGGACAACTCATATCGAGTTATACTTATAAAACCCAGGTTGTTTGTGAGTGTGTGTCTGTGTTCGTTAAATATAAGGGATCAGATTTCCTACATTTTTCAACCGATTTCAACAAAACTTCACTTTTTTTTGGCAGGTAGTGTTTCTTATTGTCTTGCACACTTTTTTCTTTATTTTTACATTCAGAATGCTTTAAAAATTCCATTTACAAGCCAATTGTTTATAATAAAATTCTATTCAATCGATAGACTCATAACGATTGAAAACAATGTTTTTGTTTAAGTTTGGGGTTGACCAATTCGTAAAAAAAAAACAAAAAACTAATTAAGACATGCGTGTCCGTCAACCTTAAACAATAATCTTTGTCAATTTTATTTTTCAGTCTTTATGATGGTCGATACTTGATCTATCTCTTACTGTTACATCCCCGGGCAACGCCGGGCTCTACTGCTGGTATATATATATATATATATATATATATATATATATATATATATAATAACATTCAGATTAATCAACGTCATACAATACGGAGATAACCTTAAATTATGCAAATCATTTGACCAAAACAAAAGGTTACGGTTGTCACTTTGATGTTACATTTGGGAAACAAAGTTTAATAGGCGATGAAAAAGGAATATTTTAAAATAACGTAACGCCAAGCGATGCACCATAGATGACAGAATTGAAAGGGAGACTTTTACGAAGAAGCAAAAGATTGTTTTGAATAATTTCGGCATCCAATTAGTCTAACTGAAGGCATCAATCAACAAAACGCGCCCGAAATTAAATAATCGAAAAGGTGTAATATTCCATGAAAATAAGACTGAATAATGTTTCTTTGCTGACCAAGAAAAACTGTTATAATCAACAAATCTTCCATCTTTGCATTATTTATTCCAGTCTTTACAGAATTTTGTTAATGAAGAAAAAAATCAATTTCCAAGAAAGATGGTAGAAAATAGTGAAGCAAAATGGTAAAGATATATATATATATATATATATATATATATATATATATATATATATATATATATATATATAATTTTAAAAACAAGGAATGTATTGATTTTAATTTTAAAAGTCTCTAAGGCCCTTTCAACCAACATCTCGTCAGGAGACAATCGTTGGATAATTAATTAACGAAAAGAATAGTAACGACAATAAAGAGCAAAAAAGGGGGAACACGTTAAAATAACAAACAAGTGTATATACTTGTAACGAGGGAAGGGGAAATAACGTGTAAATAAATAAGCGAGGGACAGTTAAAATAAAGTATCCCCCAACAGATTAAGAGACTTTACAAATTCAACTCAAGGCTTAATTAAGCAGGTTAGCAAGTCGGTTTCCGGTTGTTTCCCATCGGTTGCTTTACGTCGCATTTTTCGAACTAGGTCTGTGTTTCCGTCGTTTCGCAAGGATGTATTGCCCTACATCAAATTGAGTAATTTAGTATATGAGTTTAATTGCCAGTGTGCTGCTGGTTATGTAGGGCGTACAACCTTGCATTTGGAAACTAGAATCAATCAGCATGTACCTTCCAAAATACGACTTGGTAAGATAGATAAAATATGCTATCTTCCCACCATGAATATGGAATCGGCTATTGCTCAACACTTAGTTGAGAATATAGCCTGCGCCATGTCGTACAAAAAAGAGTGGTTTAAAATTATTCATACAGCCGATTCCAACAATCATTTGAAGATTTTGGAATCGGTCTGCATAGGATTAAGGAAACCTTCTCTCTGCCGGCAGAAGGAATTTGTAAAGTCTCTTAATCTGTTGGGGGATACTTTATTTTAACTGTCCCTCGCTTATTTATTTACACGTTATTTCCCCTTCCCTCGTTACAAGTATATAAATTTGTTTGTTATTTTAGCGTGTTCCCCCTTTTTGCTCTTTATTGTCGTTACTATTCTTTTCGTGAATTAATTATCCAACGATTGTCTCCTGACGAGATGTTGGTTGAAAGGGCCTTAGAGACTTTTAAAATTAAAATCAATACATTCCTTGTTTTTAAAATTATATATAAATTTTGTACCTCTAAACATTTGTATATATATATATATATATATATATATATATATATATATATATATATATATATATGGATAAAGACAAAAGAACTTATTTTACCCGACGCATTTCGTTCTCTAAAGGACTTTATCATGGCAAATACGAGGATTTTATTTTGCAACAATTCTTTATATACCAGAACAAAAATATTCGTTTTTCAAAATCTTTAGGTATAGAAATGCTCAGGTGAGCTGAAAAATCAGGTAAATTCTAAGGAATATAAAGCGGTATAACTCAAAGTCTAATAAACGAAAGTGATTGATGTTTTTGATTTTTTATATGTAAATTAGTATTTAAATTATTTTAGTTTGAGATTAATTTGTGTTTTATACTTCGAACAACATGAGCTTATGAATTTAACAGGTTATTTTTTTTTATTTTTTAATATTTTTATGGTCATGTAACTTGGCCTTGAATAGAAGTAATTCTTTCAGGAAAGGAAATATTGGAAAATGAACAAGAGCGCAGTTTTATATTTTGATAAGTTCTGATAGCGGCACTTACGAGAATTTTTCTTCTAAGTAAGTTACTTTCTCTTTTAATAAACATCGCATTCTTTAAATCAAAGTTTTGGCTGAATTTATTTCTATGTATAACTAGTGCTTTTGATAAATTGTTGTGTACAAGGTCCCTTTTGTGTTCATAGATATGTTTTTGTTTTTTACAAGTTTCTTCAATGTATGGTGAGGAACAGTTCTGGGAATTTATTTTATATCTACTTGTTTCAGAATTATTATTGTCGTGGGTATTTTTGGTTCTGATCATATCCATAATTGTTTTGAATGTGATTGTAATCATTTTGATGTTTAGATTGTTTTGGATAGTGGATGTTATGGGTTGGTTTGGTTTGTTTTAAGGCATATCAATCGATCTCAATGGGTTATTTAATGCCGACAAAATTTTTATTGTTGGTAATTTTTTTTCCCCAAAATCTATTTGTGGTAATATTTTTTTTCAAAAATCTATTTTTGGTAATATTTTTTCTACAACAAATCTATTTCTGGTAATTTTTTTTCTTTAAAAATCTATTTCTGGTAATAATTTTCTTTCTAATATGTATCGCTGGTAATATTTTTTTTTCAAAAAATGTATATCTGGTAATACTTTTTTTTATCTGAAAATGTATTGCTGGTAATATGTTTTTACAAAATATTTCTGTATTAAAACCTATTTTTACACGTTCATAGTGTTTTGACCCCAGTCTGATGGTTAACCATTTGTCCATAGATGGGACCCTAACAGGTGCTACCACCCCGGGTCAGGATGGACTTGGGAACACCAGCAATTAAGAGGTGCTTCCACACTCTTCAAAACCTCCTGATCAGAGGCCTTGCTGTCGGACGTAGTTTATCGTCTTACCCAGGACGCGGATGTAGTTTATCGTCATACCCAGGACGCGGATGTTATGGAGTTTGTAGGTAGTATTATGTATCGTTATCGAGTTTGTTGTTAATAGCATTCTTTTTTTGCGGTAGTATATTTTTTGTATGCCATTCTCTTAGAATTAATCACTTCGATCGATAAAATAGTGTTCTCAGTTATGTTTAATTAAATGTGTTGTAACATCGCCGTACCAGCTAATGATAATGATTGAATCTCTCATACGTTTACTGTTTATTTTAGGACTGTCAAACACTGTCGCGCAGTGGGTGGGCGACTTTAGTGGGGTTTTTTTCGAGCGTCGGTCCTAAATTTTCGTTTGGAGGGAAGAGAAACTTTTCCCCTCTCAGGTGGGTGTTTATATATGTCTGTCATTTTTTTAACGTGTGCACAACCTAGCCACAGCGATGTCTATCATGGATCTGCATAACAAGTCGTACCCTGCAATTTACTTTTGGTCCGGTGTAACATTGAGTGCAATTCATGTATCGTCTGGAATTAGTATAATGTATATAGATACATGTGTATAAATTGAAGTACATTCTTTTAACAAAACTAATGTAATGAGTCAAACAATATGAAACTTTGGAGTCAGTTTAATATGACTGAAGGCAGTATATGGTACGTTAAAGTAGAACTATAAAAATGAACAAGAAAATAAAATTACACAGAAAAAAAAGACTAAGTATTGGTTTTTATTGTTTCCAATACAAAATTCTTTAGTTAATTTGTAATTATTTGTTAATACTCTTGAAATATTAGAGACGGAATTGCGTCTCATGCTAACGTTTCTGAAGACACTGCAATTTCTGAATATTAAATACTTGTTTCACTTCCAAATAACATTTTAATGCGCCAAAGAATACACAAACCAAAGATTGGTGCCATAATTTCAAATTAGTTTAGGATTACATTCGTTTTATCAAATGAAGCTAATTAGATTTTTATGGTTGACTGCTTCTGTATTTTTCTATTGAAATTTGAGATGAAATTTGAAATATCAGAAAACAAAAAATTTGTTTCGTGACTTTTTTTTTTTTTTTTTTACAAAATCCCGAATAAAAGAATGAAATGTTCAGTACGTATTTTCATTTTCTTTTACAGTTTGTCATCATTGGTTACAACTTGAAATTTACAATGCTTGATTAGAAGGATGTGCACGTAGAATAGCGGTTATCAACGTAGAAAATGGGAGGGGGGCCTATTGCCGTAACCGTTGCATTTATATTGAATCACCTCTTCCTCCTCTACACTGCAACAGAGCATTAATAGCAGGGTAAACTGTGATCTCTCGCTTTGATTGGCAAACAGTCAGGGCAATTATGATTTCAAAACCGTTTGGGCGTTAGGCTAGCAACTGCAACCAGTTTAAACCTACTTGCTACGAAAATAACATCAACACTTAGCGCGGCGAGACTGTGTCACGGAGCTCCACAGTGTTGTTTACAAGCACATCATGAAGGGATGAATTTGGGATGAATAACAGCGTCCTTTCAGTGTTCTAGATGAGGTGTTTGTTTACTTTGAAAATCAGCATCATAATCTTGGTTTTAATATCCAGCTCCGAACGTCTATTAATGGTACCAGTAGAAAATATGAGCTCAGCTACCAACAATGTTTTTTATCCGTTATCTCATTTGTTAACAGAAAAATTACCGAAAATAAGTTAATACTATTCACACATCACAAATAGTAATTCACCAATAAATTATAAATTTTAAATCAAAATTTGTTTGTTTTTATTAAATGTTTGGTACTCTTGAAATTATAAATTTAAATCAAATTTTGTTTAAAAATTTTAATCCTCAGAATTGAAAAATTACCAAAAATCAGGGAATTATTCACATTTCGTAAGTGCAGAGGATATTCGAGGTACTTACAAGGAAATTTTTACGATTTAAATAAAAAAGGGAAAAATCTGTTTTTAGCTTGTTTATCGGAGTGAGCGTGAATGCAGATCCCCACACTTAGAAATAGTGGACCCGAGTCTCCCACTTTTAAGCAGACCGCAAAGGCCAACCCAACCGGAGTGCAATAGAAGAGCCTTTGTTATGAATTTTAGTAAATTTAAATTCTTTTTTTTATTTTGGGGTAAATTAACAGAAAAGATCAATTTTTTATACCCCAGCCACTGAAAAATATGAAAAATAGTTCTATAATAAAACCCTACCCAAGTTAACTTTTTGGCTATGATTAAATAAAAGCCTGTTTTTACTTCTCGCTAAACCGTAGACAAAAATATGATTTTAGTCAGATATTTGAAGTCTTACGATTTTACACCGGATTGTGAACCTGTGTCGTTTGAGAAAGAAATCAAGGAATATTTCATTTGTAGGTGTTTTTAACAAGGTCTCTTTTGTTTGTCAGCGAAAACAGTCACTTGACGAAAGTGAAGTCACGAAGGAATTGGAGAAACGAGAAAAACTCTTGAATACAAAAATATCAGAATTGAAAGAAAGACAAATTAAGTTTGATTCTTCCAAAAATTTACAAATGGAATAAACTGCAACGAATCGTTATTTAAGTGAAATGCTTCTTAAAATTGATCAGGAAAACAACCCTGCGAAATAAAACGTCACGGCCATTACTTCAGTGCCTCCTTCCTCATTGGGTAACAATTTTTACAGAATTTAAAAGAAATTTTACAGTGAACTACTTTCTCGGACTTTAAAGGAAATTGTCAGAAATTTCTAAAATTCTCGTTAAGAGTAGAAAACATCTCGAAGTTAATGCTTCACTATTTTCCTCAGTGAGAAAAATAAATTAAAAATGCTAAAAGTAAAAAAATACTGATGAGCTATTTAGGGAAAAACAATTAGACGCAAAGAATACATCAAGACGAAACTCATTTCCGGATTTTGTTTTCGAAAATCAAACTTTTATAATTGTAACCAATCAAAATCCAGCTAAATAAACGGAAGTTGTTATTGGTGTCATTTCCAACTAATAACACCTGATTATCAACGGCCAGCATTGAAGCTGTAATCAAAATGGCGGTGACAAAGGTTTATTTTAAGATGAGCTTATTAATGGAACAGACATTTAAACGTAAATGATTTGTTAACAAATATTTTCTGTTACTATAAAATAACAGAATATGATAGAAAAATGAAGATAAAAAACGATAGAAAACAAAACAGGACAAACTGCTTAAAAGGAAAAAGATATAAAAATGAGAATAAAAATGTTATTTTCAGTTTGCTTGTACAAAAGACGACATTAAGACTATTGAGATTTTATTATAAGTCTTGGTTATTAAGACTGAAAGAATTTTTTTACTTTCAGTTTGAGAATTTTTATACTAGAAAAATCGATGAGAATCGAAACAGAACGAATGTTGAAGGAATTATTGGAAACAATTTAAATTGGTAATGGAGTCAGCGGGAGAAAGCTTCTGAAAGAAAAAGAAACAGAAAAGGAAAGTAATCGAAAGACGTGGAAAAATGAAGGCAAAATGAAATAAGAAAAAAAAAAAGATAAAGTAAGAGGAAAACGTAGAATTGGAAAGAGAAAGAGAAAGACTTTAAAAAAATGATTAAAAAATCATTACAATAAAAAAATATTAAAATTAGAGAAATAAAAAAAAATCAGTCACAAAAAGACTCAGTAAATAAAAACAAAATTATTTTAAAAGAAAAAAAAAAACGAATGGTAAACGGTTGTGTAAATCAATGAGAAAAAGTAAGAAAGAAGTTTTAAAATATTCATTCGATCCGGTCTAATTTACATGGAAATGATTTTTAAAATTAAGCAATGAAAACTATTGAGAAGAAACCGCGTAAAAACCTTCAACTTTTTCCATTAATAACTGAATAAATGTGTGTACGTGTATGTAGACAAGAGCCAATATATATACATAGATATGTCTGTGATTAATAGATAATGGTAATTTATATTTGTAAGCATTTACACCTAGAAGCATGAAATTATCATCATGGGTGCTATATTCAGCCTTGAGGCCATATTACGTTCGATCACCGAAGTTAAGTAAAGCGGAACCTTGGCCAGTACTTATATGGTTGATCACTTGGGAATACTAGATGTTGTAAGCTTGGATGTGCGGGTGGTGATATGCATAACGGTTTGGAATTGGAAATCAGATATCCGAGTTCCAATTCCAGTCGGGTTCGTTATATTCATTTACGCGCAAATACCATTAGGAAAAGGTATGAGCCCCATATCTTCTCCCCCAGCTATGAGTTAATTAGAACACCAGTAAATCATCATCTCCAAAGATCTTACAATTTAAAAGTATTTTATGGCTTTAAATAACCTGAAAAGGGTTTATTAGCCGTAATAATTCTCATCTTCAGCAACCTCATAAATAATTCTTGAGTCATCTCCAAACCACCCTGTTCTTTGCTAACCCTCGAAAATGTTGTAGATCTTCAAATTTCTTCAAAGTTTTTACGGGGAATGATATAATTTTATTGATTGTTCTTTTAATGTCATCGTTCAATGTGTATACGTTGATTATTCATTCAATGTATGGATGTTATTCCATTTGGTATTGATGGCAAAACCATTTTCATAATATCTGTCTACATTTATGAGATGAGGTATTATTCAGACATTTTCATAGTATTTATTGTTTCCAAATACATTAACTTGAAGCGTGTAACTCCGATATTAACATCCAGTCATTCTTTGATTTTAGTTTTTGGAGACAACATCAATGCTGTATCACCATCCCGAAACAATAATTCTTTTCGTTTCACAAGCTCTCTAGCATGTCACGATGGTGAAGTTTTTTTTTGCATATGCGACTGAAGACATTTACAAAGTTTTAAATAATTTTCCAACTCAGAACGGTTGACAACTGGAAAAGTCATTACCGTCTGTCGAATATGTTTACATGTTGAAGATTGCGTAAATATTTCATTTGATTAGTTTTATTTTATCTTGTTTTCTTATAAGCATTTTTACTGATAATTATAGACCCATAACTCTGCTAAACACAGAGTTAAATATTTTGATCAAGATCCTGACGGAGCATTTGCAATTAGTTGCCAAGATCCTGTTGGAACCCGACAGACGTGCTGTGAAGGGGCGAACAATTCAACCTGCATCTAATTTTCACTATCCTAGAAAGACGACGGTCAAGCTTCTCTGATCAATATAAATCAGTACAAGGCGATCGATAGGATCGACCATCAGTACCTGGCTGCTGTCCTTCAAGGCTGCCGGATTCAAAACCGACTTCTACAAATGGATCAGCTCACCAGAGCTGTGGTGCAAATGAACGGAAAGCGCCGTCACGGTCGATGCGACAGGGTTGTCCACTGTCACCTCTACTTTACGCTTTGGTTTACACTGATGATATATCCATTTTCGTTTAGTGCCGCAGCGACATTGAGGTGGTACAGAAGGTGCTTGAACAGTACGAGAAGGTCATGGAGGCCAAGATTAACCACAACAAGTTTTCCGACATGCTGTTAGGTGCCTGGAACGAGGTCGCGCTTTCAGGTCGCTTTACTTGGATAGACGGACCCGTCTGCATTCTCTGGGCCCAGACACCAGCTGAAGAAGAATTGGTCGGAATTACAGGCAAAATTTGGAGCGGCGGTTCGAACTTGACTTCGAAGGCAGTTGTCTGTGAAGGGTAGAGCTGAGGCGTGCGCTACCTACGTCTTTCCTATCATCCTTTACCAGTTGTCTGTATTCCCTCTCTACAGGGACCGTAAAAAGGCGATCGATCGCTTTCTCTCTTCCCACTTGTGCCTAGTGTCCGTGTCATGGGTTATGGGAATATCACACGTGGTGAGTCATCGACACGTCTCGAGGCTGGCTTTCTAACGCCGTGTGTTGATAGAAGCCTCGATCTTACCATCACTCCTGCCATGTCTGGGGCTGAATGCCGTCCTAAGCCCCAGAATCAGTCGAGATTCCTCAGAGAATGTCGAGCGGCCCTGAAGGTCATTCCTCGATCCACTGACCTTTCACTGTATCGGTAATTAGTGGACGTGCTCGCGGAAGATCCTCTCTATGTAGACGACTTGTTGGCGACCGTTTTGAGCTCTTTCTGGTCTTGGGCGCCAGCGGCGAATTACCTCAGTTGGGACCTTTCAGCATCAGATGAAGGTAAAGATCAGAACTGGCAGAAAACTTTTGGTGTCGAGAAATTTCAGCTAAAGGTGGGTGAAAGTGGCGAGCTTGGTTCGTGTGAAAGGGACTGTTCAAGAGTTCATTTTTTAAGCCCCCTTTAATGCAACGGGTCGGTTTACTGTGAACCCGTCCTTGGTAGAGATAGACTCTTTGTTTACCTACTTAATGTGAGTAAGTGTTCTTCCCAGATTGGTCCTGGCATTCTCTTTTGTTATGATGCATGTCGAGATTCCCAACCTCCCCAGTTTGCTTTTGTCCCCTTTAGTATCTCGATTCAGTCAGTCTTTGATTTTCCCACTCAGTCATTTATTTTTATCATTTCCTCTCCATTAGTGAGATTTTTGATTCTGTCTAAAGGCAGAATACAGCAGCCACTCTTATTTCTTGTGGGTTGGTCGGGTCCTACTAACATACGTCATTTTTAGTTGAATCTTATAATTTAGTTTGTTTTCTGCTTTAACCATTTGTTGTTTTGAAAAATATTGAAAATCGGGTTTTATATTGAGTGATATTTCATTGCAAGTTGTATTTTGTATAATTATCATTTCTATTATCTATAATCAATTTTTGGAGTTTGTTGTATGGTCTTGTTTTTGTTTTTATCACAATTCTCTTAGATGATAATTAGCATACGGTTTTCTTTTTACTGTGGTATAGATTAGGAATATTGAATGAAAAAAAAAACACAAAAGTAACACTCTCATAAACCTATTCGAAGTTTTGGGGATAAAATTCAAATAAAAAAATGGCTTCAAAACATGTGAGATTCTAATTCAGAATATAACGGTAAAATATCAATAAAACCCCGGAGAAAACAATTGAAAATGCATTTAATCTCTGAAGATGATTAAAATGGCTGAAGGTACATGGAGTAATAATATCGGGGAAATATCTAACTTTTCAACATAGGTGATCATACACCTGGAGATCCGGTCGAAGAAGGACTCCTGCCAGAACCAGTTGTTGAATATGATACTAAGATATGTGACAGCCTCAAGTACAATTGCATTGGGCAGACCTGGAGACTTGCCATTGCCGACCCTCTTCAATGTCAAGAAAACTTCGCCCTTTGTGATCTGACCCACGCAGCTAGCTGCTTCAATCGGTAAAAGCTGAGGTAAGTCAGCCAAATAGCTACGAATCTCTTCCAGGCTCCTTGGAAAACGGCCTCTCGAAATTCCGCCGAAACACCTCGTACATGCCTTTAGTCGACCTCAATGTACACCGCCCCACTTCGGGGTATCGACTTCCCGAATATATCGCTCGGAACCTTGGCGGGTCTCTTCCTTGCGAAATTTTGCGCCCATGTTTACATCTTCCTCAGACATCTTGTTTAACCTATGCCTAACTACCTGGCCCTGGTAGCGCACGTTAGCCTCACGATCTAGTGTCTGCTTAGCTAAACCTACCTACTAGGGAATCTTCCACAGCCTCCATCCGGGAAAGACTGTCCTTGAGAGTCTTCACCTTCCTAGTCTTATCTAGAGACAGTTGACTGTATTCGGTGGTGAAAGACCTAATGCTATCCTTAAATCTCTCCCACTATTTATTGCTAATAACAGCTCCATTAGTTCTCGCTGCACTAATCTAGTCAGCTGTTGCTGTCAGTAAAGACAGATTGAAATTCAGCCATTCTAAGCATAGCATTTAACGCCACCCGGGCACAGACAAGTCTATCGTCCGAATAGTCTAACCAGTGGAACGTCGGACAATTTAGCAAATCTAGACCGACCCTTCTCACTAACATTCTACTGACTAGACGATCACTTAAAAGCCCACGTCTACATCTCAACCTTAAAGTGATAGACCAGTGATCTATCGACGAGATAAAACTTGCCGATGAGACTACAACTACCAGACCTCTCGCTAGCCCCCTCCCCCTGTCTAATTTGGGTCCCAACACGGGATCCATTCCCCATTAAAACTAAGGGCGACAAGTCCACAACCGACAGAAAAAGGAGACACGCTCCGTCTGATCGCTGGGCACATAAATTGCAATGATCCGAAATAAAAACTACTGCACACGACAAGAGCAGCCACAATCTCCCCACCCATCTTCGAACCCAGGGTACGTTCAACCAGCAAGGAAACACCTCTGACCATCTGTTCCCTATATGCTGAATAGACAACAAAGTCGTTAGACAGGACGCGAACATCAACTTCGCAAATAAAGTGTCTCTTGGCTTAACGGTCACATCTACGCCGAAGGATAGTCGGGTTGCCTTCGATCTCTCAAGCCCCTCATATTCAAACGGGCTAGCTTGATAAACATTCTTAAAGTTTTATCCCTTTAAGCGTAGATTGGACGGAAATCTATGAGGGTCAGGACCCCGATGAATTGTCTCAGACTGCCAGTGTTGATGTCTGGCGTAATTCGTCCGTCTGTGACAATCAATCCCGCCGATATCAAATAATTGTCGTATTTTAATTACATTTTCAAAACTTATTCACAAATGAATTAAACTATATTTGAATTTTTTTTTACATCTGTTCACTCCACTTTTCGAGAAATTAAAATTCCAGCCATTTTATATTTATTAGGTTGGTGCAAAAATAATGTCGTTTTTTGACGTTCAACTTCATTCACATTCAACAACATTAATTTTGCACCAACCTAATATATTAGTTAAAAGCAGGACATCTTAGAATTTAAATCAATTTTTTGACAAACATCATTTACACAAAAACTGCTCTGAATCGTGAAATAAAAATGCAATAAAACTGACATTTAATTAGAAAATATTTTAATTGCTTTTATAAATAAGATATATTAAGGACAGTACTGTCTTAAGAATTTTTTTCGATGAATAATGAATTTTTACAAGAATTGTTTTCACTTTTAAAAATTTTATTTAGAAACTTTTAAGTTTTAAATCTTGAAATTCTGTATTAATTTCCTAGTAAGTGAAAACTAATCATGAATGGAAAAGCTTAATATTAGGTTGGTGCAAAAATAATGACGTAGTAATGTCGTTTTTTGAGGTTAAAAAATACGTCAAAAAACGACATTATCACGTCATTATTTTTACACCAACCTAATACAAATCATCAAACACCAATATTTTAAAAAGAATTTTGTATTTTTTTCTATGTGTGTAAAAGTACGGACGACCATACACGATATTATCAGAAAATAAGAGCGATAACTATTGTAAGTTTAAAATCAACATTTCTAAAATTCAGTGAAACAGATTACGGAGAATATTTCCCTAATTTTTTAAGATTACTGAGTTCTTAAAAATATATAAAAGGGCGCTCACTTCCTTTTCTTTAATTGTTTTAAAAGATAGACTCTCCTTAGAACAACATTAGACCGGCCAACACAATTACTGTCGGGTTAAAAGAAAAGCATTTCTGCGATATTTTAACCTTAAAGTAAATGTTTCAAATCAGATTCTAATTATATTTTAAATCAGCTAATATTTCATAAAGTTTCATAAAAGTATATTTTATTTTGGAGAGATTTTTAAGAAATAATATTGCGATGAAAGTCTACTAAAAAGGGGGCGCTAATCAGCTATTTTAGCAAAAACATCAACAAAAAAAAAAAAAAAAAACAAAAAAAAAAACTCCTTCCAGTCAATTTAAATTAGTTTTTGAAATACAGGAAAGTATTTTGCTTATTGAAAATATTAAATATAATCTATTAGCTTGAAATTAAAACTAAAATAAAAGCTTTAATAAAGAGTTTTCATATTTAAAAATTCATTTTAAGCCTTAGGTATTACGTTTTTTTTTGTTTTTTTTTGTGGCGGCCCCTAACATAAGTTTGCATGGGATATTCCCAATATCTTTGTATATTTATTCATTGAAGGACTCAAGTTTTTGAAAGCACAATCCTAGAGTCGTACACCTTTGCAAAGAGACTTTTGAGAACATCGAACTGTTAATTCGAGATTACAGAAAATTACAAAAAAGAATCTAAATCTAAAAAAATCTGTTAGAACGAAACGTCGTGAATATGGCAAGAGGACGAGGGCAACAATGTCCGAACAAGGTAAATAGGGTAAATAAAAGTTAGGTGAATTGTGGTCGATTTTTAATATCGACATTTTATTACGGCCGTATTCACCATTTTTTGGCAAGGATATTTTTATAGTGATTGGTTGCACAAAGTAAACAATTTTAAACAACAATATTTCCGATACTTCTGTAAATCTAGAAATGTATATAAAAAAAAAATCAGTTTTTCAGCTTTCGAATAGAACAAGGAACCGTAAAACTAAGTTTTATTCATGTTTCATTGCTTTATTTTTACTCAGCGTAAAATTGGAGCTACCTATGGTATGTAGAATCTGACAGCCTAGTGCCACAAATTAATTTTTATTAAAAGATAAAAGGTGCGCTTATCTTTTGAAAGTGAAAAATGTGGGAAGATACGTGGGATGGGGTTTGGAAGCTTTTGAATTGGTGACTGACAGGTAAAAAAAAAAGAGATTCTAGAATCGAATTATGTACAGCAATTGTGATAAAAATGAGACAATCTGGAATCAAGTAATGGCCGACATTGGAAAAGATGTCTACATTTTCAGTCTTGTGTCCTCCTGATGACTAATAGTGATCAGTTACACTTTTATGAAGTCGGATTTTCTCAACATCAACTCTCACACCCATTCTTCAAACAGAGGACAGGGAAATGCCTGCTCTTTGTGTATCCTACCCACACATTAACATCACTGACTTTTTGAGTTTCAAAAAGATTTCTTCCAGTACCATCTTAGGTAAGAAGCCTGGGAATTTTACAGCTGAAGGTTTCCACTGGAGGCGGTTATGTCATGGTATAAATTACTACTAACTTACAATTATGAAGGTTTCATTAAGGAAATTATTCGTGATATGCAATAATTAATCTAATCTATATTAA
>OZ010614.1:54848677-54963677 GCA_963932145.1 Acanthosepion lycidas | reverse complement strand
GAATCAATTTGAAGTGATAGACGGGGAGGGGTTTAAGGAAAGGACAATGAACAAATAAATGATTTATTCAAAGGAATGATATCCGAAGTATTATGAAATAGATGAAATACGACAGTAATTTTTATTTACTTGACCTTATGCAACTTAGCGTCTATAGAAGACGTTAAATTCAAAATTTTAAGGGTTTGTCTTTTATTGCTTTGCAAATATGATTCTTAGATTTTTATTCATGCCTTTTCCAAGGATATTAATGCAAAGTGAATAAAAGGGACTCAGAATTTGAACTCGGCACGCAGAGTTCAATTTCAGCGCCGATAACCGTACATTACCCAAACATTCCACTCACCGGTAACTGACTGTAAATACTTCATCCCATGCAATTCCTTTGCTCCTATTCGTAATACCAATGCTGGACAAACACTATAATAATGAAGAGAAATATTTAAGAAAAGTCCCTTTATAAGATTCTTGGTTTGCTAATGAACCGTGTTCAGTGTTTTGATCTAACCTCGAGTTTCTTTATTCAGCTTCTTTGTTACATCGTTATATATTTTTTATTAAACACTTTAAATAAAATATGATGTTGTATAGATATTTATTTATACCGTGTCATTTATATTGTTGTATAGAGATACTGTTGTGTTGTTCTTTTAATATATATAAAAGGGCAAGAAATATTTACACAATTACTTCCTATTACACCGGGTATTGTCAAATATTGAAAGACCCAACTGTACGTTCAACTGAAGGTCGAAGAAGTGACCATCAAAATTTGAAATTCCAGTTTCGACTTTAGATCGCGGGAAATGATTTCTTCTTTTTTTTTTTTTACAATGCTGTTCATTCAGCACCAAGAACCACTCGTTGTAGAGTGGTTCTTGGGTTAGAGTTAGAGGTAAGAGACACAGTTTATAGACACATGTGGAGAAGATAACAGTTAGTCCTAAATTTAACAAATTTAAGATTGTAGTAATCAAGAAGCATCCTCACTGGAGCCCGTTCCACACCATAACGGTTCGTGATAGACGGTTACTACTATTTCAGTTCAAAATTTTTGTTAATGCAATTGTCATAGCTGAATGCTAGCTTTCTTTCCATAAAACTGACAACCTTTTCAATATCTTTTAAATTTCAGTCCAGGTTTAATCACAGTCATTTTTTTTATTTCCTTGTTCGTTGTGACAGTGTGAATGCTGGAGAATAGTTTCTTTGGAAGATTTTATATCATATAATGTTAACTTTCCTTTGTTGAACTCAGCCATTAGTTATAATGAACTTTCACCAGCGTCTAGTCTGTTTAAAATTTCCACTTTTTGCGATACCTCCAAATTTGTACTTTTCCTCCTGTTACCACCATCTTTTGCACCAGTACAAGCCATTAGGGTGAAATAAGCATAAGCAGTTATCCAAAGTTCCTGAAAAACAAAAATTTCAAATCAGTTACATATCACCCAAATAGTTCAAATATACGCATGAAAATCATGTCCGGATATGAACAATTCCGGATATGAGGGATTTTACTGTATTCCCGAACTGGGTAGATCGTTGAATAAATGCAGTGGTTTTAAAATAGTTTTTTTTTTGGCCTGTCCCTGTACCTACATCTTGGGATAGTTAAATATATGGAATGCAACAAAGAATGTATAAACCATTTTTATAACAGTTCCATGGAACGACAGTGATTTTCTATAGAATTAAATGCTAATCAAAAAAGTCACTGAAACCGAATTCACAAAATAAATCCAGAGTTTTGTTAAGTAAAAGAACAAGAGGTCAAGTTCAGAACTTGGGGTCAGTTTTAAAATTATGACCATTCACAATTTGATTTATTAAATGATAATTCTTTTTGAAAGTGTCGAATCACTGAATGAACACTGCTACTATTGATGACACAACCTACAATTTTTGTTCAGGCTAAGGGCCTGGAAATTGAATAACGTCGAGAGGGTTCGATTTGATGAGTCAAACTGACACATATGATGGAAGATAGATGCTACGATTTAATTAACCAGTCTTTTTTGTTACATGATCAGTCAGATACAAATACATTCATTGGAAGCAGTCTAGAATGTAGTGAGAACAATGCATGACAACCTGCATCATCTCTTAAATGTCCGAGATGCAATACAAAAGATGCGCACATATACGCCAAGAAAGACGTCTACACCAATCCGACATTAAAACAAAAATGACAATTGTTTATGCTTCGCCATGTCTTATTGCCGGTCATTCTTTCATTCAACCTGAAAATAGAGCAATTATCTTTCAGGATTACTAGTTCGCCAATATCTATAACACCTGGCATATCCATTATTATGTCGTCACAAATTGTGAAAAGGATTAAAATATAAAACATAAAAAATAAATTACCAAATTTGCAGGCAGAAAAAAGGATCTAGTGGTGAAATATTTCAGTTTCATTTGAGTTTGTTTTTACACAAATGGGCCTATCATCAGGAAGATTAAGTTTAATTCGAATCGTTTCGATTGGTCATTTGCTGCAACAGGTAGATACCTCAATATATGTAAGATACCTCAATATATGTAAGATACCTCAATATATGTAAGAATAAAAAGTAAATAGTTATTTAATAGTTAAACGTTTTTATATTGTGTTGAGAAAAATGTCCTATTCAAATTATGAATCAGTTATAACTAAATTGGAATATGGGAAATGAAAACAGGTTGCGCGAGGTGTAGTTTTATCTTACGTTGCAAGATGTTTTAAAATTTAACTCCAAGCAAAGCGATAATGCCATAGAACACAAGAGGTTACTGGGAGTGGAAGAGAATGAGACTACTTTAATGAGTAGAAAGGACAATAAAAGCATTCAGGAATATAGATTGCGATTGACATTGCCTTTAAATTTTTGAAGATTTTTTTCAACTATCACTATATCGGTCACATTCATCTGTGAAGTATGTGCCTTGTATACCCTTATCAGACTAGGTATCATGATGGATATATTGGGTATATTGTACCACGAGACCACTTTGTTAGTGTGCTTCTGTCACCAAACAATAACAATAGTTTTATAAAAGAAAAACTGAAAATAATGGTAATATTCTTAACAGGTTTGTTTTACTAGACCTTGTAGAAATCATCATTTCAGAATAAATCAATATCCCGAGTCTACCAATGCTGTTTTATGGGAGGAAATTACAGAAAAAGTTACCCTTTAGTAAACCCATCATTCATACTTAACAGACCTGAGCAATTCAGCATTGGATTCTATCAATGAGACTTAAAGAAATGCAAGAATGTTCAAGAATATGAAAGTCAATTCAGTTTTCTCGTATTTTTAGTGCGAATGCTTTTTTAAAAAAATTAAAGTTTCTTTATTTAATTCAAAATAAATCTATAATTTTATCAGTTAAGAATAGAAAATTGCCTTTAGATTGAGTTACTTTAATTAATAACGATGGCAGTTAATTCATTACATCAGACACTGAATAAGGCTTTTTAATTAAAATAATTTTCTCTACAAATATAAAAAGCAATGAATGAGTTTACATTCCTTTAGGTTGTTTGATTTACACCATTTTTAAAACATTGAAGTATTTTACCATCATTATACTCTGGGAGGGGCAAAGGTCAAAAGTTGCTTCATTTCTGCAGAGAAAAGATTTTCTTAATTTACAATGCCATTAATTGCATAATTAATAAAACTTTTATGAAGGTGTTCGACCATTTTCAAATTTTATTAGACAATTAGTTTACCCACGCTGTCAAAAATGACAGAACATTATTAAATCCTTAATATTACAAGGGAGTTAAATTTTATTGTCGCCATACTATTACTATTATTAGTGTGTGAGTCTTTATATGGATTTTCCAGTTAAATAGATATAAAGGAATTCTGAAGTGAGAGATGTTTAATAATATAAAATTATCTCTGACTTTATATTAGATCATTGCAAAAGTTCATACCCAATTAGAAAATTAAAAACAAAATTTTACATGCAAAAACATTAATCAAATATATAGTCTCCATTGTTTTTATCGTTTAAATTCTACTGTAGAAACCAGGAAAAATGAAAATCTGAAGAAGGTAAGTCTTTCTCCTTTCGGAAATTCAGCGTAACTTTTCAATTTCCATCTTTAAGGCATTCATTTGTGGACAAAACGTCAACATTCAACAAAGTCTGACTCGCAACTGAACGATGCAAGATTTCAATATGAGACGCACCAGAAATTGGCACCAAAACAAAAAGTCTTAAGTTGCGGTCATTTTATATGAACAATGAAACTCAGAACTTTTGCAATGATCTGATATCTAGTTGAATATTTAAGCATATTCTGAAGTCTTTAGTATTATTAAGCTTTATTTTTTTATTTTTTTTTTTTACATGTAATGATATAAGATTCTGCTGGACATAAAGTGAGATTTTTCTATTGTGTGATAAACTGATTACCCAAGTATTACTAAATTTCAATGTATTTTTCCAATTATAGTTTGCCCATTTGTGCATCCATATCTGTTGTTTTGGGACCTTGTGGCACACGGTGAACCAGATCTCTGTATTCGGCTCTTCAAAAAATATGGTTGGTGCTGCACAAAACCTTCACCACTATAATCAAATCACATGTGCAGGTTGTCGGTTCTTAGGAATTGAGTCGCTGACCGACGTACGTCGTAAAAAGAATTTCCGGTAGGCGCGGGTCATCAGCCCGTGTCGATCAACGACGGGATATATATATATATATATATATATATATATATATATATATATAAAACTTCAAGTAAAGTATTATTTCGTTAATATAAAACTGTTTAATATAAAATGTCTGCTTAATACGATTTGCTGGACTAGACTGTTCTTCAACGGCTTCAGGGTAAAAAAAAACAATGTTTGTTAAAAACTAAGCGCGTATCAATGAGAAAAAGAATCAAAAGGTTTGCGTGATCATCCATTATAGTTTGAAACTGTCATTGTAGCATACTATTTTTCAATAGAAACATAACGTTAGAAACGAATAGAACTTTTATGTAATATCTATCCTCCTATATGGCAGTGAATGCTTGAAAATTTCTTAACAGATGAGTCTTGAAGCGACAGAAATGGGGTTTTCCAGAAGGATGCTGAGAATACCTTCGACCAAATATGTGGAGAACAAAGTTTTAGAGAAAAAGGAAACAAAGGACACTTATACTTATCATCAGAAAGAGAGTTGAAATTTCTAGGGCACATACTGAGGAAAGCGGGCTTGGAAAATTTGATACTTACATGACAGATTGAAAGCAAGGAACAGGAAAATAACACATAACCTTCCTATTGAGATTGAGCAAATAGATGACGGGATAAAGTTTAGGACAGATGAGACAACAGTTACAAAGGACAGGACATTGTAGAGAGCTATGATCGCCAACGTTCTATGTAATGCATGTGTTAGTAATGTGAATATAGAGATGTGGGTAGTATGATAGATTTCGGCACGGTAAGTGGAACCGGCGTGTAGATTTCAGCTACACCTTTGAGAAAAAACATGAATCCGCCTTTTCCCACCTCAGCTGAATAAAAAGATAAACTAGGCTTTCTAGTCAGTAAGGAAAACTGAATTTTAAGCAATGAAGAAGTCAACGGGAAATCACTCCACTATTCTTTGGAAGAATGCGTAGCAATTCCAAGGTAATAAAAAGGAAATAGAGGAGAGACATTGCCGCTAAAATCTGGAAGGAATATGCCATTAAATATAACTGATTATATTTCTTTCTAATAGTGAATGCTAGCTTTCGTAAAATGTCTAAAATATACAGACTCAATAAATTAGTCAACAGGGTGTGAAAGTGTTGAACGTAATTTTCTTACATTCTTGTCAGGTTTGAATATAAGCCAAGTAAATTACAAATAAACCACAATGTGGAACCAAGCCAAAAACCAGTAATTTCATTTCACTTTTACAGGTCAGGGTGCATAGTGAGTACAATTGTTTGCAAGCTTGTCTTGCATATTATTGTGTTGGATACAGTGTCATACTGTTGTGGCTAGATGGAAGATAAAACTCAGCATTGCAATATTCTGTTTTCCATATACGATGTTTCAAAAGAAACAATGAAGAAGAGAGAACTTCAGACATTTTGAGCGGCTGAAAGTAAAGAAACTCTCAAAGTTTCGACACTAAACGACAAGTTTGAAAACGGCCATATTTATATCTAAATGGATTCAGGGCTACATCTATTCATCTACCTCGCTATATATCAATTTTTCCCAATTTGTTTCTCTTTCTTCGTCTTTTTCTTTCTTTCTTTCGCTAGATCTCCCCATCTCCTTCCACAGTTTTTCGGACAAGATATTCGTTCTCATATTTTTTTGGTTATTACAAGAATCGCTTGCCTTATCTTTGCATTTGTCGTTAATACTTTATACCAATAAATCCCGTCGGAAAGACAAGGTTTTTTTTTGTCGGTCGTAAAAGAAAATTAATCTTGTCTCTTTTGAGAAATGTACAAACACAAACCAAACGTGTTCTTTGCAAACCAAAATAGTTTAATTCAACAATGAAGACACAAAATCCGATGATTCTGTTGTGTGCGGTTAGAGAACGAGATAGGGTGGGTAGGTCATTTTAGACTGGGTCTGAAGCAAGAATAAGTAGTACCGCGCGAACATTAAATTATTTTCATTTCTTTTAATCAAGCGAATTCCATTCGGTGTTTTTGGTGCTTTATGAAATCTCATTAACTCTGACATTTACGCTTCCATCGCTACAATAATGCTAGGAATTATTTTTACAAATCAAAACAAGAATTTCTGTTCATTGATTTTAAATAAAATATGTCGAGTTGCTGCCTGCCATTCGTGATGCCAAAAAATTGACAAAGGTCCATGGATTGCAACTATGAATAGCAACGTGTTTTATTCACTGCCATAAGTTTTGCTGAGAAAAGAAAAGACATAAAACGCATTGTTCTGGGATAGTATTCTGGTAAAATATATAAATAATTTTAAATTCGAATATATTTTTTGCTTGTCTGACTTTTGTATGGGAAAGTGACAAACATTTTAGCCTCTCATTTCTTCCCGGAGTTTCTTCAAAGAAATTTCTTCTTTCCGTTTGTGTAGTGAACATGCCTTACACATCCGCATCAATAGCCAGAAAATATATTTACTCAAACAGAGATCATTCTATATGTATATTTATTTCACTACATTTCAATGTGAGAGCGTTTACTCAGTTTTGTCCACACACCCCCATATGCATTTGATTTTAATATACACTTATGATTTTCTTTCCTAGACACCTCTACAGTTTCTATCGTACTAGCAAAACTACCAGTTAGCTCCTGGAAATTTTCATTAATACAGTTTCACTCACAAGGATTAGGTCAACCTGTAATATAGTTTTCAGGAACTTCTCAAGGATGCCGTCCACTGGAGTCGTATTTCTAGATTGAAAAAATCTTGACAAATCGACTGATGAGATTTATCCCCGAATATCATGGTCATAAAGACCATTATATCATGTGTGTGTGTGTGTCTGTATATGCGTGTGTCTGTATATCTGTTCGTGTGTCTTTCTGTCTATCTCTCTCTGTTTCTGTGCATGCCTATCCTCAGATTATGAGCACACATCGTAGAGAATTCAATTTATAATCCGTTTTGAAAGAACGCTTGGCAAGATAAAAACTTAATAGGTTTTTGAATTTTTCCACTTCACTCTGATCCGAAAGTTACAAAAATTCGCATAATTAATAAAAGTAAAGGCAGATATTTTTCTATTAAGTTCAGATGAAGATTGCAAACAGCTGTAGAAAAATGCTTGCACTGATCTTCTTAGAGAAATGCCAGTCTCTCCAGGGGTTCTCTCTCCCCCGAGGAAAGGTTAGAATAAATACCTGCGCTTGAAAAGCTTCCAGAATGAGAAATGCTGTGAAAGAGTGGCTATTTTTGGCTTCTGGTCCCATGTACGCGTGGGACTTCCACTTTCAAGTCGGCCTTGACAAATTCCATTCGAGGAGGCAAACGAATATATCTCGAATATATTTCTTGTCTTTCTTTCGTTGTAATCTATTTGGAGTTCATAATATAGGAACATTAGTAAAAAAGAAAAAAAACAAAAACAAACACCTTTATTTGTCTATTAAATCCCAAAAGAAATAAATAGTTCACGATTATATAGGAGGCGGCACTAAAAACTTCACAGTTTAAATCAAGAAAGGATAAAAAGCACTGATGGTTGGTTATTGGTCATTTGTCGTTTCTCTATAAATTTCTGGATAGCGAAATATTTAATTATTATTTCTATATCCTATTTCGGCACAATGTACTTTCTTTGAATCTAGTATTTTTACGACGTGTCACCAATATATATATATATATATATATATATATATATATAGATAGATAGATAGATATAGATATACATTTTCAGTATAATATATACTTTCTTGGTGTAAGCATAGCCTTGAATAATACTTGATTGGTAACCAAAGCTCAGAGAGACTCCGTTCACCGTCATCAAGGGCAGTTAGCCCGCGCCAGTTCTCAACCTGGTACTTTACATAGCTCCGCTATATATATATATATATATATATATATATATATATATATATATATACTTTTTCGATGTAACCTTAGACTTGAATAATGGTTGTTATAAAGAAATACAAAATACAAAAAATATAATACAAAAGATCTCGATAATCCTTGATACGTCAGTAAAGAATCAAACCATCTTCATAACATTCTAGATAATTTACATTTTTCAATCCAAGTTAGATTACCTACCAACTCCAGCAATAAGGAAGTATTTGATAACAATAAAATTAAATATATAAAGGCTTTAGAACTAAACAATCATAAAGTAAATTTAGAATATTTAGAAAAAAAACTAAAACTAAAAAAAAGGTAAAACTAACGTAATGTGCTTTAATCCAGGTTCTAATCCGTAATGTTCAAAACTAATATCGGGAGAATTTTTTCCTAAATTTCATTCATAAACACTTTAACCATTCACCAACACTAAAAATGAATTTTAATAAAAATAATGTTAAAATCATCTATAGCTGCGTTAATAACAGACTAATCCATATCCCAACATAACATTATATTAAACAAATATATTTCAAATAAAGACTAATTTTTTTCTAAAAATAAATGCAACTGCCGAAAAAATATGGCATGCCTATTAAACGGTCAATGCATAACTGATAATATTGTATACCGATAACGATGTTAAATTTTATTTTGGTTCCACAGAAAATCCTTTGAAATTTAATTTCTACCATCACCGAATGACGTTGGGTAATATAAAATAGAGAAATAGCCCTGCTCTCTCTAAATGTTTCTGGCAATTATCAACTAGGATATTATAGCAAGAGCCAAATCTAATAACGGGAAAGGAAATAGATGTAACTTATGTCATGTTGAAAAATTGTTTATCTTAATCACTTAAAAAACCCGAGCCTATTAAAAAAAGAAAAGAAATGAATTGATTGCTACATGTAAGAGTAAAAATAAATATCTGCTTGGGTAGGAAAAACTATCGCTTCTACCTCGATGAATTCCATCTTAACATCAAAAAACGGATTAGAGAACTAGAAAGGATTATTATAAAAATAAATTGACATAGTATGTTTATATTATTTAATGAAACGTGTTTGAATGAAGATATGCTGCATATATATATATATATATATATATATATATATATATATATATATATATATATATAAGCCGATGAAAGAAATTCAAGAGATAAAAGAAACAGATTAATATTAAACAGAAGCATGATGAGAAATGTTAAAGATCGGAGTTTTCGAAGACACCTTTTTAACTTCCTCCTTCATAAAAAAATGAAGTTGCACACTTGTGGCGAGTATTTTTACCGGCACGTGTTATATTACTGGTGCAATATAGTAGTTTTGGACTAGTTGTTTGCCACGATTAGGGGTGTGGAGAGTGTGTATATAATTTTAGTGGAAACCTATATTTTAGATTTAAATAGAAATTTAGGCATATTTGATGAATACAGTTTCCATAACTAGCTCAAATCTACGAGATCTTGTCAGTAATATAACACATCCGGTGAAAAAAACCCTCACCGAAAAAGTCGAACTTCATTTTTTATTTCTCATTGGGAAAGGACACAGGTGTGTCCGGGAATGACTAATTCTTAACATCTTTTCTCATCATCCTTCTATTTAGTATTAGATTCTTATTAATATTATCAATTTTTTTTATCTCTCGAATTTATTCATCGGCTTAATATATCTACATATAAAAAGCATACGACGACAATCTTTAGTGTCTCGTGTGTGTGTGTGTTTGTGTGTGTATATAAATTTGTATATTCCTTTTCTTATGTATATAAGTGCATTTTAAGTTCTTTTAAAAGAATTTTTTTTTTTTTTTTAAATAGAAATAACATTTTTTTAATTTAGCAATCTACAGTGCTATTTCACGCCATGGGATTTTCAAAATGTCTGACTGTTTCTTCATAGTATATCTGAGATTTGTTTTTACTTGTTTTTAAGAGGAATGCGCCAGTGTGTCAACAGTTTGCAAGAGATTTATTTCGGACTTTTCGCACGCTAACGCATTCATTAAAAAAACGTGGGAAGAACAAACATTTCTATATAAGCACACACACATACACACACACACACACATGCGCGAGCGCACACACACACACACGTACGCACGCACTTGTGTATATACAGGTTTGTAGGCTAATGCAGGCAATACGTTCTTTAAATTAACTAATTGGAATTTCGGCTTTATCCAAATGTAGAAAACTTTGATATTAAAATCAATATTTCGACGATAATAGAATTATTAGGATAATACGATGTATATTGTAATTTAAGAGATTGATCCATATGCTTATGATTTTATACAATAGATCAGAGGTGGCGAAACTTGCTTAATATAAGAGCCATATATGATGAAGTTCAGATGTCTGAGAACCGCAAGGCATGAACAAAATTTACATGTACCTTTTTTTTTTTAACATACACATTTTGTATATATTTTTTATAGAAATATTAACAAATGCATGTGTGCAATAATATTTATTCATGTATGCAGTTTTTAAACTATTAATTTGTATTGGTTTCCATAATCACAAAATACACACACACACACATATATATATATATATATATATATATATATAAACCAAATGTTTTTAAAATCTTGACTGAAGATTGTTTTAACGATATTGAGCGTATTTTAATACGGTAATAAACTACGTAAGTTTTAAGACAAAAAAAGTGCAAATTTGTATTTCAGTAACATTGAAATAAATATGAACATGACATGAGTTCAGTCCCCTTAATCCCCAGGCATTCCTTTGTAACTCTTGCTGACCGGAAATTTCTTTAATTTCACTTCCTTCCACCATTCCTTCCTTCAACACTGAAGAACAATGCCTCACTCAGATCTAGCATTAAAATTAGGATTTAAATTCTGAAATATTTTTACTAACCATGAACATTAAACTTATTTTTTATTCCAATGAAATCTCAATTCATGTTCAGTAAATAATTATAAAGCTTGAAATTTTTTCTTTTTATATTAATTGTGATGAAAAAAGGAATTCAGTCAACATACTTCCCCGAGCCGCATATTAAAGATCAAAGTGCCGCATGAGGCTCACAAGCCGCGGTTTGGCCATCCCTGCAATAAGCGATGGTATGATAAATTTCAATCTCTACATTCATAAGAGGGAAGAATATTAATGTTAATGCATGAAAATTGCTTATGCATCAATTTCATAGCAATCAGTAAAAGAAACATTTACATTGGAACTAACACATATTTTTCTTTGGCTTCTTTCTAATACTTTTGTTCATTGGGGATAGAATTTTGAATTTTTTATCATCATATCTCCCCACAAAATTGTACAAAGTGTGAATGTAAAGTTTTCGTGAAAAGGAAATTGTTCAATGCCTAGGTCAATGATTATGAGTAGAAGGACTTCAAGAAAACCCAATGGTGCCGGCCTTTTCCTTCCCATCCTTAACCCTCTTCTGTTGCATTTATTGAATTTTCAACAAATACTGAAGTTTAAGGTACTGACTTTAAATGATTTGCTAAGATCAAAGTGGCCGGTGACATTTCCTGCAACTACACAAAGGCGAACCAGTCATTTTCACAGTCACTGGTATGTTGGCAAAGAATAAGAAATAAGCTTGCTATTCTTTTTTATAAAAACAATTAATAATTATGTTTCATTTAATTAAGAAAAAAATCCGCAAAATTTAACCGAATTATCCACAAAAAAAAAAAAAAAAAAAAAAGAAATGGGGTGTCAAAGTGAACCGTTTTTCGCTTGACACCAATATTACTGGAGCCTCGCTCCGCAATTGTTTTTAAAAGCTATTTTTAGAATTTTAATATAAATCAAATTTCTGAAACCGGATCAATACATTTTCTTTATTTCTTGAGAAATAACAAATGTTAAATACTACTTATTTTATTTACAAGATTAATTTTAGATTTACATAATTATAAAAATGTGAACCAAACACAAAGCAAATATTATTTACCATTTTATAAAGAATTAGGTATGAAAACGGTTTTTTATTCATAAATTTATGAAAATGTATGAACTAGAGAACAATTTAGATAAAGTCTTTTCCGGACATTTTCTTGGAGGATTATTTTATCTTCGATTACTTCTAGTTATAATTTTCCATTTTTTTCTAATCAGGGTCTAAGGTGCATAATTGATAGAAATCTCAAGTTTGAAATTCCAGTGATTTTACAATAGCCCCTTCCTACACTTCCTTGAAAAAATTGTTTAAATCGTAGCTAATAAAATATTGCGTGAAGCATGCATAGAATTTTTTTAAAAATAGCATTTAAATCAAATATTGCTGAGGGAGCGTCAAGAACAAAAAAAATAAATAAAAATAAAAAAACAAACAAAGAACAAATAACAAAAAAAACAAAAAAAAACAACAAAAAACAAAAAAAAAAAAAAAAAAAAACACCCCCCTCCCAGACAAAACAGATTTTTGCGGGTACATAGATTAAACTTTGCCTTGATTTCTCTATTCCGGTGATCTGAACGAATATGGCGTGTTTTGTTAGTACATATTACGCATAGTGTGATAAAGTGACCTGATTGTGTTGCAGGCATATTAATTTAGATCCTAAAAGGAACTCATTCCAACACATTTAATTGAAATCATTGACTTTTTGTCTCATATTCAGACCATTATTACATGAACCTCTTCTGTGCCTTATCTCTACATATTCACATCTTTTTCCCGCCAACTATATGTTAATTAGCAGCTGTTTTGTATCGATGATTTGACTTGTGATTTCACGTGACCTTTTCTCCAGTCCTCAATCATTGGTTCTTTGCCACGGTACGGTCATTGATATTTTAATGAACCGTCCATTTTTTCACCCATTAAAGGGTTAAGTTTGGCACAAACTCTTGGCAGGTCTTGGGTCACTAGGAGCCAAAATTCAAGTAAAAAGAAGGAAAATGTTCAAAATGAATCTAGAAGAATCAGATAATTGTGACAATTGCCGATGTTTGCTGCCAAAACTTCTGACTCAGAGAGCCACGCCACAAAAACCACGCCCATCATTTAGACAGCTCAGAAATATATATATATATTTTTAAGTTCAACACATCAACCTTGTGTATTGTTTTCATTACGTGGTCAGATTTTAGTTTTCAATAGAGTTCTATATTTATGAAACGATTCTTGAATTCAGCTCAGATTATTTGGTAAGCAGAAGAAACGAAGTTACATAAGCTTGATAGTGAAGGATTTTTTTACGCTATAGAGATAATCATATCTGGATAGGTAACCATTTTTCTCCATGATTCCTCTGGGATTCCGCCCTAACGCTATGATTTCAAAGAAACGAAAAGATTTCAGTGAAGTTTGAAATTCTTATTTTTGTCTGATCTATTTGTCAAATAACATTTGGAAAGCTAAGGGGGGAGGGATTGGACAGTCTATCACCCGAGAAATAGAAATGTGATATGAACATATAGTAAACTATTTACATTATTCGGACTATTGTCTCAGAAATATAGACAGATACTGAACATATTATAAATTATTTTATAGAATGTATATATATATTTGAGGATATTTTAAAAATTCTAATCTCAACTACTCGGCCCTAATTTTAGTATGTATACGGGTGTTGTTCTGAAAGCAATGAGTGTCAGGTAACTTTGTAAGTGCTGCTGATACTAAGCAACCCATTACTTGCAGCATGGTCGGGTTATCGGTGACTGGTGAGGAGGGTGCCTAGACACATATCAGGATTAAGAGCGTGACCTATTAAATTTTGGTAGAATCCTTTTATAGGATAGAATACTATCGATCACAGAATTGTAAAAATACCTGGATTAGAATTCAGAAGTACGGTAAGACCACTAGGGATGTTGGATCTCTTTAGGCTTTGCTCACATATCTAACTAGAAGGAAAACATTGTAACACTCTTGGCTTGACAGCATCCAATTATGTTGACATTTTTGGGCACATGCTGTTCTTGCAGAGAGAGTTGAAATCACCCAGTGCAACAACTTTCCCCACTTTAAAAATTTCATGCTTAATATCCTAAGTCAAAATTGGTTCTGCAATATCTTGCATTCGTCATACCCCAAAACGAGATAGCATCACTAAAACGGGGGTTGTTCTCAAAGTACTAACTGCCAGGTGACAACTTTTATCAATATGGGGCATAAGCAACTATATATAAAATAATTCTTTGTTCACATGATGGTACTATTTTAACTCGTTTCCATTTGTGTCGATGTATTTCGCTGATTTCCATTCACTTGACAAATCGATTTTGAAAAATTCATTTCAGCATTCCATGGTAAAAAATGCATTACTTTCAGGATAAAACTCGCGCGATATATAGTGGAAAAATCAATGTGGAAAATCTTTTTGACAACTATAAACACATAGCCGACTGGTTAGAACGTTCTCTTTCTGACCATATGACCCAGGTTCGAATCTCACCATAGTCGATTTGTTAGGAAGGTGACTTCTTGATGTATTGGTCGGGAGGAGACGATCTCAGAACCTAAAAACCTTACCAGAGGCTGACTCAAGTCTTGTGAGTAAAATTGGATAGACGGAACCCTTTTGGAGTTGTAGATGGTTGTGTTTGCACGAAGTCATAAGTCATCGTGACCGAGGGTTTGATTGTGCTGGCCATGTTCAGACTGTTAATGCTCACTTCCTGAAACTGTATCATAAGTCTGTTCAGCGTTGTATGAACCACAGATAGGCTATGTCGGTGTTAGACAAACACAAATGTGTCTGATCGGGCGTTTGCAACATTTTTCTCAAATGCACACACATTGTTCAAAATTTGCCATATCTATAGAAGTGTTTATTATCGGAGCATTTATAGACATACATTATAGAAATAATGATCACCATTGCATGATAAATTTGCTTCATGCACCAAATGAAATCTTCTTTATTGGTCACCGGGTCAATTAAGAGTAGTGAAACCGGCTCCTTTCACTTGTTTTGTTTTGAGCTAAAATTGAGTATGAAATAATAGAAAAGACAGTGGAAAAAAATGTAAACATAATGGATGACGAAGCAGGCGGCGTCATCTGGAGTGCGAACTGTCACTTCTTAAGTTTAGCAGAATCACTTTATGCCATTTTATTTTCAAGTCAAGTATTGCCGTGATTGTGTAGATTAGTGGAGTGGTTTCCCGTTGCCCTCCTCGCAGTGATATTATTGATTAAAGAGAAAAATCTGTTTTCAAAGGCATTATTCAGTTTCTCTTGGTCATCGACGCACTCCATAACAGAGAGGTCCAAAGCACGGTTTTACCCTAGGGGAACGCAGGTCCGAATCCTGCCGGAGAGCGCATATTTTTCTCTAGTAAGATTTCTCGAATATTCAGTCCGGTAAACGAAAATAAGTATAGTGTTTAATAAATAAACGTTGCGCCTACTCAAATACGAGTATCTACTAAAAATAACGTTTAATATATATATATATATATATATATATATATATATATATATATATATGTCTGCGTGTTTGTGCCAGTTATTAGAGAAAGCATTTAGAAGATCATAAATATAAGATAACACGCAGATGTGCCATTTTTAACCTGCTTTTTGCTATTTCCTATTTATCAAGAGCATTAAAATGCCATCTTCTAATATTACAGTTGAAACGAAATGACACTCCCTTTACTCATGGCACTAGCCGCCAACAACAGTAATCGCAGCTTCTTGAAAGTGGCCAGGTCCTTCCTGTTTAAGATCAGGAACTTGCTGGAGGCCCTCTCGCGAAGATATCATCAGTAGCCGAGAGAACATTTATAGCAGTTACATGTCGTACGGATTGTTAAATTCGATCCAACCGACAGGAAAATACCCATTCAAAAGGATGGACAAATGCAAGATGGCGTGGCATGAATTCTAATGATTTAATAAACATTAATATAACTTACCTCTACGCCATTTATTAAAGAGGATATTGCTGAAAATAAATATTTGTATATCGTTACCTTTTTGCAGAGTACCCAGTGAGGATCAAATACCACTTGCTTTCGAGTAGATTGCTTTAAATATCGCCTTGTCTGTAGTTATTTGTATGAATTAATAACGCACACGTAAGATAGGCACATGTTGAGTTTCTAAATGTATAAAGAGATGTCGACGAACAATTCACCTTTATAAAAAAATCTACAATTTCTTTATTTTGTCAGTAATGACATTCAAAGTTAATCTTTTTCATCTCGGGCAAAAACTAGATGTTAGACACCTCAGCTTTTAGAAAGAAATAAGTACAAGAAATACATTGTAGCGACTAAAAATAATATTTCAGTGATAATGTTATAATAACAAAGAGAATGAAGAAAATAAGATCTTTATCCAAACTCGTGCCCTTTCGTTCCTCTTCTTTTAAACGGACTTGTTTCTAAAATGTACTTTAATGATAGCTTAGATATTAGAGTAAAGTACTCAGGAAAAAGAGGTCGACTTAGATACTCGTATTAAGATGTGATTTTAGAAATCACATTCGTCTCTGACTCTGATTCCGAATAAAATGTTTCGTTCAAACGATAAAGAGTAGATCAAAAGGCTTCAGTAAAATAATGAAAACGGTGGAGTTACTGAAGTATATATCAACATTAAATTAGTTCAAAATGATTTTATTTCGAATGAAGCACCACTTCCAGCATTATTTTAGTTAAGCAAATCACCATTTTGTTTGTATCAGTGGCTGAATAAGAAACATCAGTTGAGGACGACTAGTAATAGCAGCCATTATTCTTCATTAGGATTAATTTGCATTTTACTCTTATCGAGGTGAACCTTTAATAAAAACAAAACAAAAACAATCCAAACTAAAGCATAAACTGGGTTTCAGATCCTGCAGCACAACCCAACTCATATATATATATATATATATATATATATATATATATATATATATATATATATATATATATATATATATATATAAATTATATATATATTAATTAGTTATGCATGTTTCATTAAAAACGACAGACAAGGTACTACGGTTAAGCTTTTTATTTAATTTTTCTTGTGTTCTGACAAGAGCTTTCTTTTCTGGACAGAGGGTGTGTAAGAACTGTCCAAATGTTTGCTGCCTAAATATACAATTATCAAATTACACGACCCGGCAGCCAACAAGGAAAATAAAACCCCTACATTCAGGAAAAACCTCGTCTTACAACAAATAAAATCAGCTCAAAATGACATGCAACATTTAAACTGAAAAATCGAATCATCCGTGATAATGGCTAAATGTATAGCCGAAAGCGCTCGGAAATATAAAACATTTGGACAGTTCTTACACACCCTTTGTCCAGAAAAGAAAGCTCTTGTTCGAACACAAGAAAAAAAAAATAAAAAGCTTTTATATAGAGGCACGGTGGAATAATGGACAGCGACTTTGATTGAGGTACCGTAGAGTTACATTCACTTACATGCAAATAACCTTGCATGGGTAGATATCAGGAAAGACTGGGTCTTATAGACTAGGACAACAACTCTTAGTTCAAGACACGAGGTGGATAGTTTAGGGACCTAGTGATATGCTGTGCATCAGTTCTGTATTCGGCTCTCCCAAAACGTTGGTTCTGTTCAAGCCCTCATCACTATAATTAAGTCATATGTGCGGGTAGTCTGGCTGTTTGGTTCTAAGAAAGCTGCTGGATCCACATACATCGAAAAACTTCGGGAGAACTTTATCTTATCTAATCTAATCTATCTACGGGGTGCGATGGATAAATTGTTGACTAAATTATGCAAGAATGAAAATTACAGTGGCATCTCATTTTAATATATATATTTAACGAAATTTCACAAAAATATCTTGAAATACTAAAGTGTAACTTCATGGCCCTAAACGACTTTGGAATCTCATTCAAATCTGTTGGGCGTGTATCCTTGTTTAAGTTGTTGCTATAGATCATCTTCAGTTCATCTTTGGTGTTTCAAGGGGTTTTGTTGGTTACTCGCCCAACTGCGCCCCACACATCATAATCAAGTGCCTTTCAGTCTGGGGAGTTAGGTGGCCAGATGTAAGGGGTGATGTGATCGCAGAAATTGTCTGACAGCCATGACTAATGTTCTCCTGCTTGTGTGGCATGGCGCAGAGTCTAGACACACGGTCTTTCAGCAGCCACTCTTTTGGACCAGTGCAGTACTACTTACCAAGGCACTTGATGTAGGCCCCCTTGTGGGAAGACGAATGGGGGCATTCACTAGTGATCACTCCAAGCACCTTTGTAATCACCATTAGACTCAACCAATTCTTTTCGAATCCTCTGCACTGTCCCCAGATTGACATCCAAACTCTCCGAAATGTTCATATTGGAGCTTCAGGTGCGAATGCCAAGTAGTATAGCATGCCGTTTCCAAATTTCTGGCGGAGTGAATTGCGTCATGGTACTCTTTTCTCACAGACGGTGCCTGACTCACCCTAATATACTGTGCAGTTGACAAAATAAAAAAAAACAAAAAACAAAAAACAAAAAACAAAAAACAAAAAACAAAAAAAACGCGGATGCGCGAAATTACCCATCGCATCCTCTATATCCAAAACATAAAAAGAATTCAAATTTTAAAATTCTCGGCGTACATTTTACTTTGTGTAGTCTCGACATAAATTAACCACCGTAGAAATGTTTTTAAAGTTCATCATAGGTGCAAAAATACGCATATGAATATTGCGAGTAACTATTGAATCGATGCGTGACATTATGTTGTATGTAAAGTTTTTAAAAATATATAATTAAATGCTAGCGCTTTTAAACAAACCTGTATTAATATAGGACTGTTGCCTAACTAGGTAGACATACATATTTATGAATTCATTATCACACCTAAATAAAATGCCCCCGCCCTTATTCATGGACCCTTATTCACAGTGTCAGTTTCCAGCAATCAACCCCAGAAATAAACAATTCAATGGTCCCAAGGGCTCAAGAGAAGCGAAGCTGGCAATTTTAATATGCCAAAGAGAAACTAAGTAAAATGAAGTGAAAAGATGAAGGAGATTGCTAAGATTGTGCAGGTAGTGTAGCGGATCAATTTCCGCGGTGGCCTCCTTGTTTACATATGTTCCTATGAAAATGGAGGTGCCATATCTTCACTATTTAGCTATGGGCTAAATAGCAGGGTAGACTAAGTTGGCATTCAGTCTAGTAGAAGGAAAACAGTGAATTCCAATCTGTGGAGAAAACAATGCGAAACTACTTTTCCAAAAAAGTGAAAGCTTACGACCGGAAGTGACATGACATTAAAAAATCTAAGAAACACACACACACACACACATACATACAAATACAACACACACACACACACACACACACACACACACACACACACACACACACACATACACACACATATATATATACATATATATATATATATGGTACGGTACTATTTTGTAGTTTCAGACATCTACTGTTATGGTGATAGGGTACCTGAGAAAATATTCTCCATGGATAATGTGTGACATATCGAGACTCAAATTATTTTCTTACTGAGCCTTGAATATTTTCTTGGCCAGTTACACACATCTTAGCAGAGTATAACATTTTAGCCTAAAATAATAAAAAAAAAAAACATGTGCCCAAATATATTTCTTTGTATCTTTCCATAACTTAGCTTCTCTGTAGCTTTTCTATTAATACTTTCATGGTAATTGTTTTGATCTTTCCTCTATTGTACAAGTTAGGACTTCATAGAGACATGGAGGTATTATAGTGGCTGTAGTAACAATAGCAAAGAATGTGCTGTTTTTGTGTAAGGCATACTGTGCTATGTTTGGGTCAGTAATCGTGGCTAACTTTAAAATAAGATAAATTGAAGAACAAATTTCCCCTATCCCCCTTTTTGGCCTTTTACCAGATTTTTGTATTTTTCAAAATAAATATTACTTACATCTATGGTACTAAGACATTATGAATTTAGGCGAAGTACTAGATTGGCAAAAATTTTCTCATGCTTTTACAGTTGAAGTGGCTGAGATGTAACCGTAAGTTCTATGCTAACAGTTTCTTCTCTCGTATATCTCGCTTTTCTTACGGTCTCTTGATTTCCAGCTATCATTGATCTTCCAAAATTTGAATTTAATGTCAATCGTTATCTTCTGTCTCCTTGATTCCTCTTTTATTGTTCTCTGTCTTTAATTTTCTTATTGTCTCCACTCCGAGTAATCCTTAGTGGCTTTATTGCCTTCAATTAGGTGATATGATTTATCTTTCTCTCCTGTTTAATCATCCCCTCGCCTCCTTTCCTTGCTTATTTTTATCTGTCTTACTTACCCGTAATAGATACTGTACACATTTCCGTTTGGTTGGGTGAATGTGTTCCCTTTGCACTACACCTGGGAATGCATGTCTTCACCTTTTTCTCTCCGTGACCTTATCGACCCCAACCACGCCAAATAAAGAGCATCCTGAAAGGGGGGGGGGCTCATAACTGGCCTCCAGACACAGAATCCTCCTTAATCTGTATTCATGTACAGTTTTACTTATGACGGCATATAAAGTGGTTGATTGGCACGTGCCAATCGCTTACGTAATCGCATTTGAAAATTGAAAATGACAACAGGCGTCAGGAAAAATAGGAAAATTTTAATTATGAAGAAATTTCTGGTGTGACGATTATAGATCAGAATATTTGTCTTTGGTCAAAAAACATTCGCACTATTATATATATATATATATATATATATATATATATATATATAACTTTACCTCTTCTCCAAATTATTTTTAATATCTTCCAAAGATGGAGTTGAATATTTGGGCATCTCTTATAGACATTATAGGAAACACCTCTGGGTTCTGGGGCCGAAGCTGGCCTAACTGCCGATATGACATCCTTTAATTCAGTGCCCTCAAATCGAAACCTGTTTCTTGCAGTTCAGGGTAATCCGGTGTGTATCCTGGCCATGCTCCTCCCCCGTTTCACCAGGGAAATTACCTGTGCATTGTGACTGCCTCTCTCTCTCTCTCTCTCTCTCTCTCTCTCCAAACATTTCGTCCTGGTCTGGTGGATTTTAAAAGCACTTAAGTTCTTGCATTCCTTTACACTGATGCATTTCAATTTCGTAATCTGGATGTAATCCTTGTCCGAAACCCGTCCTGATTGAGATCTCATTCTCCCCTGGGGGTATTATTTACTGTAAAACTCGTAGACAGCAATGGTTTCTTCCTAGTAGAAGATTCAAGTAGGGGTGCTAACCGAACTTACCCAAACTGCCGTCTTTCCGTGCTGTCAACTGTCTCTCCAGTTGTAACCAAAACTGTTTTCTGGTCGTCATGTAGTCTTTTCCTAAAAGTCACTGAATTCTTCAGAGTTCCATTTCGTAAAATACATCTATTAGATGCTTTAATACACATCATCAGTGATGTTTCTAGTCAAGCTTCATTCGGGTCTTTCAACATCACCCCCCCATCTCCAGGGTGACCCAGCCGATACTGATCGGGTATTGATTTGTGTACCTTCCGTCAGCTACAATTTTTTCCCATCTTCTGCATAGAATGTGCGATCGAAATGCCGAGTGGAAAATTTCTTCTATAGCATCAACTTTCACTCAAATTCCATGGCTTTAATCTCACAACAATGGTCTAAATAAGAAGGTTCTCTAGCGTTGGATGGCAGCCAATGTAATAGAACTGAATTCAAAACTGGAAACAACTATCTCTCCCAAGAATCATAGAAATTCATAGATGATAAATGAAATTCGTGGAGAACCATGATCGTCTACGTTCCGAATAGAAATGGCCCTAAATGAAAAGATATTATTTTTTTTTGTAACAATTTTATTTATCTAGTTTATCCAAACATTCCATATATATCTAAAAAGATTTAAGAGAACGAGGTGCACTATCATTGCCGCCTTATAAATCTCCAAGTCTTTACAAAATGGAAATTTTAAAGTTATTGCAAATTTGGCCAACGCCACATCGAATAAAGGAAAACAACTTTTGTACAATTAATGATTACAGAAAAGAATGCAAACCGATTAAAGAAAGCATTAAATAAAATTCAAAACAACTAACATTTTTCGAAGCTATCCAAGAAAATAGAACTACAATATTAGCGATGCTAACTGCTTGTAGCAGCTGCGGTTTCTTTATTTTGTTTTGTATATATATATATATATATATATATATATATATATATATATATATATATATATATATATATAGCATAATAATATCGAGGTCGATCTGAAATATCAAATATATGTAAATAAATAAATACTTCCATAAAAAACATTATTATTTTTTAATTTGCAACTTTTTCTATACATATATATATATATATATATATATATATATATATATATATATATATATATATATATATATATATATATATATATAATATATATATATAATATATAAATATAATATATAATATATATATATATATATATATATATATATATAATATTTAAATAAATAATTATATCTGCTCTACTCTGTATTGAGCACTCTTTTAAGAATAGTAATTGTTGGTTATTGGAATTTCTTTCGTATACACCAATCATATATTTGGGTATATATATATATATATATATATATATATATATATATATATATATATATATATATATATATATATATATATATATAAGCTACCTTGGACCGTGTATATTTCACATAATTCCCAGGAAGTCAGTGACATTTGATACCAACCAGTCGACTGCCGAAACGTTCGAATTGTTTTCATTCATTTTTCTTTTGAGAGATTGGTATACAAACAGGCCAGGATGAATATGACGATGAATTATGGGATTAAGGTAAGAGTGATAAGTAATAGGAAGTAAGTGACAATATTTGTGTAAAACGATGCTTCGTATTATATATAAATGACGAGAAATGTCGGAATATTTCAGATCACAATTGTTGCAAGTTGAAGAATGCACACTGTTTCTGGTTTTTGGTATGATTAATTTAGAACTCGGTGTAAGCACAATCAGGAATGTGTAATTTATTGTCTTGTTTACAAGAAAAGCTTTCAAGTGTAGTCCAACTCTAAGTAATCATAATGCAATTTTCACATTAATTTGAACGCCGCTTTCCCGTTTTCCGGGATTGCTATCACCTGCATCGTTGCGGTGTCCTTGTTTCAATGACAATTTTAGCTTTGGAAAAAGCTAGAAGACGTAGAGAGCAAAGTCTTTGAGTATACGAGTGGGGCTGATTTTCAAAAGTAAAAAAAAACCTGCACGAGACATGAAGAAGCTATCCACTGTCACTCAGTACACAATTGAATTCATTGTCGATTAAGTAACCCATGAGTATTTGGTCGTCTCTTCTCTGATTGTAAAAGTAAATTTACATTGAACAACCGGTTATCGAGATTTTCGCATTTGGATACGTCCCGGATAGACGTTATATAAGCATTTACTTCCAGATTATATAGTGTATTTTAATAGTGAAGGAATGAAGGATTTCCTGTATCCAGTTTTAATTTATTTCCTGAGTATGGACCAAGTGCATTGATATAGAGAAGAAAATATTTCTGATAATCCCGTGAAACGTATATTAGTAAAATATGTTACCTTTAAACAACATTCCTTCAACACATCTGGTGAATATTTCTTTTCCTATGAAGTTTTCCAGTTGCCGACAAGCGAACTTTATACATGCAGTTTTTAAATGCACGTAAATACACATGTAAAAAAACACAGAAAAAGAGGGCAGACAGTCTTATTGTAATCAGCTTGTCAGAGATGCCAAGTGAATAAGTGTGTTAATAGAGACAGAGGTTCACTAAATTCACTACCTTACTTGTCTGTTTTGAAGATCAGGTCACGGCAGGTGGCGCTAACAATATCAAAGGAAAAGAAAAGGTTGGAAGGAGTTCAGTGTTGTTTGCCAGTCAGAAATGTTGAAGGAAAAGGATTTTTCTGAGTCACTATTTAAAATATGTATTCCACAATTGCACCAAAATTTGTCAAATATTTTGAAACTTCTGAAATGATTCAAATGTATCTCTGGCTACGATTTTCACTGTAGAGGCTCATCGTTCAAATGTCTATTGTCCTCAACTTTATCACAATTTATTTCGGTTGTTGTGCTCTTCGGTCTTCACCAGGTGTATATCACCTGATGATACACACCTGATAACGACTGGAGGGAACTTACACCAATTATTTTAGCATCAGGTTTAGAGAATCGACGCAGTGCTTTTAGAAAATGTTTGTCCCGTGTCCCTTCAGGACGTTGGTGGTCATTTTTCGCCATAATTTCCTGTCTTCTTAATACATTTTTGTAATTGTTATCTCTCCTAAACTTTGTTTCACTATCCATTTACCCAAGCTCACTAAATAGTTTATTCGTTGTTTTCCTCTATCCTTTTCGCCTTCACTCTGCCTTGTGAGTATCAAATTTTCCAAACCCTCTTTTCCTCATTATGTGACCTATAAATGTCAATTTTCTCCTACTTATGTTAACTATGTGCTCCTTTTGATTCCATCTTCTCTTAAACTTCTTCGTTGCTCACGTATTCGGTCCATGGTATTCGTAGCGTCCTTCTGTAGAACCATATTTCTATTGCTTCAAGTCTCTTCATCTTCGAGTAGATTGTCCAGCATTCACTGCCATATTGAAGAACTGTCACAAAAGTGAGGTATTGTTTGAAGATCGAAATCGCTGCAAAAGTGAGGTACTGTTTGATGGGCGGACTCGCTATAATCATATTTATCTCTTTTTGACGAGGTCTTTGTCATTTTGCTTTATCTTAACACTAAGATCGTTATTCTACGATCATTAAATGTTTCATGTATTAGAAATTAAGAATAAGCATTTAGTGATTTGAAATCTGGTTGTTCATCAAATCTCATCGGGGATTTTATTTTATATGCAACTCTCGCTGTTTACTTTACAATCGCAGTGGCGATAAAAAGCAAGAGAAATAGTTGTAAGTCGTAATCAATAATTCATCGAAAATACTTCATCGAAAATGTTGACGGCTATTAAGTCACTGTGATTTCATTTGAAAATGTGAGCTTTATATTTAGAAAATACGATGCTCTGAGGTATTGTTGTACGAAGAGGCGTTCGTAGTTATTTAAAACTTAAAACTCCCAAAATGTCAAAGATCTTTCAGATGGATGACTTTTTTTTTTCTCTCGCTTTCTTTCTTTGATATTTAGTCAAAAATAAAGATGAAGAATCTGAAATTCTCTTCCGAATGTTGAATGAGGGAAAACATGGCTGATCATTGAACTGTTAAGTGATAATAATTATTATGCAAGAATAGCTCATTATAATCAGTTTTTTACCTTTTCGGAAAAAGCATTTAGACGTATGAAGAATTGCTGAAAAGTTCTTGGCCCGATTCACTTCAAATGAGTATTTTGAATTTCAACCGTTTCCTTATATATTCAGCATTCATTGCCCAAGCAGTTAATGCTGCTGTTGATTAAAATTTAGAAAATCTTTCTCTATATATACTTTTCAGAAAAATCGTTTTAACTCTTGTAGCTGTTAATAAAGGGGTCATGCCGAAAAATTTTCATCATCGCTCAGATAGATTAGGAGTTGATGCGAAAACTATAACTTTGCTTTAGTTTTCTTTTACGAGAAGAAAGGCTTATTAAGAAAAGCTTTTTCTTCTGTCCCGTTTATCAGAAAAAAAGACAAACCTTTTCTGTTGCGGTCAGTCTAGTATCTACCTAGGTTCTAAAGGTATCGATTCCAAGAAGAAATTAGAAATCGAATGGCAATTACTCGAAGTAAAAATTCACACATGCACTCGGCAATGCTTCGAGAATTTGAAATTTTATTTATGTGAACATCACAAAAGTCCGGCATTTAACAACTTAAGATGGAAAATTCATTAAGCGAAGCTGTCAACATTTCTTGAGTTTCTAAAAATTCATTATTATTTGAAATCGATTTGTCACTGGCAATTTGTTTGCTCTGCAGAGAGAATGATAATGATAAATGACAAGACATTGACTTTGAGCTTTCGATGACACTAAACTAAAATTGGCCAATCATTTGATTTTATTTTTTGTTTTTTGATAGACGCTTCAAGATTAAATAAACAAAAGCACACGTCGTTTGTTCTGATAAAACCATCAATGAAGTGATTTTGGTTCAATAAAATTGAATCTGTTTTTTCAAATTATGATATTCATAAACTTCCCGATGGCAACCCAATGAATGGTGATGGCGCTACTCCTGTAGGTAGACGATCAAAGGCAAGATTGTTTTTGTGGGGGTCGGGTGGGGGGAGCCACCATTTTGATTTCTCTAAGTAGTTTTAATGCATTATGAAAATAATTTCATTATTAGCGATGGGAAAAACATACAAATCGCTTACGTTCGCAGCTCGTTGAAACACCGGTTCCCATACGATCACCGTATAAGCACCGTTGGACCTGCTCGGTATCTAAATGGGGCACGTTTGGAAATACCCGGATGCTGTAAGCTTGGATGTGTGGCTGGTGTAATGGATAATGGCTCGGAATAATTAACCGAACTCAGTTCCTATTCCCGTTGGGTTCGTTCTATTTATTAACGCGCAACTACCCTTGGAAAAGGTATGAATCCACCCCTTCTCCCTCCAGCTATGGGTTAATTAATGTCTTTAATGTATTATCTCTCCCCTAAAATTCTTACAATCTATATTTTATGGCTTTAAATAACTTGCAAGGGGTTGATAAGCCGTAAAAATGAATCAATCAAAGCACATATGAATGTATCTGAATTTCCACTACTTTTTTATTATGAAAGAAACATTAATAACACACTTACATGTTATGGAAACACAACAATTACTCACTTCGATTGGTTCTGAGTATTCGAACAGACTTCCTCATTATTGGCTTATTAGAAACCTGGTCTCACTAGTAAGTACTTGGTCGCGAACAGAAAAAAAATATTCATCATTATATACGTTTATCCATGTTGTCCGAAATGACTATATATAGGAAGTACTTGTTTTTGTTCTATTTTCTTATTTCACGGAATCATCTTAAAAATCTTGAAACAGTTCTGAGTTATCTCCCTTGAAATGGCGCTACCAATGTAAAGGAGGTGAGTCCAACAGAAAATTTTACAGACATGCAACCTTGGGATATTATATTTGTATAATGACAACGACTTTACAGAATGCTTTTAAGAATTGAAAGATACCCTTTACTCGATTAAGCGCAAATGTGCACTATACTTTTTTCAGTGGAAATCAGAGATATTATCATTCAGTTTTTTATGTTCTTTCTGTCAAGAGAGGAATAATAGGCCGGAACACCTTTTTTTTTATCTACACGCTTCACTAGTGAATACAGAAAGAATACATTGGTTTTGGTTGTGGGGAATACGAATCAATTGCTTTGGGCCGAACAGTGATCTTTCGTGTTCTGTAGCGATGCTTTTCACTTATATTAGGCAAATCAGAAGCGACGCAATCGTTTCTAGAATGAAAAAAAAAAAGATTTTGGCTATGAGGCTCGACCCATTGACATTTTGGATAAAACCTAAAATCGTTCTTTTACCGTTTAGAACACCCGAGAAGATAAACGTTTTCATTTCTTTAGAGGAATTCCACCTGTTTCTTTCTGACAGTTAATTTAAATATATTTATGATTATTCAAAGTGTATTTAGGTTTTATAACTTTTATGAAAATTTTGCAATTTCTTAACTTAATTTTGTTAAGGGGTCCAACCCTTTTTCATACAAGTGGACTCTACCAGTGTGTACTTGGACTGCTGCCGTTAAATTCCCAGGGTCAGTCAGAGAGATTGTGATGGAGGTAGAGTAATAGTGTGAGGTAACCGCTTGTAGAAGTCACAGTTACGAACACGTAGACTCAGAAGGAAGTCCCACTTCGAGACTGGATTTACCAGACTGTATATATATATATTATTCTTGCTACTAACCGCGTTTCTGGATCTAGTAAGCGTATTACCAATTGTATTATTGTGTCTAAGTACATTTATTTGTTATATTTCATTCCTGCGTTTGTCATTTATTGGAGACCGAATTTCATCTCGGAATCCACAACACTTATATATTAATCTAATCGGATAAATGATTCCACTGTATCATTATATGAATTGTAGTTGTCGAACATTGGATGAATCAGTCTGTTTTCATCTCAAAGTTTACTAGAAAGAAACGTGCCTGATTTAATTGCGAATGAAATGTTTGTTTCTTTTTAACTTAAAAAATGTCATCCGGGCTCACCTTAAATTATGTCATGGTGTAAGATCAGTATAATATTTTTAATTGCTTATTTTTAGTTACAATCCCGTCTAGTTAATTTTTAATAGGTAAGGTGAAGTGCTAAATGTCGGTCTGTGTTACTTGTTCCTATCTACACTCAGATGCTATTAGAGCTGCTGTCACTGTTTAACCCAAATAGATGTTTTTTTTTGTTTGTCGTTCGCTTTACAGATTTAGTTAACGTCTCTTAATGGCCCAGTTTTGCGCGCGTAGTACGTTTCATAAGAATGTTGTTTCGAAGATTGACTGCAAGGAAAATTTGTTCATTGTGTCGTGACAGAAGTTTTTTCTCGTCAGAGTCCATTTTGCACATATACAAATCTATCATCGGCCATACTGTTGGCATATCTGGTCTGGTTTTCCTGCTATTCATCTCGAAGTTCATGACAAAATCTGCAATGTAATCGATCCTAACATGGCATTACGACTCCAGTCACTTTCTCACCAACGTGATGTGGCTTCCCTCTGTCTTTTCTAGAAATATTTTCATGGCAGCTGCTCTGACGAGGTTCTTTTTCTGGTGCCCTGACTACATAAATTTAAGCGTGCTAATTGATTGGCCACTAAATCCCACCCTTTTACTGTTGAAATAGTTAAATGCAGCCGCCACTTCTATTCCAACATTTTCTTTTCTCGCGCTACCTGATAGTGGAATTTACTTCCGTTTACTTGCTTCGCTGAAAATTACAATTTCAAAAATTTAAATGCAACGTCAATCGCCATCTTCTGCCGTCTTGAATCCCATTCATCTTTTATCCTTTCCTTAATCCTCCCTATACCCAGTTTTTTTCTCACTTTTGCTCTCTGTAATCCACTGCTTACTAAGGTGAAATGATAAAAAAAAGATTAGAACTACACACCCTTCATTCTAACAAAATAGTTTCTTTTCTTGTTACATATTCTAAACTTTGCAAGCAGACAATTTGTTATTAAACACAAACATTTCGTTCGTATCATTTTTGTTAAATCGTTTTTTAAGTTTATGTATAAGAGAAATTTACAGAATGAGATTGTGACATTTGACTTCTTGTAGAGTTGGTGTGTATTTTCCAAGATGGTTTAATTTCTCAAGTCAGTAGCAGGCGTTGTTATCCGAGTAGAAATTCTACCAAGTGCTATGCTTTCGTTGAAATAAGAATTATTGAAGGATTGATGTCTCATATTTTTCACTAATCTCAGAAATAATGACTAGAATATTTACGTGTTTGTATCATTCATCTATTTTGTATACTTTGCAATGTGCTTTTAAAAGAATCGCCTATTCTCAATTTATCTAAGAGTAACAATTTTTCTGAATACGATCTCAATTTTGTTTACGCATTCCACCCCAAGCAAGGCAATAAAGCCACTAAGTGAGAGAAGGAGAGGAGAGAAAACTATAAAAAAACAGGCATTAAGACAGAAGATAACGATTGGCATTGCATTTAAATTTAGGAAGATCAAATTTGACTGTGAAGCATGCAGTATTAGAGAAGAAACTATCAGCATAGAACTTACGGTTACATCTTGCCATTTTAACTATAAAATGATGAGACCTTCCCACCAATATAGTATTGTACTTAAATTCCTAATATTTAGATACCATAGAGGAAAAGTTCATCAAAACTATTACCTTAAAAGTATTTGTAGAAAAAGGATAGTGAAGCTACTTTACCGTTGTGGGAAAGTCACTGAAGGCCAGATGAGAAGTCAGGACCAATAACGTTGCAGATTTTTATTTGGGTATTATCAGGAATGTCTAAATATATAGCAGGATCACCAGACCAGATGTGGCAGCAATATTCAAAGTATTTTTGGAAAATTTCTAAATCCAAATCTAAAAATTTCTTAAATCTTATTGTGTTATTTGATCCATTGAATGAAACTGGGACAGGCATTCAAGGTAGTTTATACCATCAAACTGTTAGGATAATACACTCAAGATCCTTTTAGGTCAACATGTGTGTTTGAGTTCTTGAGTGTAATTACTTGAAGATTGTGTATGTGTGTTAATCTACAGAATGCATAATTGATAAATAAAATTATTATAATAAGATAGGTTAACTATTTTTAATAGGTTAAAAATGTTATTCCCTCCTTTGGAAGTCAAAGAAAACATGAACCTTTATTTTTAAGTTTTGACTCTAGACAAGAGTTACATAATTAAGGTTTTGTGGATTTTACAAGAATAAAAATTTAGCTTGCACTGAATCACAGATTTTTCATAGTTTTATAAATTATTTATGAATAGCAGAGAATAGTTGTACAGATTACTACAATTCATCTGAAGTTATTCCAATCACATAAACCTCAATAATTCGAATTGTTTTGAAGAAATGTTGTCAGAATTTAATCGATTAAATCAAACATCAAAACAATATTTGAGTTAAATATTTAGGTAGTTTCAACATGTTTTTTTATTAAAGTTATTGAATTTATTATAAACACTGCAGTCTTAAGTTATTATGCAAAAAAAAAAAACAATATTTACTCCAATAACAAAGTAATACAACCACCAATTAATCAACACATTTGCTACCTTCATATAATTTCCCCTTCACAAGTGACCAGAGATTCAGATTAGGACTTGATGGTGACCATTTCATTATCTTATCTGTTGTAAAACATTTACGCTCATAAAACCCACTGGTAATCTTAGATACATAAGCAGCATTTTTATGCATAAATACCCAATTCACGTTGAAACAGCAAGGCTGTAAATTGTATCATTCAAAGAATGTCTTGTCAATAAAATCTCAATAGTTATCACAGTTTATTTTAACTCTTTCATCATCTTTGAATGGTCCAATAATGGTTTGGTCGATAATTCCAGTCACACTGCTGCATCCTTGCTTCCACAGGCACATATGCATCGGATAAAATCGATCTTTTGATTCATCCATCAGGTCCATCGAGTGTGACCCGGGATTTGGCCATGAAAATTACTTTAGAAAAGTCAATTTTCATTTATTTCTTGACCCAAGTTTGATGCATTAAAGATTTCTTGACAGATATTTGCAAAATATTTTACATATTTTGTCTTTCTTAACTCTTTTAATTCCAGCCTGTTCAAAACTTGGAGGACCGCTCAAAGGTGGTTGTGTCGTTATAACTCACTTTCGTTGATGTTTCCCTCGAGGGGACAAGTTTTTATAGACTTCTCCTTTGCTTCTAGTTCCCAACTTAGTTATGTTTTCAACATCCCTCTTCATCGTTCGATGATTATAGCAAAGCTCTTTTGAGGTTATTGTCGATCACAATATATTTAATGGAAATTTTTTTCTGGCGTGGTAAGCTAGTTGATGAGCAAATATTGTACGATCTCAAAGATGTAAGCATATTTAAAGGCAAATTCACTAAAAAGAAATGTAAAATGGCCAAAAAAGGATTCCTATCTCACGCCTACAGAATAATTCGGTGTTTTGGTCGGAAACATTCCTCCCCTTGTCACGAAAGCGCCATTGATATTCTGTGTCTCCCACACTTTTGGTCAAGAATCCAGCAAGAAATGCTTCGCTTGTCTTAATGCATGTTTTCGACAATCTCATTCTATTTAACATTTTTAATGTTTTAACTTGTATCATGTTGCCATTTTTATTTATTTATTTTTCTTCAAATTTCTGTGTTAAGTTTCTGTTTATGTTATATATATATATATATATATATATATATATATATATATACCTTGCCTCAAAGCAAGAGAGAAATTTAAAGAAGAATAACAGAAATTTGAATAAAATAAATATGGCAACATGTTACAGTTGTGTGTATATATATATATATATATATATATATATATATATATATATATATATATATATATATATATATATATATATGTATGGTATAAAATGACAATTGGAAAATGGAAATGTTTTTGTTGTTATAATTACATTAAAAAAATCCAAATTTAAAAAGATAGACGCTTCTGTCTAAGCCTATAACAACAAAAACATTTCGATTTCATTTTTGCCTTGAAAATGTCGGAAGACAAAACGCGTCGGCAAATTCTAAGATTTTTTCCAGTTGTCATTTTATACCAATCTGTCTTGTCCACAGAATTGATCTGGGAATTTAACTATATATATATATATATATATATAATATTTACGGACATATATATATATATATATATATATATATATATATATATATATATATATATATATATATATATATATATAATATTTACAGACATATATATATATATATATATATATATATATATATATATATATAATATTTACAGACATATATATATATATATATATATATATAATATTTACAGACATATATATATATATATATATATAATATTTACAGACATATATATATATATATATATATAATATTTACAGACATATATATATATATATATATATATATATATATATATATATAATATTTACAGACATATATATATATATATATATATATATATATAATATTTACAGACATATATATATATATATATATATATATAATATTTACAGACATATATATATATATATATATATATATATATAATATTTACAAACATATATATATATATATATATATAATATTTACAGACATATATATATATATATATATATATATATATATATATAATATTTACAGACATATATATATATATATATATATATATATAATATTTACAGACATATATATATATAATATTTACAGACATATATATATATATATATATATATATATATATATATATATATATATATATATATATATATATATATATATAATATTTACGGACTGTTTAATTGCATATCAATGATTAATTTAATGTTAATTGTCGATCACCTTATATGTAATGAAGATTTTTCTGGCTGCTGAGCAAATATTGTACGCTCTCAAATAGGGCATCTTGGGACTTTATAATTATCACGCACCTTCTTAACTTTTCTCTGTGCCCTCAGCCAGTTCGAATGAATTCCCAAAATAACTGTTAATTCACGCAGTGTCCTTCACAGGTTTAATTACATTTTAATTCTAAACTTTCTCTCGCTCTCTCAAATATAATAATTAACTCTCCTGTATATACCCTCAGCCTAAAGACTATGCCCCTGATTCTAGCTCAACTGGAGGTGTAGGGATGCACATGCACCCCGAGCAGCCTTCGTCAACCGCTTCTCTCAATCGGTATATAGTCCCCATGTATATGAGCGTGCTTTCCTTAGTACCCGAGGTTTCTTGCCGGTATGATGTTTCTGATCCAAGGAGGAGTTCTGTTGCCCTGACGGACGTGACATATACTCTCGGGGTATCGCCCCTGAATCCTGGTTTATTTGCCTCTTCATTAAGGTGCTGGCGGTAAACGTTTTCTTTTTTTTGGCGCCTGATAGTCAGGGATCCGAAACTTCGTGAAGCTACGAAGGAGGCTATCCTATCAGCAGGTGTACTGACATTATGCCATTATGATGGGTACTGTTACGGCAGGTATCTCCAGGCGAGTCAACCCAGGTTATTTATGTGTGCATTCCCAATGGGCATCTGTTTCAATCGTCCACCAAATCAACCAAAACAAACAAGAAAGCAATCAAATTGAAAACGAACAAAATAGCAAATCTAACCTAAAAAAAGAAAGAAAAAAGCTGACCCCACTATACCCACTCTTACACCAATGTGAGCGGTCTACGTTCCAACTTTCCAGAAGCAAAACTCCATCTTCTTCCGTCTAAACCTGATCTCCTGTTACTGTCTGAAACAAAGATACCTCAATCCGATTGCAAGAGCTCACAATCCTGTGTTATTCACCAAAATATGACCACCTAAATCACCACGGTCACGGGCATCAATGAGGGGTTTCCCTGTGGTAGGGACACAAAATTCGAGGACCATGATCTCCCGTACATCTGTTTCCGCGTAACCACTTATCCATAGTACCACATTAGTTTTTGTCCTGTATCGTCCTCAAGATAAATGTTCGGTAATTTTCACATCGACTATTAGAGAGGATTGACAATACCTTCACCGAATTTTCCTCAGCCAACTTTCACATATGCGATGATTTCAGTGTTCACCACAGAAATTACTTAGTCCACTTTAACAAAATAGATGAGGAAGGCAGATATTGCAGAGACTTCTCCACCGAATATGAACTAACCCAGGTCATTGAAGAACTCGCCCGAGTTCCGGATGCGAAGGGACAGCAGGCAAAACTCCTCGACCTTTTTGTAATATCCTGCCCAGTAAAAGTTTTAGTTCCCACTGGCACGTCAGATCATTCCCTAGCCAACGTCCCGATTGACTCCAAGCTAATGACATCCCTTGATTTACCGTTCCATAGAACGGTTTTTCGCTATGCGGAGGCAGACTGGGACAGTTTTGGGTCGTACTTAACAAGCACCGCTCCCAATCTTCTTCAAACATGCTGCCCACAAAATTGCTGCCCTAATCTTCGAATGAATTCTTTATGGAATGGAGTATTTTATCACCAACAAAAATTCCGGCAAAAACCAAACATCCTGGTTAACCCCTTAATGCGCTGCAGCCATAGCTCACCAGAACCACTACTTCAAAATCTATCGCATGGAACGATGTAGTCTGACCCTTCTTTCAGAACCACCCACAATCACTGTAAGAGAGTCCTGGAAAATGTAAATTGCAGTTACGCGCGATTTGTCCAGGCCAAGGTTGAAAATATTCGACTTTGATCTCGCGAATTCTGATAGATCAACAACCAAATTATGAAGAGAGGTAACTGTGTCCCCTATTAGAAATGGCTTTAAGGTCATAGTCTCCTCGACAGACAAGGAGAAGCTCTATCTTTGCATCAAACTCAACATTAGGTGACAAAAGCCATCCCCTTCCTAACTTCGCAGAATCTCAGTAATATAATCATTTCAATAAGAGTATTCTCTAGACTTCTCAAAAGCTTCGACACCAAAAAGGCACTAACACAGACATTAACACGACAGTGGTCGTCCTTAAGAATATTAACACAGAATTATCCCCGATTCTAGCAAAGTTATTTAATCGTTCCTTGAAGAAGAAATCTTTCCCAAATATGTGGAGGTGGTAAGCGTTACATTACACACATAATTAGGGAGGCCATTGATTACACACTAGCGTAAGGACCATAGCATTCGATATCTGGATATAAGGCCTCCGACAAGGTGTTTTTTTAAGCATTTCACCCCAAGGCAGGATGCAAATGGCCTTATGAAAGGAACGAACCCATCTCATCTTCACAGAGCTAGCGGTTAATAGAAGGGCAGAATGGGTGCTTTAGCTATGGTTGGCAAGCAGTCTAGAAGAAAACTCTGAATTCAAAACCAGGTGGGCGTGGGACTAATCATTCTGTAAAATCCTACTTGCTACAGAAACCATAGCACCAACATTTAGCATAATGATTTTGTAACCCCACAGGGTAGTCTGTAGGTTCACACACACACACACACACACACACACACACACACACACACACACATATATATATATATATATATATATATATATATATCCTAATAACGCTTGAAGTAATACATATGTATTACTTCAAATGTTTTTAGTAGATAACCGATATGGGCATTACTCTTGCCGCCAGAGATAAGGCATATATATGAAATTATATAGGTATTGATATTTTGCAAAATCCTTACTATTTAACATGAGTATCCTGAAAGTGATTTGATATAGGAAGATAAAATGAAAAAGTCATGTTGAGGGAAATAAAGCGCTTATATCAAAAAAAAAAAAAAAAAATAGTGAATACTTACGATTAATGATGGAAGTAATAGATCTTCCAATTTCTCAAATAACTCGTAATTGTGGTGTTACCCAACATAACTTTACTAAAAAACAATCGTCACTAGGGGACGCTCCTTAAGCCTATAACTAGACAATGAGATTATCTGTCATCCTCTCTTTTTTATTTTTCTCTTAGACAATAAGATGTAATTCGTACGAGATATATATGTGTCCCCCACCGGGGAACGCACGTTTACATCACTTTCAATTACTTTTCCTTCGGACTTGTAAACAAACTTCATACACACAAACGCAGTCACTAGTTTAAATGTTTTCTTCTTTATTGTCTATGTCAACTTTTTGTAGAATACATAGATTGCCGTTTGTTTGTATATAGTTTTGTTGTCATTTTATTCATTTATTACCCGCACTCACATTCGAGTCCACAATAATTGTTGTGGGAAAAATATACCAGGGGCCACGTGTTTCTCTACCTAACCACAACTAGCATTCCCGCAACATAATCAATGAATCATATTGCATGAAACACGAAGCAAAGACACGTCTGTTGGAGTTGGCACTGGTTTCTCACTTTATGAGAAGCACTCTCTTTTTCGCATTTTGTCAATGCTAAACCCAATTATCTGCAATAATGCGATGCAAAGGTGAAAGGTTAGCATTCCCCGTTTTAAAGTCTGTTTGCCAGACTTTAAAAACAGCTGGAAGGTTGTATTCGGTTTTCAGTTCGAAGTTTATAACGTATCCAAATTCCTTTGTACGTTTTCTTAATTAAAGCCTGTAATGAACTATAAAGAATAGGCAAAGATGATAAACTAATTATATTACATAATTTCCTTCCAGTCAAGCATAACTTTGCCTTGGTTGCTTGAATCAGAGTTTATTCATAATAGTGAAATACGTAATTACTTTCCGAACCCAATATCGAAATTTTACTATCTATCTATCTATCTATCTATCTATCTATCTATCTATCTATCTATCTATCTATCTATCTATCTATCTAATACTAAAAGTCTGTGAATCGTGCTTGCGTAGTGCGTCGTCCGTCGGGCGCATAATAATGATTTAACTTTCTTTTCACTTTAAACAAACAATATTTTAAATACTTTACAAATATTTTTTGGCATTTCAAAAATATTTTTAAGTTAGTCTGATTTAATACATATTTTAAGCAGGTACTTCCACGAGATCGCTAAACGATCAGCATACCGTGATGAAACCATAGTCCAAATGTAATGAAAACAGTTTTATCGTCAAAATTCGTTATGCTTTTATTAAGAGGAAGGATTAAAGTATTTTTGATTATTTAATTAATTTTTTAGGACATTTAAAATTCAAATCTTGTGTCAGGGTTGTAATAACTTTTAGCATAGCAAATTTTCAACTCTTCTTAATTTTAATTTGGAAAATTCTTACAAAAATTGAATAATGGGCTGATTTTAATGAAATTTTCACGATTTATTCCCAAAAGAATGCAATTAGTTTTGGAATTTTTTATTACAAAATCTTTTCAAAATCTTTTATTTTGTATGTATTTCTCCCTCTTACTTAATTTTAAAAAAGCTCGAGAAATTCATGGAGATAATTCTTAGTGAGTATATTAGTTAAAAGCAGAATTTTTGAGGGATTTAAATCACCGATTTTGTTTAACAAAATCTGCCGTTAATTTGAAATATTTTAGTAGTAAATAAAGAAATTTCATCCGATAGAGCTTATTTGGACAGATGCTGCAATTAGACGTGCAATCATCTGATAAAGAAAAGGTGATTCATTTCGAGAAGAACAATGCAGTGCACTTTAGGGACGTAGAATACAAAAAGCCATAGTGTACACAATGGACAACGATATTAAACAGACTGTTAATAAAATTCCATCATTCGCCGTAAAAGACTTGAAGAACTACAGATCTTCCAAGACATTTTCGCAAGTTAGCGCCGGACAGAAAGACTGATAAGCTATTTCCAAAGTTGCTGATGATAAGAAATCCCACTGATTTTCAGTGTGTGTGCTTTGAAGTCAAAACAGCTTTGATAATAATGAATAGAAATATATATCCAAAAAGAAATGAATGGCTTGCCTATAGGAAATGTTAAAATGAAATGATTATTGAATATAGGAAAATGAACGAATGTAAGTTTAGATGTGAGAAATAAATCAGGTACAATTAAAATAATTGCGAATACTTAAAATTAAAAATATAATTTATGATTATATATCATGCAGGCGTTAAGGAAAGTATAAAATGCAATTTTAAATCTAAGATGTTTAACCTGTATCGATGTTAATAGTTTTTTTAATTATCTTAACAAGAAAAGATATAACAACATTTTTGGTTAATAGAATTGTATTTTGATAAAACAACAATCAATAGATTATATATATATTATTAAGGCATTTTTATGTTTATACATTCTTTTTATAGATACAAATATTTAAGTATATTCTCTGTTTTATAATAAACAGTATTAAACAACATTTACTGGCCTGAATGTCCGAGAAATTGTCATAGAAAATATTTGTTCTTCGACAGGATTCGAACCTGCATCCTATACGGAATCGTCATTTAGTATAGGATACAGGTTCGAATCCTGTCGGAGGACGAATATTTTCTTTGAAAATTTCTTGGACATTCAGGCCGCTAAATGTTATTTAATACTGTTTATTATAAACAGAACATTTACTTAAATATTTGTATCTCTAAAAAGAATGTATAAACATAAAAATATCTTAAAATAATTGTCGGACTTTGTCCATTTCATAATGTGTGATATATATATATATATATATATATATATATATATATATATATATATATATATATATATATATATATATATATATATATATATATATATATATATATATATATAAGAGAGATAGGTAGAGAGAGGGACTGACAGTGAAGAATGTCCATTAAGACTTTTGTTGAGAGTTTTTCCTGTAGTCGAATATCGTTTAATGTTAGGTGGCACCTTTTAAAGGAACTTGCTGAAATTTTTATGCTCTGATTATTTACGACGATCGTTTGTTGTTTTGATGGAAAGAAGTTGCAAAGTTGGAAAATAGTGAGATAGTTTTAAACCAAAATGGATTCACAGGCTATGACAAATAGTGTTCAGCATCAGATGACGAAAATGATTTTGTAGTTTAAAGGTGTTCTAATATACGATGGCCGAGATTGAAAAACATTTTATAAATAATATTATTTTCTTTTAATGTAAAGGACCTTTACAGTTTGTAACTGCTTTTTACAGTTGGAGTGATAGAAGAAAGAAAATCTAGCGGAAGATAGAAATGTGCAGTGGATTTGTCTCATGTGGAGACTATCTTTGTTGAATATTAAAAAAAAATCAAAACGTATTTGCCAGACGATATTTCTTTCGCGGATATTCATGTTTCATCTCTTTTTGTAACGCGCAATGTGTTTTACAGATTTGTCTACTTGTCGTATAAATTTATAAATACATTGATTGCAAACAGTTAAGTGGATATCTTAAGTACAGACATCTTTTGGCTTGCTGTGGACTGATCGTATATTTTGAATTTCTTATATGAAGCGTTCGTTGCCAAAGTGAACGTTTCAATTAAATGGAACAAAAAGATGAAAGAAATATTAGTAAAGATTGTTTTAATGCTGGAATTTTGAATAGCTTATGTGTTTTGTAAATTTAGAGATAGTGAAGTGGAGATTAGACATGAGGATTAGTCTTTTGTTGAATATCCTATTCGTTCGTTGACTGACAAACAGCATTGTTTCTAATACGAAAATAATTAATTCATTATATACATTTTTTTTAATCCTCAAAGTAAAGTTGTTTCATTCGGTAGGTCATTGACAGTAAAATATGTTTACTTCACTGATTGCAATCAATGCACTTATACACTTATACATGATCAAGAACGACTATTAAATTAGTTATATCAAAATTCAATTCCTTTAATCAAAAAGATTTTTATAACATATTACCTTTTCTACTTAAGATAATAATTAAAGAAAATAATGTTAACATTGATACTGTCTAAACATCTTAGACATAAAATTATAATTTATATTTTCCTTAAAACTTAAATAATATATAATAGATAATGCATAGTTGAGAAATATAACTTTAGGTAAGCAAAGCTATAAAGATAAGACATGCGATCGTTGTTAGTCGTATAAAAACAAATAGATACCAACACGCGAAAACCCGTGTGGGAAAAGCTAAAGAAATAATAATAAACAATACATATATAACTTCAAACAAGAAAATATGTAATAAATTAAATAAATAATAATTGAAAATTATATTAAATTATTATATTACTTTTAGCAGTGTTTACATTTTTCACTAAAACTTAAAATTCGTTAATTTTTTGGAGCTTCGTCAAAACGCGACAACTTTCTTTGAATTCAGAACGCATATCAACGACTAGGTCCTCTCTAAGGACATCTCTCCCCAGCAACGAGGCTACCATCCTTGAACATCGCCTTCGCTAGCTAGGCGGGTCACGTGTCCAGAATGCGACCCACTCGACTGTTTGGAGAACTCGCAAGAGGCTACGGGGAGGTCCGAAATACACTTCCATGATCGGTTGAAAACATCCCTGACACAGGCCAACATCGACGCTGAGACATGGGAAACTGTTGCTACAAAACTTTCTTCCTGACGTGGGACCATCCGAACGAGGGAGGATCAAGACTTTCGATTCCAATCATGAGGATGTGGGACGTGCTGTCCGAAGGGCCAGACTCGCCCAGCCGCGTCCACCACCCACGCTCCTCTGTTGCTCCTGCTCACGATTTTTCAGGAGTAAGCTGGCCCTTCACATCTCCGCCATCACCACCGTCATCAGAGGAGAGGAAGGGAAATAAGGAGAGAGGATGACAACCCCAATGCTCGGATGCGAGCGGCTGCCGAAGACAATATAATCCTAAATTATATTTTTAATTATAAGTATTCACAATTATTTTAACTAGAAGTGATTTATTTTTCTCACCTAAGCTTTCGTTGATCCATTTTTATTTTCCTATATTTAATCATATTTGCATTTTATTTTAACACTATGTCCAAGTTAAAATTTGTCTGCTTGCCGTGATCAAAGTATGGTTAAAAAAAATCAGGCACTTGTAAATTTCAGAGGTTCATGTCCATACCTGAGATATTACGAAGAATTCCAACTACAACATAAGATTTCATTGCAGGAATATTTTACAAATGAATCTCTAAAATTTACAAGTATCTGATTTTTTCAGACCTCACTGACGGTAAGTAGTCAAATTTTAACCGGAAACTTTCCAGCTTAAGAAAATGAAACAATTCGTATCGGTGTTCAGTATATAGGTTCATTCGGCCTAATTACCTTATCGTTATTGTTTTTGTTTAATCGCAACATTTCAGCCGTTTACTTTCCGACCTTCTTCGAGTATCTTGTTAGGTTCCATAATGTAGACTGCTGAAGGAATTCGATTTTCTACCACTGCCTATACTCGTGTGTTCTACGAGCTGGCTTCAAACCCATTCGTTAACTGAGTGATGTTACAATGAACCTCACGAGAATTCATATCGCCTCGGTCACGCCTATCGAATCCAAAATTCATCTCTTCCTTTCTGATCAATAGTTCTCATGAACTGGTTTTAATGAAAACTTATTGGCTCAATTGAAAAACTGACCATTATAAGATTAACATTTCGGACTGAACTGTTTTCCGCATCTCTTCCAGATTTTATCTAACACACATTAACAACTGATTTAATGTAATATTTCTCTTTAGCAATATGCGAGTAGCGGACAGGAAAAAGAATTCAAATACATATTGGGAGAGGTATGAATCCATCTTTCTTCCCCACAGATATAGGTTAAATAGCAGGGATGATCTCTTTCCTTGAGATGGCAAATTTAGCGTGACTGACCGTGGGGTTAAATGTAAATAAATGGCAGAAGTGCCCAACAAACAGAATTGGCAAAGTTTGCAATAAATAATAACAAGGAAAAGAAAATAAAACAGATCAAAACATAATATAATAAGCAAACAATATATACAAGGCAAAACAAAAGCAATATAGCAAAACAATTCACAAACTTAAGAATTGGGGTTAACGCACAAGAGCAAGTTCGGATAAGCGAATGTAGCGTTCTGACTTAAAGATAAACCGGAACCGAGTCATATGAAACCGTGAAGTGGCTTTAAAATAGGCCACTTTATGGTTGGTTGGGAGAGAATCCCAGCAACATTTGTGTGCTTCTGCCTATAAATTGGGGAGGGGAAAGTATTTTGCAATCACTCATAATAAAAAGTATCAAAACTCAGGGTCAATGTGAGTATGCGGTATTGTGGTATATGTCGGATTGAATGGCGATGGATGAATTCTTGGGAGTGGGGGGCAATGAGTAAATTGTAATGGATGAATAGGTCGTTAATCGGATTAGCTAGGTTAAGGATATTTAAAGTAGACCAGCCTCATCCCACATCCGATTCGGCCTTGTGGCACAATTGTAATTCAATTTGCAATAAATCTAAATCCTGAGTGAAGATTAGGACCAATAGCAACCATTCTAGGAAAATTGGATCTCTGAAGACAAAACCAGCCTGCAGAAGTATGGGCTCCTATCAGGTCATCTTACTCTAGACACATCACTGTTGCTGTATCTGCAGCATATGTGGTACAACTATGATCGGATGTTACGGAACTCTTGACACGATGTGTCTCTTGCGTTCTACCTTTGTTTTCATCATAAAAGTCCTGCAGTGAAAAGTGACATCTTTCAAACGCCATCTTCTACCTAAGTATATCACAAGAAGAAATACCGTAAGCTGATTTTATCTCATTGAATTAGATTTGTGAGTCGTTCCAAATAAAGTTACATTATTATAGCTAGAGGCGACGACAAGATAAAGCAGCAAGGAAGTCGTTCTGAAAAGAATAAAACATCGAAAATGTGACAAGAAAATGTCAGCTCTATCATTATTTCCAGTCTTATCGATTCCAACCGGTCATCCATTGATCTTATTTTTTGTGTGAAAAAGGTCAAATTACTAGGAAGAATTGTTCGTTATAAAATAACTTGGGCAATGTATTATTTCTGCAGCAATGACATATGTCTTGAGCCTTGGAGACGTCGTTCATAGACCAGATCCATTTGCTTATTGAACCAACCGATTCAATTAATTCACCGTTAATGATAGCCGCGAACTTCATTAGGCTGCCAACAAGGGTCAAAGCAACCCTAAATGGATAACTGGTCATGTTACACCTTGAATCCATCATACCAATCATTTATTATTTGGTTTAATTATCTCAAATTCCTTGTTTTATTAGGTTTGTGCAAAAATAATGTAGTTTTCTCACATATGTTACTATGTGAGAAAACGACATTATTTTTGCACCAACCTAATATTTCGGTAAATAATGATGGGATGATTTATATGTTTTTTAGATATATTCTGTGGAATTATTTATAAAAATAGGGCCTCATATCTCTGAACATTTCTTCATCGAACTCTTTCACTCTTTCACTTATCGACTTTTTTCGGTCGTTCAAAACTCAGCATTTTCAAATAGTTTAACAAACATTTAAAACGTAAATAAGAATGACTAATTCAACCAATCGGCATTTTATTTTCATAAAAAAATCCTGACGGGCAGGGTGGCCAACAAAGGAAATGGAACAGGCAAGCCGATTTCAAATTCCGGCTGAGACAGTTGGGGTTCAATGGGCCCTTATGTCTTTCGGAAATACATAAATCCATCTCTTCCCTCTCTGGAAAGACTGGAATTTCTAGATTTGATTGGCAACTATTCTCGAAGAAAGACAATTTTAAATTTAAAAATGTTAATAAGGTCGTGAGAAAACACACCACTAGATAAATATGAAAATATGAAAATAGACATGGGGAAAGATTGATATGAAATTGCTGAGACATATACTGAACAAAATTAGACAGATTCTTACTAGTCTGGCACAGTACCAAAATAGTGTAGTGACATTGTAATACAAAGTAATAGAGTAATGACCGTGTAGAACAAGCAAATACTGTAGTAACAGTGTCATGGCTATGTACATGACTAAACTATTTAATGTAAATTACAATACCGAGCCTTTGACACAAGAACAATCTTAGGTTCGACATAGGGTATCCTTGGACGGGTGGGTGGTGTGTACACAACCTATGTTTTTTTAGGTGAAAAACAGTGCATGCTTTCTAAAACTGGTCCATTATGGTTTGCATATAATTTATGGTATGAGTATTGACGTCTGCATTGTTAGCATAGAGTAACTTTCGAATAACTGACTGGAAAGACTTTGATTAAGCCTTGAAACGATTCAAGTTAAGGATATTAAAATGGTTTTGAAATGGAGATAGACACCGACTTCACAATCCTAGAAATCAGACGTGAAATCGACAACAATTTGTATGGATATGAGTTTGAGATCCGGAGTTTCACGCTTTTGCAATCAACAGAGATTGACTGATGATCGCGGAAGTGCGAAACCCCAGGTCACAAACTCATATCCATACAACTTATTATGTTATATATATATATATATATATATATATATATATATATATATATATATATATATATATAAACAACAGGATTTTTCCAACCATGTAAGAACAAAGGGAGCTTATATTAGAAACACCAATTTGTTCACTAGGTCAGTCACTAATTCTACTTTCAAAATCTACCACGACTCTACCTGTAGAAGTCATAACATAATTTACCACCTAGAATGCTCACTATGCCAGAAACAATATGTCGGAAAATCTCAATGGCTTTATCACTACAGAATTAATAATTATCGTAATCGAATTAAGTCGGCTCTATACGAAAGATTATTACCTATAGAACAATATTTCCACCTAGAAAAATATGATTTTAAAAGCCATGCCAAATTTACTAGAATTAAAAAATAGAAAAGGACAGAGAAGATAACATTAGAAATATTTTAGAAGACCATGAAGACAAATGGATTTTGCGCCTAAAACACTCCTGCTGAGGCCTCACACTTATGCATACACCCATTCTTATATATGCATTTAAACACTCTAGAAGCACCAAATAATAATATACACAGATACATCCCCATCCGTGGAACCAATAAAAGTGTCAAAATGACCAAGGGAATTCAAAGTAACATGAATGTATCCAGCCTCTATCATTAAAAGACAACTTAAAAGAGACCGTTTGATCAACACAAGGACAAACCTAAATTTACGATTAAAAATAGAAATGAAAACTACAGAAAAAAGTTCATTTTCTTCAGAAAGTCATTTATTCTTGAAGTTCACTGCTACTAACAAAGAGAATTTGTTTTCTCCTGATGATGGCCATTCTGGATTAAAATAGTCGAAGAACCTGAATTGAAATAATAAAACAAAAAATATTAACATACAACCCAGTGTGTCTGAAAATTTTAATTTTTTAATTTTTCAATATATTTTATTTTCCAAAATATATATATGAATGATATATATATTCTGTATATATGAATATTATATATATATACTGTATATATATGAACAGTATCTATATATGCTGTATATATATACATATATATATATATATGAATAGTATATACACATATTATATATATATATATATATATATATATATATATATATATATATATATATATATATCTTATCGTATATCTTATCGTATATTTTATGAATAGAATATATATACTGTATACATATAAATATTAGATATATATATTAGGTCGGTGTAAAAATAATGTCGTTTTCTTACATAAAGTTGAACGTCAAAAAACGACAATATTTTTGCACCAATCGAATATATATGTATATATATATATACTATTCATATATATATATATATATATATATATATATATATATATATATATATATATATATATATATACTCTCTATATATATATGAATAGTATATATATATATATATATATATATATATATATTAGGTTGATGCAAAAATAATGTTTTTTTCTCACATATGTTACTATGTGAGAAAACGACATTATTTTTGCACCAACCTAATAAATAAATAAATATATATATATATATATATATATATATATATATATATATATATATATATATATATATATATATATTAATAAAAAGAAAGAACAGTAAGATATATAATCCGGTGTTCTTATAGATATTTTTATTTTTACAAAATAGTGCTCAATGTAAATTTACAGAATATTAATATTATAAATTAATAGACTTAAAATATGGTTTTTCGCTACACAGTTCCAACCATGTTTCAAAAATGGAAGCTGAAAGCCCCGAATTTAATTTTGTAATTAAATTAAAGACATTAGTTCCATTTCATCCTCAAGCAAATTTTGGAGTAACTTTAAAAAATACTGGGTTTTAAATACACAGCTAAAACAAAATTCACATTTCCAAGGTTACAGTTAAATCTATTTTGCTAGACTAGGAGTGTCTGGGTATTCAATATGTCTATATTTTAATGTATCAGTTATTCTTACGTTTTGGTAGTGGGTAGGGATGTTTTTTTCAATGAAATCTAACATCCGTTAAAAGCGTGTCGTCTGGATTTTTTTTTTTTTTTTTTGTTAACGGCTAAAAAATTTTGGGGAGGTGTCTACGTCAGAATACTTTTTATTTAACTACGATTTGAAATACTTTTACTTTTCAATATACTATATTTCTTTCGAGAACAATTAAATGTAATTAGAATCCCTTACAGTTTGTAGAATTATTATTACATCAAGTATATTACGATTTTTAAAAAGTTTATATTTGAATATTATTTAAAATTTCCATTTCTCTGATTTAGTAAACTTTAGTTATTTATTTAATTTCAATTTAAAAGAAGTTTAGGTTAGAATTCATTTTAATTAACTACAATTATAATTACAACTTTATATATTTTCATTGTTAGTTTTTATAGAGTATATTTCATTTAATTTCTATATCAAGTATAAGTATATTACGATTTTTAAAAATTTTATATTTAAATATTTTTTTTTTTATTTATAAACTTTGTACATACAGGTGAAACTATATATTACTAAGGACATGGGTCATTTAATGGCCCACATCCTCTAGCTTTTCGTCATAATTTCCTTTTTCTGTAGGTGTTTTATCGGATTCATTTGAGTGTCGGTATTTCTTTTTGAGAGGTGTTTAGGTTAGAATACGTTTTATTTAACTACAATTTTAAAAGATGTTTAGGTTAGAATTCGTATTAACTACAATTTTAAATACAACTTTAAAATATTTTCACAATTATTTTAATAGACTATTTTTTTAAGAAAAACCAATTAAATATAATAGAATTACTTACAGTATATAAAATTAATTTTTCATGTTAAATATAAGTATGTATATTACCTGATCCTATTTTATAAATTTATTTTTATTTTTAAATATTATTTAAGGAAAATTTTTGACAATGACGGCATAAAATAGCTATTTCATTTCTCTGATTCAGTAAATTTTTATTTTTTATAAACTTAGTAATATATAGTTTCTCATGTATGCACAAAGGACATGGGTCATTTAATGACCTACATATTCTAGCTTTTCTTATTAACTTGCATTTCACTGTAGGTGTTTTATTTGATTCTTTTAGGTGCCAGAAGTATTTCGATAGAGATGTCTGATTTTTATATTTATTTATCCTAAACGAGCTTTGATGTTGGTTGAATCTTTTTTTGAACTCATGGCTAGTGCAACATATATATATTTTTATGTTTTCAGGATTTTCAATCGAAGAGATATTGCATTGGTATACTAATGATTCAGTGCAATATTTATTTTGTAGAGGGCAATTATGAGGGTTTCTACAGTTACATAGTTTTTGTTTATTTCACCGCTGAAATTGTGTTCTTCGGTGCAAAGGCTCTGCCTTCTTTTCTCCAAACGTGAGTCCAAATAGTTCAATTTTTGCTTCATCTGTCCATAAAGAATTTCCCCAAATTATATATATATATATATATATGTGCGTGTGTGTGGGGGAATATATAGAAAATAGGAAAGAACTGGTTAGGTAAGTAATCCAAAGTTCTTTAGTATTTTTGTTATTATTTTAAAAAAATAGTGCTCGATACAAAAGTAGAGCATAAATATAATTATTTATTTAAAATATGATTCCAACACGCTACATAAGAGGTCTCATGTTTCAAAAACAAGAGCCGAAAACTTCAATATAATTATCAGAATTAAATTGAATTAAAGTAAGCTCTGTTCCATCTTCAAGCGAAATTTTTTTTAGAATAACTTATTTCTGAAATTTACGTGTTTTAATAGTATATTCGCAATTGAAATCAAAATTTCCATGGTAACAGCCGTAGCGAATTTTTAAAATAGGTAGGGGTGTTGTGTGCTAATAATATGTATCAGCATAGAGTCAGGGTAAGGTGGGGGTGTCTGAATTTAAAATTTTGTAATCAATTGGTTTAACAATATTGATAATAAACCGAACTGCACCCTAAGTGTAAAATGGAAAATTATAAACAGGACTAGAACTTGCAAAACTTGGGATGACCCATGCCCTTTGTGCCTCCATGAGAGACTGCACATTATTAAGTTTCTAAATAATAAAAATCTATTAAACAATAGACATGAGTTAACGGTTTCCGGCATTATCAAATTTATGCATTGAATAATTAGCTTAAAAACAAACACAATAAAATAACTTTGCCGACATCATCAAATTCACGCATTGAACAATTTAGCTTAAAAACTAACATACAATAAATTAACTTTTATAATCCATGGCCCCAATAAAAAGTTTAAACACCCTACAAAAAAGATAGCCCTTTATGAAGTCGTCAAGAAACAAATGTTACGACAGTTTTTATATACACAAAACCCTTTCATAAAGAAATAAAATAAAAAAATAAATAAATCTCCATAGACACGTAAACCATATATATATATATATATATATATATATATATATATATATATATATATATATATATATATGTATATATATGTATATATGTATATATAAATATTATCAATCTGCACCATGTTTTTCCCAAAGTTTGTAAAAGTATTTTTGATATACCATATATATATATATATATATATATATATATATATATATATATATATATAATGTTAGATAGAAAATTACAAATCTTCTATAAATATAAAAAGATGCGACCACCAGCATGAGGTAATCTCTGAAAGATCACAAGCCATGACGACATCTGAAGATGTTTCAAGGAAATTTGTTTACATCACATTAACATGGCTGCAGTGTCTTTTGGTTTCTACGTGAGAAAAAAAACTTTAACAAACAATTACTGAAAACATTTTTTAAAGTGGAACTGTTGCCTGAGGCAGAAAACTGTTTCTCTCATTGCTTTTTCTTACGAGACTTCTTTCAATGAACGTTAACATCAATGCTTTCTCGGATAGGATAACAATGTTTCATTTTCTAAACGCGATTTAGCGAGATTTGGCATTTAATTTGCAGGTGTAAGGCATGTTAACAAAAGGCAAGCTTTTGTCTGCCAGGCTATAAATAAACAAAATGTTCTAAATTTAATGTTGCTGTTAAGATAGCAATGCTGTCAAAAAATAGAAAGATAAACAGATGTTGGGTGTCTCTGGCTGACCGAACCTCCTCTGTTTGCAAATATTATCTGGACTCTATATTACGTTTGCGTTGTTTGATAAAATCAACCGATTTTCAGAAATAGCGGCCTAGAAAGCGGAATGGTGATTAAAATGGCGTTCATTTAAAAGAAGACCTTTGTCCGTTTATTGTTTTACAGTTTTTTTTAAGACTAAATGGTAAAATTGTATTTTGCATATATTTTTCTTAACTAATTGACTGTAACACGGCATACCTTTTGCAAGATTAGCGGATGGTTTTTCTCTGTTATTTCCTATGAAGAAAACAAACATAAATCGTTGGTTACAAATATTAAACATTTATTAACACTTGCATGTATGGTATAGGGATAAGATAAAGGACCAAGAAACAAGGGATTTGTATTTGTTTAAAATCATTTCACCCCAAACAAGGCAATAAAGCCACAAAGACGTAAGTGGACCCGTGTGTGAAAGAATTATACTAAACTCGTATCAGGAAAAAACTTGCTTTTAACATTCACTAACTCTAAAATCAAGCTAGTAACATCCTATCATCACCATAGATTTCCCCCATTCACGATGAGCAGTTAAACTCTTAAACTAGGTCCTTTACTTTGGACGTCAATTCAAACTCATGTTCACTCCAAATGGAACTCATCGCTAAAGAGGTTGAAGAAATGGTTGTCCGCTTGTTTCTGTTCCACGAAGTAACTGACTCCTCCTGCCATACGCCAGATCAAACGAAAAAGACATTCTTGCTGCCATATCTGAGCATGAGCAGACCGGTCCTCATTTTCCAGCTTTGACAGTGCAAAAGTTTTTACGCAGCCTTGTGGGCGATGAATTATATTCAACCCTACAACTCCTTTCTCACAGATGAAACGTTAGAAGTCTCTCGCAACTCTATCCGTAGGAAAATTTTCAGACAAGATACACTCCTTAGGTAGACCAGTTCAGAACTTTACAGCTAGGAAACACTATGTCAGGAATAATTTCCATTTCGTTCGCAGTTCCAATCGGACAGCTTATTGCCAAGAATCGCTAATTTATGGAACAGACTTCCTAGAGGATGCTTCGTACTACAGTCTCTTAACCTGTTGAATTATTGAGCCAACCGTTAACTAAACTACAGTTATAATCTGCACTTAAGTAGGCTTAAACCTGTGTGGTCGAGTGGTTTAAGATACATCAGATCCAATGATGGTTTCCCTTAGAGTACGCAGTTTCGATTCCTGCCGTAGGGTGTATATTGTTCTAACAATATTTCTCGAATATTCAAACCGGTAGACGGAAATATACTGTTTAATAAATTCATAAAAACAGAGCATCTACTCTCTCTCTCTCTATATATATATATATATATATATATAATTTCAATGGGTACATGTGCAAACTGTTTTAAACACTGAATTAACGTTTATCAGCGTAGAAAGTCTTATTAAAGGAGACTAACCACTTATGTCGATCCCTTCAATTTGTTCTTATTGGAAGAACTTCAATTGTATAGAAACCTTTAAAAGCCTCTTATACAAGCTCCTTACCAAAAAGATGTCAAGTTCTTAGAAGATAGAATGATGAAGATGTTTCAAAGATGGTAAAAGTGGAACGGAATGGCGCCTTTGTGGTTGAATAAATCTAAGTATTCTTTATTGAATGCACGGAATGAGGAATCGGAGAGCAGAGTTCGAATTCCAGTCGAGTTCATTACATTCATTTACCCAGTAGGTATCCATCTCCCCCGCCACTCTAGCTATAAGTAAATAGCTGGACTAACTTGGTCCTATAACTTTAGTTGGCGACTAGTCGAGAAAGAAAACTCTGACTTCAAACCATCCTCGTCAAGCTATCTTGTCCAAGACTGATACTACGGTTGCAGTGGTGCTTAATGTAAGCCTAATGAATTACACGACTCGTGATTCTTTAAAAAAAGAACAACAAAAAAAAAAAAACACTACGAATTTTTGTTCCGACTCAATATTTAAAGGCATTTTGGTGGAATAAACCTAACAGTGTTTAAACTTTTTAATTGTAGATATTTATTGACATAGAATATTTGTTTTTTTTTTATTAGAACCAGTCATTCGTTGTTTTTTTTTTTTGCTATTGATTCTTAAAGAATTTAAATGTCCAAATTCCCTAGCACTCACGATTTCATCATTAAAAATAGTTTTCTAAAAAGAAATATCCCCAAATATTTAATATCAGCTGAAATTAACGTAATGTCTTTTTAATCTCATACTAAAATCTATCCATCCATACATCCCATTCCTGGGCACACCCATTTGCCAAGACGGTTAGCAAATCCCTATTACAAACGCCCGCTCAACACAAAAGTCTGTTGTAATTTATACTACAACTTTATTGAGCAGACATTAGTCACAGTTTCTGGAAGTGTGCGCATATAATATGGCATGATCAGTTTCATGAACAATACCAGTACGCTCATAGCCTCGGCCACGAGGACTTGTGACTACCACAAATATTGACGGTTTCCGAACAATTCTGTCTACTAAATTTCACTCACTTACATAGGCCATTCTATTGATATGGTTTTCAGGTACTTTCAAAATGTGGCGCGCACTGGGATCGCCTCCCCAAGAACCGATATAATCAAGAAGTCAAAAATCGAACCCAAGTCTCATGGCCAGAAAGCGAACGTTCCAAACCACTCGGTCCATACATACATACCTGCCTGCATACATAACGAAGACTGAAACGAACATTTGATATAACTTCCTCCTTACCTACAGTGAAGTACAAGGAACCATTTATGTGTTCTTTCGAACGCACGATGGATGAAGATTGAAAACGTAAGAAATTGACCCAGGGACAGTCGATAAAATTACAGTTACATCTAGAAACCTTATCAAATCTGAATGTGTTATTATTTTACATGGAGATATGTTAACCAGTTCCATTGGAAGAAACTGATTTTTTCTACACTCTACAGACAATAGGCGTTGCATTTCTATGGTCATATTTCGACAATCTCCAAGTAGAAATAAAATTAAAATGGCGCCCTGAATTTTCATTTGCAGACGATAACAGTCTACAATAGGTGTTCTCTTTCTCTCGTTTTCTCTTATAACATTTTCCCATTTGTCATAAGTTATTTTTACCATTTTTCTTTTGTCTTTACTTTTGTCTTACTCTCTTTCTCTTTGTCTTCATTTTAACTTTTCCATTCTCTCTGCTTCGCATATTTCTCAGATGCTTCTTCATTCAATCTTTCCCTTTCGTCTGCCCATTCTCCATTCGACTTTCTAAGTTTATATACCAACACATATACCAATAACACATATATACACATATATACATACATATATACATATATACACACACACATATATATATATATATATGTATATATACACATATACCAATAATGCATATATACACATATATATACATATATACATACATATATACACACATATATATATATATATACACACACATATATATACACACACACACACATATATATATATATATATATATATATATATATATATATATATATATATATATATATATATATATATATACCAATATTATCACTACATATTTTTCTTTTCTTCTATAATCTTTTTCTCGCTCTTTCCACTTCTCTATTACGTATCTCCGATTTTACTTACATTTTTATTTCAGGTGTCTTCTCTCCATATGTCTCTTTATCTGGCCCAGATTTTTTTTCATTTTTTTTTTGTTTTTGTCGATAGTCTCTCTCTCTTTACTCATCAACCTTCCTACGGATCTTTTCCACTTCGTTCCTGCCGCTGGTTTTGGACTTAAGCGACATTTTGTAATGGAAGAGAAACGAACTCTTCTTAGTTTTCCTTCCATTACAGAAGGATAGAGGAAGTCGACAGCGGATGTTGGATAATTGAAACAGAAAGATAGATGGGAATGTGTTTAGAAATATGCAGAAACAAATGGACTGTTAAAAAATTTTCTACACATGTACATACTCATGAATATAGGCAGACAGACGGACACACACACACACACACACACATACACACACACATATATATATATATATATATATAGTACCTCCATTCAATTCGGCATATCACGATGAAAAAAGACTCATAAATCAACGAAAACAAAGTTTTGTTTAAATATGTTGTTATTAATTGAAAGCTAAAGCATTAAATTTATTATTTACAGTAAGTAACATATTCTGGTGTCTTTCAGATAGAAATTATATAGATTGGAATGTCAAATATATGCTCGATTTTTTTTTTAATTTTCTTAAAAGCGACCATTTTCTTAAATTTTAAGAAATTTGTAAACAAACAAAATTTTGAATTTAAACTTCTTCCTAAAATAAATTTATATATTTTTGACACGTTATTTGAGTAAAATTAGAAAATTTAAAGTTAAAATAATTTGATATGAAACAAACAGTACTTACTTATAGCTTAAAAAATTTGTATCCAAACATTTCTTATCGATGTGTCTGAATTTTTTGCATGTCTTTCATCTTGTTCGGAATTGACGAGGCGATGACAGACAGCTATGGATGATCAAAATTGACAAATTTTTAAAAGTAGGCGAACGCGGTTTTTCGTTTTTAACTAGTACTTTTTAAATATTAACATTTTTATTTAGCAATTATGTACTATTTATTTTTTTTATTTCTTACTTTCTTAATTAGACAATTGTTTAAATTTTTTAAATCATCACATAATTTGTTTAAACTTTTCTTATTAATTAGATAATTGTATATAAACTTTTCTTATTCAAACTTTTTCATTAGATAATAATTTTTTAAACTTTTTTTAGATAATTCTTTATTTTTTTAATTATATAATTGTTTAAATTTTTTTATTAATTATATAATTGTTTAAATGTTTTTATTAATTATATAAGTGTTTAAATTTTTTTATTAATTAGATAATTCTTTAAACTTTTTTATTAATTAGATAATTCTTTAAACATTTTTTTATTATTTAGATAATTCTTTAATTTAATAAAAAGTAATTAAAAATAATTACAACTTACTTTTAAAATTTGAAAAGAATTTCTGCAAACACGTTAACGATGGATCTGAACGGGACAGAGAAGAGAAATAACTGCGGTACCAGACGACACAAATCACGTGACCTTTTTAAGGATTATGTCGCGTATACATTTCCATACATAGAAATTATGAACGTTTATTCAATAAAAATTTCTTTTTAAAATTATTTTTAAAATATTTGTGGTCAAACGACTGTTATGTGCTTTTCAAAGTTCGATTCGTAAATTTACTTTTTCATTAACGTTGTCATTGCATTGCGTGCTTGAAAGAAATAAAGAATTTTAAATGATTTTTGAAGACGTTAATGATAAAAACTTTAAAAAATGGGGAAAAAATATGCAAAAAATACATTATTCATCGAAAAAATTTTATTTCTTCACAAAATAATGTCCTTAGTATAACGTATCTACAAAAACAGGTGGAAGCTTTTCTAATTAATTAATGTCATACTTTTTTACATTTTTTTTTTACAATTCAAAGCAGATTTTCTACAAACCTGGTAATGTTTTACAAAAAAAAAAAAAAAAAAAAACTGGTGATTTACTTTCTACAAAGATTCCTGTTTATAACTAATGAAAAAAATCCCGTGCTTGAAGATTTAATTTCTCGAAATTTCATGAAAATATGTAAGTGGGTAGGTCAGGATCACTTCTTATTTAAAATTGTCTCCCTGCAGTTTCTGGTCTTTTCCAAAGCTAAAATCCAATTGGGACGAGATTAAATATTGTGTATATTAGCAGCATTACTGTTGCACGTAGTCGCTATCGAGATTCATTCTTTTGTCCCATCGATGTTCGAACAAAAATACTCTCTCTCTTCTCGTAAGGTCAAACGATTAGAAATAACCTTGCACTTATGCAACAACAGCATTATTGATGTGAGATATGGTCAATAAACATTTACACTATTTACATTGTTCGGACTATTGTCCTCATCTTTATTGCCATATCCACAACGTTTCAGCCGTTGTACGCTCTGCCTTTCTTCGGGTGATATTTGGAGCTTCGAAACGAAACGTTTATTTAGGGATAGATTGTTCGAATGCTGGGTGCCATGCATTTGGATATATCAATTTTTATTCTGTCTGCTGTAGCCAGGCATTGAATTGGTCATTTTTTGATCAATCAACCAACGCTACTGGAGCATGTGTGCAGTGGACAACAATGTTGGTTGATTTGTGAGTCCAATCCCTAGCTAAAGCAGATAAATCCGTTGACCATAAAGATAAAACTACATTACATGTCGACTTCCGATGAACAGATACGAGAAATAGAGGAGGATAAACCTTAGAAAATGTTGCTACGAAATATTTCTTAAAAATTTCTATTAAATTAAATGAAGGTTCCATTGGTGTAACGGTCATTGATGATCTGAATTTAAAATTAAACTGAAATTGTTTACGTTTGACTATTAGGACACACATGAACCAATTTCTTCAGCGCATAACTAAAAGTGAAATAGTCGAGCAGACTAGGCTTTTTAGCTTTGTTAGGGCACCCAGTATGGAGTAAAGACAACTCTGATTTTAACTTGCGTTAGATACTCTCATTGCTGCTCAAGTTGTGGCTGTATTACATATGGTCGACGATTGGCCATACAATTTTACGTCTCTAATTTCAAGAAATATTTTAAAGTAGTAAATTAACTTATTGCAAAATTAATTGGGTTCAGAGTTGCACATAAACATTTATTGAAACGTGCTTTTATACTTATATATTTATGACAGATATACCTACACAGAGGAAATACCAATTATATGTTAGCTTATTTTTTGCATTATCTTCTTCGCCAGATAATTTAAAATACAAAATCTATCAAATGTTAAAGTTTAAATTTACGTGCTTTTTATTTTTTCTTTCTCTTTATTTCTGAATAATGTCCGTTATCAGTTGTTGCAAAAATGCCAGAAATACTTTCTCAACAGATTGTTTTGTGTTCCTTTCTTATCAATTGAAATTCTTGCCTCTCTAAAGACGCACGCACGAGAGAAACAAAAGAGAAGGTCAGTGCCCCAAATTACTTAAATTGGCAGCAAACAATTTGGGGGTCTTACGAGGTGACTTTATTTTCTATGCGTCGGGTTTCTTCAGGATGTGAGCGATACAACAGCCTTTGTAACTCGAAGCAGTGTTTGTCTCTTTACTATTCCTCTCAGTTCATGTTCTACCATCCATTTACACAAGATCTTTACTTACTCGCTGGTTCTCTCTGATTACGCTTAATATGTCTCGTGAATGTCAAATACTTCAAGCCTCTTTATTCATTAGGCGTTGCAGAAATTGCAACTGTCTTTTTCGCCCACGTTATCCTCAAAACCCTCCTCGTTGCTCACATACTCCGTCCTTGTTCTCAGTATCCTTCTGTTGCTTAGATTTCCCTCTTCATCTGTGAAGAAATTGTTCACTATTCACTTCCATATTGAAAGGTAGCAGTTTAGCACTCTTTTCTTTGTTTCTTAATACTCTGCTTAGCTTTTGGAAGGCTACTTTCGCTATTTCAATGCTCTTTCGGATTTCAGTCTCCCATTTTCCATTGTCTGTTTAAAGATAGTTCAATTTGTTTTTTTCATCATTTCACACCAATCAAGGCAATAAAGTGACTAAGACGTATTATGAGAAAATATCAGAAAAAGGAAACATTAAAAAAAAAAAACACACACACAAACAGATTGATTCGTTTTCTATGGTGTATCAACATTTTCCGGCTTATTTAAAGACAGAATTTTATTTTAGATTGTAAGAAAATTCAGTTTAGTGATAGAAGTCTTAATAATTGACCCATAACTATTGGAAAAAGAGGTGAATTCATACATTTCCCAGGGGTATTTGCGTATAAATAATTATAACAAACACGAATGGAATTGGAACTCGGCACACCGATGAACAATTCAAGCAATCATCCATTACACCACCTGCATATTCGAGCTTACAGCACCTGGTATTCCCAAGCGGTCACCCATCTAGGTACAGACCAGACTCGACATTGCTTAACTTCTATTTCTCATTCCGGGCCGTTAGCTATTACAACACCCGCACATCCAAGCTTACAACACCTGGTATTCCCAATCGGTCACCCATCTAGGTACAGACCAGACTCGACATTGCTTAACTTCTATTTCTCATTCCGAGCCGTTAGCTATTACAACACCCGCACATCCAAGCTTACAGCACCTGGTATTCCCAAGCGGTCACCCATCTAGGTACAGACCAGACTCGACATTGCTTAACTTCTATTTCTCATTCCGGGCCGTTAGCTATTACAACACCCGCACATCCAAGCTTACAGCACCTGGTATTCCCAAGCGGTCACCCATCTAGGTACAGACCAGACTCGACATTGCTTAACTTCTATTTCTCATTCCGGGCCGTTAGCTATTACAACACCCGCACATCCAAGCTTACAGCACCTGGTATTCCCAAGCGGTCACCCATCTAGGTACAGACCAGACTCGACATTGCTTAACTTCTATTTCTCATTCCGAGCCGTTAGCTATTACAACACCCGCACATCCAAGCTTACAGCACCTGGTATTCCCAAGCTGTCACCCATCTAGGTACAGACCAGACTCGACATTGCTTAACTTCAATTTCTAATTCCGAGCCGTTAGCTATTACAACACCCGCACATCCAAACTTACAACACCTGGTATTCCCAAGCGGTCACCCATCTAGGTACAGACCAGACTCGACATTGCTTAACTTCTATTTCTCATTCCGAGCCGTTAGCTATTACAACACCCGCACATCCAAGCTTACAGCACCTGGTATTCCCAAGCGGTCACCCATCTAGGTACAGACCAGACTCGACATTGCTTAACTTCTATTTCTCATTCCGAGCCGTTAGCTATTACAACACCCGCACATCCAAGCTTACAGTACTAGGTATTCCCAAGCTGTCACCCATCTAGGTACAGACCAGAGTCGACATTGCTTAATTTCTATTTTTCATTCCGAGCCGTTAGCTATTACAACACACTTGTTAGCATGGAAATTATGATGACATCTACCCATTTCAACTGTAAAATGAGACCTTACCGCCAATCTAGTACTGTGCTTAAATTCAAAAAGTCTACTGACCAAAGCGGAAAACTCATCAGAGCAATTACTATGAAGTCGTTTATAGAAAAGGCACAGGAAAACTACGTTACGGCGGTTGGAAAGTTATTGAAGCCAAGATGCTAGGTTAGAATCAATAATATTGCAGATTCTTCTTCGGATTTTATCTAGGATATCTAAATATATTGCAGAAGCACCAGACCAGACCAAACCAAACCAGACCAGACCAGACCAGACTTGACAGTAATGTTCAATGCACGGACGAATGACAGATTTCTAAATGCGTAAATTAGATTCTAGCTATAAAAAAAAAAAATCAACTTTTCTAGCAGTAAAAGTAAAAATTGTTTAAATACAATCCTTCCACATCATGTCAGCGGGAAACGTTTTCCCAATAAAGCGCAATGAGTCAATTTCCTGGAGGTTAGCATCAGCCATGCTGATAGAAGGGAAAAATATTTCTTTATTAGACTTTTTTTATTTAGAGGTATTCAATTTGCTGCTCGCATCTTGGGTTAAACCTCTTGACCGTACATTCTGTTGCCTTAAAATTGATGCTTGGTGCTAAGTTAAAAATGAAATAATAAAATGGTTTTATGTAAACTTTGCAGAAGTGAATTCTAAAAGTCTCAAACTAAATACAATGGTGGCTTATTTGATAGTAATTTAGGTAGAATGAGAAGTTCTATTTTTTACATCTAGTTCCACGTCATTTTATTTTGTCCTCTCACTATTCAGGGAATTTCAAAATGAACTATAGAGGATATTATTCTCGTTTCACTGTCCCTTGAGTGAAATCTCATCTCGTTAGTAATGCTCAGTTATTTCACACCATGTTGCCACCAAGTCAACGTCTATACTACCTGGGCCAGGGATTGAACTCACAATTACTATACCACCAAACTGACAAATCGACGCTATAATCTTCTAGGCTATTGCCTCATGGGACAATTCTGTTCTTCCCATTTGCCTGTTACTTTGTCATCTTCTTTCTCGTCTTTTCTCTCCCCCTTCGTTTTGTCTTACCCATTCTTTCTCGTCTTTTCTCTCGCCCTTTCTCTTCCACCCCCTTTCTCTCCTGTACTCTTCCCCTTTCTCGTCTCTACTCTTCCCCTTTCTTTATCTTTCTCCTTTCTTTCTCTTCCCTTTTCTCTTCTCTTCCCTTTTCTCTACTCTTCCTCTTTTTATACTCACCCCTTCCCCTTTCTCTCCTCTACTCTTCCCCTTTCTCGTCTCTACTCTTCCCCTTTCTTTATCTTTCTCCTTTCTTTCTCTTCCCTTTTCTCTACTCTTCCTCTTTTTATACTCACCCCTTCCCCTTTCTCTCCTCTACTCTTCCCCTTTCTCGTCTCTACTCTTCCCCTTTCTTTATCTTTCTCCTTTCTTTCTCTTCCCTTTTCTCTACTCTTCCTCTTTTTATACTCACCCCTTCCCCTTTCTCTCCTGTACTCTTCCCCTTTCTCGTCTCTACTCTTTTCCTCTCTTTATCTTTCTCCTTTCTTTCTCTTCCCTTTTCTCTACTCTTCCTCTTTTTATACTCACCCCTTCCCCTTTCTCTCCTGTACTCTTCCCCTTTCTCGTCTCTACTCTTCCCTCTACTCTTTCTCTTTCTCTTCCGTTCGTTGACACGTTTAACCACATTCTGAATGTAAATAATCACTAAGCAAACTAGCTCGTTAAGCATTACCCATACTGAGGCGCCCTAGTAATTTACCAAGTTTGGATTCCTTTGACGCAAGGCCACAAATATATCGAAATTAAAGAATATGCAACATGTTGAATTTTATTTTTCTTCCGTACTCGATGTTTATAATTTACCATATATTCGCTCTTGGACAAATGTCGGCCATGTTTCGTATCACTACAAAATTTATCTTTTTCTTCTTCGAACCGATTTCACTTTGCACTATTGTTTTTTTTAATACAATTCCAGATTTACTGAGAAAAATCTGAAGCAAGAATATATCGTTTATCGCAGAAAATAGTATTTTTTCATTAGAAGACGAAGATTATTATTAGACATAAAATAAAAATTTAAGAAAATGACTAATTAAAAATATTTAAATTAAAAAATACAGAAATTAAACTTAAGTATTAAAAACTGACAGAAATTAAAAATAAAAAAATAAATAACACAAATTAGGAATTAAAATATATAAAAATTAAATATTTAATGACAAATTAATGAAAAAATTAAAAAGCGATAAAGATTAAAAAATTAAAAATCACTAAAAACATAAAATTAAAATTCTCGGATTAAAATTAAGAAATAATTATTAATACAAAATGACAAAAAATAAAAATAAATTATAAGCTAATAAATAAAATTAAAATGACAATTTTAAAATTTAAATAATTACAAAAATGAAAAATAAAAACTATTTAAAAAAAACTGATTTATTTATTGACATGTAGGATTGTAGAAACGAATTCTTGAAGATAATGTAACGAGTGTTTTTTTGAGAATAAGATACGGTGACTTCTATTACGTCTAGGTGCTCTAAAATAGTCGGCGTGTATTAGATTAATATAAGTGAATATCTATAATGCTAAAAATATTTTAATGGACGGATTAAAAAAAACCAAAAAAAACAACAAACTAACAATTAAATGATTGTTTCCCAATATTTCATTTTTACCAACAATTTTAATCCGCTTTAAAATCCATATATTTTTTTAGCCCGGATGAAAGCGCAGTATCTGTTCTCTCCTTAATTGACATGGGAGAAGGCGCCCCGATCATGGGGATTCCTACCCCGAGGCAGCACCTTTCTTAATGCACGAAGAGAGGTGGGGTCGGTGTAATATCAACACCAATGTCAAGGTGTTCGCGGGAATTAGATCATTTTTGTCCTTGTCTCATATGCACATTCATGTATATTGATTCCCCACGTTAAAAGGGCCGTGTGTCACATCCAACCATAGTGGAGAGGTCAGGTAAAGAGGTGCTAGAACAACATATTAAACTTATTTATAGGATCTCACAGCATCCACATCTGTAGCAAGGAGAAGCATGCCGTGTTTACAATTGTTTTAAGGGAAATTGCAAAACAATTGAGTTACTGAGATACTGGGCTGGTTTGTTTTGTTTAAAGACACATCAACTCCTTATGGGTCATTTAATGATGAAATATTATTTTATAGTTTAGTAATTAGTATTAGTAATTTGTTTGGGGTTATTAGTAATTTCTTGTACAAAAAATGTATCGCTGGTAAATATTTTTTCCTTACAAAAACGTTTTGTTTGTATTTTTTTTATTATGATTATTATTGGCACCGTTACTATAAAATGTATTTTTACACTTTTATAGTATTTTGACCCCAGTTTGGAGATTCACTATTTGCTCGTAGTTGTGACCCTAACCGAGTGAACTTGAGATCAACAGCAATTAAGTGTTGGTTGCAGGCTCCCCATAACTCCCGATGAGAAGCCTTGCCGACGGATGTAGTTTATCTTCATACGCAGGACGACCAGATAATTGCCTGTGGGTGACAGAGATGATTTTAGGGATTCAATCTTATGAACACTAATCAGATCTTTTGTATCTTATCACCAAATATCTCAAGATTATATTTTGTTCGTTTGTTTTCCAGTTTGACTTTAATGTATTTTGAAAATATTCCCGGTAAATAAGAGAATGTGTGTCGAATTTGGGATCATGTGGAGATGTCAGTATCTTCATAGAGAAGAGAATAGTGAACTTGAAAAGAAAGTTATCTGTTAATAATACAGAATATTTCTATTTGGGGACATTTTAACGTGAAGCCAGTCTCTGGTTTTTATCTTGAGTGTACCTCATGTCGTTTTCGTTTCTTTTCTTCTTTTTTTTACTTAGTAAGGAATCCGCAATATCCCAGTTCATTGAAATGGAATGTGTCAAAATATTGACGGTAGTGACAGCAGTATTACCACCCACCTGCTCATGTTGATTGTTTCACAGTAGTTTGGTTACTTTGGTTATCATGGTATTTGATAAATATTTATATCACTTTCTCATCTTCTTTCTTTGTTTTGTCTTCTTTTTTCTTTCTCTTTTCTTTTACTTTTCTTTTCTCTTTCTTTTTCGTTCAGCAAAAGTATAGAAAAGACATTTGCTTATTTAGCTTAACGTCCATAACTATGTATTGAATATTGATGTGCATTTCTCCACACACACTAACACTAACACATACGCACACATACGCACACATACACAGTGTTAATTTTTATTTCTATTTAAAAAAAAAAAAACAAGATTTCTGACAGCAACATGAATTTTAATAAAAGCATTTGTTTCTCATGAAACAGCCGATGATTTCGTTTTTCGTGGTTGAAGTTGTCCTTTGGATCCAAAGGAGACTTTTGTTATGTATTCTTAGTTGGCCTCCTAAACCGACTCCGACGGCAGAAAACCTAGAATACTGCGTGCAATGAAAGTCGATTGCTGTAATCGCTCTCTGTGTTGATCTATGGTGTTATTTTTCGACTGTCTTTGATACAAGCCCTCTTCAAAATTTATAGATTACGCTTGCAAACCATAACTAGCAGGATCGATTTCTGGCAGATTCTTTGAGTTTATTTAGTATGAACATAAACCAATGAAGATTGATTTTCATAGAAGCTTTCTACCTTTTGTTTTTTTTTTACCACGTGTTGACGCTCCATACAGTAGGCGTCTTTCTTGCGGATAGCATGTAACCGCGGTGTTTAGGATTTTTTTATTCTTGCGGATAGCATGTAATCGCGGTGTTTAGGAGTGTAAAAAAATACAACCCAAGTGAAATGTAACTCTCTCTGCTACTTTATTAAAATGCTGATTTTTGTGGCTATTAACTCGCTTTTTAATACATTGTCCTAATTAAAGCTATTAGAATGGTGCAAAAATAATGTCGTTTTTTGACGTTCAACCTCATGTGAGAAAACGACATTATTTTTGCACCAACATAATACTTATATAGAAATTATGAGATTTGATTATATAATTTTCATTCATCAGACCAAGTATTATTCTATTGTTTTTTTCTGTTCATTCTCTCGTCATTAATCTATTCTGATATTGATATTTACATTTACTTAACATAGGGTCAGACTTTAAAACGAGAAGAACATTGCCGTGGCACGAACCCTGATCGAAATCATACAACTACCTTAATCACAATTTCCTTATTTTACTAATTGTCTGTTCCGTTAATTAGTAAATTCGTTTATTCCATTTCAACATCGAAATTTTTATACCCCGACTTTTTCTAAAATCGTTTTTTCTTTTCATACAGACACACAAAAAAATTGTTTATTTGATGAAATTCTACTACTCTGAATGTCAGGGCAGAACATTGGAATAAAGTTTAAGACAACAGGTAAACAGTTGGAAAATTCTTCTACTTTCAAATAGATTTTAAATACTCCCCCCCCCAATTAGAATGCCACTAGGAAGCAAGGGGTTACTGAGTGTCAGAGAATAGGAAAAACTATTAAGGAGAGTACATTAAAAGAACAAGAATTAAGAAGACAGAAAATAAAGATGGACATTGTATTTAAATTTTTGAAAATCAAAGTTGATGGTGAAGTAAGAAGCCAGAAGAATTACACAAGCGAGAAGTGCGATAGAAGGAACTGTTAGCATAGAACTTATGGTTACAGCCATTTCAACTGTAAAGTGATGAGAGCATGTCGCTAATCAAGTACTGCGCTTAAATTCAGTCTAGGTATCCATAGAGGAAGGTTCATCAGAACAATTACCATGATTAGTATTTGTAGAAATGCACAGCAGAGTAACATTACGGAGTTGGGAAAGTGACTGAAGCCGAGATGTTAGGTCAGGATCAATAACATTGCAGATTCTTCTTTGGATTTTAAACAAGAATCTCTAAATATACAGCAGGAGGACCAGACCACGTGTAGCAGAAAATCATGGATGAATAGTAGACTTATAAAAATATGTGAGGTAGATTCGGGCGAGAAGATTTTTGTAATGAACCACTGGTTTTTGTTTCATCGTTTCCCATGGAATGTAAAATAATTTCAAATATTCATCAATTATAAATTTCAATGCGATCATAATGTTCTTAATTCATCAGACCTATGAGTTACTTATATCGTGAATTCTGAATTCAGGTAAGATGTTTCTTTATTTTAATTCTTAAAAACCAAATCCTGCCACCCTCTATTAAAATTCTATAAAGCTTGATACCAAGGATTATTTTCACAATCTTTTCAAATTCTTCACCTGGTAATCTGTAATTATTTCTTCCTCTTTCTAATTTGTCAACTTGTATGAATCAATCACTTCATATAATAATAGTCTCTTCCACATCGAGCAACCGTTCCTTGTATTAACGATTGGTAAACAATTGCTTTGATCTATACGAAAGGAATATACGAATAAAAATAATAAAAGGTGTGGCATGGATGCGTTTTCTCACCTACACAGCGATCAGATGATTCTCGCCGAATAAGACTCTACCAGAAGTTGGCGGAAGCAACCCTAACTACATGCATTACGCATATAAAACTTTGTTGATGGTAGATTCAAAAGGAAAAAAAAGGAAAAGGTAATCGATGAAAGCAAAAAGAAAAGGCAAAACCCTTAGAAAACGGATGCATGCTTGTGGAGGGAGAGTTTAAGGTGGGGACATTTGGATAACAGATGATGGAAATTCTGTCTCAGTAACTCAAAGTCGCGTAGAACAACAAAAATGTACTTTTTAGATATCAAGAGATTGAAGAATTTAACATTAGAAAAGAATGATGGAGTGCTAAGCACTATCCATCTTCCTATATGAAAACGAATTCTGGACAATTTCGGTACAAATGTGGGGGACTTAGATTTGGTTCTACAGCCGCGTATGTTGAGAGTATAGCGAATAACGTATTTGATAAATTTTAACAAATAGATCGAGAAACAAATTCTAAAGAGGCAAAACTGATCGCATACTTCATGGCGAGGCATTCGTCATGGCGAGGCATTCGTCATTAAAAGTGAAAAATTGTCCCAAACCAAATCTTTCAGTCTTATATAGCTCAGTTATTTCTCTATTAGTATTATTAGTATTAGTTATTAATTTTAAAAAAAATGACTAACTTTCCGTCCAGGGAGAAGAAACAGAATGACAGGAGATTTCGATAAGATTTATACTAAGCTGTTTGAGCACATTTCAGTTGCATTCTGTCGGTGTTTCATTCGTTTCTACGCTTTCATTACCAGTACAGGCATTTTTTCATTACAAGACAAATAACGTAATATATATATATATATATATATATATATATATATATATATATATATATATATATATATATATATATATATAATACACAATTGTACATATTCGTGTTTTGGGCGTGATTTTTCCCCATTAGTTGCCAAGTGGCTATGAGGCATTTTGGTGTATGAAGGACCGAATGGTGACGGATAAATTATTATGGTGAATGAATATATTGTAAAGAATGAATGGGTCGCAAATACGATTAGTTAGGTATGATATTGCTAATGATGACCAACCTTGAACACTCTTCCCTTTTTTTTCGGTCTTGTGCCACAATTATTGTATCAGTAATAAATCTTAGACAAACAACGTTTGTCTTGTAATGACCCATTTCCCCAATTTTTTCGGCCTTAATTACTGTATTCAGTTAGTAACAAATCGTAGACAAACACCTTTTCTACAAAGACCTTTTTGTAGATTTATATATTTTTATACTTTAATTTAATATATATATATAACTTGAAATTATAAATATTGTGAGCAAATATCTGAAGTAGCTTTAATAGTTTAGCCTTTGTATCGCCGACTCTTCTGCAGGTGTAACAGACAAAGTTGGGGTGTTGAATGAAGGTCTGAGATTGCTTTCTCTGCTTCCTGTGTTGTATTCTGATCTCCAACAGTTCGTTTCACCGTTTCTCTGCCCTTCACGACTCCCCCCTTGAACAGCATGGCGCCAGCTGCTGCGATCGTCCGTTAGCTTTTCTCAGCTAAGTCGATGCCAGTAAGTTTCACATCCCCGCTTGCAAACGTTCTTGGAACATAGTGTGCATATTGATCTACCGGTCGGTGTGACGTCCCCCGGGTGTCGCTGCGCCAAATGTGACGTCGTGCTATCCTGTCCTGTGACGACCAACTGGCTTGGTATTGGTCGCGTCACCAAATGTGACGTTCTGACCTTTTAGTGATTCGGATGGGAATCTGGTTAGATTCGGTATCGGCCTTGTCGTTCCCAGCTCGCCTCCAACGTCTGGTTACCGAAATAACTGTTTTGATTTCTAGTCTAACCTACCCACGTTGTGATTTGATCTTAGGTAGACGAAATCAATCAGTCGCCGGGCCGTAATGCAAGCTGAGTCCGAACAAGGGCAACAGTGTACAAGTATATGTAAAATAAAATTAAATAATAACTCGAAAAGTTCAAATGTGTTAAAAAAGGATAACAATATTTTATATCTGGTTGCTGAATACAAGAGTGCGTCTTCTTACCAACCGGCTTATATGGATTCGTAACACTTTGTGTTTGTTAGGCGAGTCGTAACATCTTAATTTGTTCTTTTAAGAAACTGGTTTTGGTGTATCTTCAGGCGATATTCGTGAAACTTGTTTTGGTGGTGTGAGTCTAAGTCATTCTTCAAAAATAAATTGTTCTTGGTTAGAAGTTGAGTTCGGAATTGCGTGGAATCTTTCAGTCAACTTTTTGCGAGGAGGGCCCAACTCAATTTAACTCAGCTCCGAACTTCACTGCGAACTTAACTGGAACTGCTTTTCACTCGCTGCGACTCTGCTTATATGGACGCCGACCAAAACCGGGGTGGGCTTGTCGGGGTTTGAGGTTCCTTGATAATTCTAAATCCACAATCCACTTCTTTGTTTTCGGTCAGGAAAATTTATTGTTTTCCATTTTTGGAAGTCTTTTCGTCCTCCCACCTTCTTCTGTTCTCATATTGGTATCTCACCATGCCCTCAGAGGGTGTCAACGGGTTTCTCCTCTCTCTCACAGAGGCATCTCATACCGATCTCTTCAATGGGTGCCAACAGGCCTCCCCTCCTTCTTCACATGATTACCTTCGCCTGCCGCTCACGCCAGCATTCAGCCAATGGGCGCCCAGCAGTGTGGGTGTGACCAGACTAGCCTCGGTTTAAAAATTCTTGCTTAAAGAAAAAAAAATTATTTTCCTTTTTTTTTTCTTTTTCCTTTTTTCCCTTTCTTCTGCCCGACAACAAACTTTAGACTCTTATCTTAACCAAATCATATGGAATTCGTCAACGAGATTTTGGCCAATTATCAAGTGGGTGGTCAATTGGACGTATCGCACCTTGGTGCCAATTATTCGTTCTGATAAAATAATTTTGCTGACATTAAACAGGTGTTTTTCCTAAATGACATGGAGGTGGTTCCACGGACATTTTGGTTTCGGTCAAGCTTGACCTAATTAATTTTTATCTCCCAGCACCCTGCGGGGGTCCAGCGGGCATTTTGTTTTTCGGTCAGTGCGTGCTTAATTAACTTTTATTTTTATCTCTTTAGAATTCTGCGGGAGGTCGCTTGTCCAACTTGAAATTTTTACCATTGCCATGGGCAGATTGGATATATCTTACTCGCCGCCCCGTAACATAAATCAGATTAAATCCGAAACATCCGCGACCTTACTTTCCTCGCTAATGAGAATAAAACCTTTAGCATTTTTCTTTGTTAAAAAGAATAACATCGCTTAGTGTCCTTTTCGTGATGGCTTCTTATCACCTAAATTTAATTCTCGCCTTTCTTTTTTTCTTCTTCTTTCTTCCTAGCGACTTAAATAGTGTGACATGGTGTGTCATTGGCAGATCAACTTACAAGAAGTCTTTTGGTATACGGCCATCATTCGCTCAATGTACGTGAGCTAGCTATTATAAAGTACATTGACAGAGAAGATTCATGCTCCGAATTATTATTATTTTCTTTGATTTCTTTTGTATATTAATTTCCTCTCGGGTCACAAACAAGAGACCTAAGGTCAGAAAAGTTATCGTGAAATTTTCGACGCTATATTTGAGTGAAAGAAAAATACATACATATTTTACATAGATAAAACTCTTTGTAGTATGTGACCTATATTTGTGAGAATATTTTTTCCTTACGGCATCGGATACCAGGGTACAATTTATTATTATTGTGCCAAAGTGATCAAGTAACAAGTCTCAATACTCCAACACTGTCCTAATTTCAGCAATACTGTCATCTAAAGAGTTTGAATTCGACTTGACACGACTTCTTCGGAACTGGTCAGAATATATCTACAATAACGGATACAACTATGTTCTTCTTTAACAATTTTAACGTCTAGAAAATTATTTACGACGTTATTTTTACTTTGCGATCAGCGGAAAATATAAAACATTTTTCTTGTTAATCATTTTGAAGTTTCGTTAGTTTTTTCCCAAAGTATTTTCTAAGATAAGTACTAGAAGAATGGTCAAAATTCCAATACTTTGTGCAATTCCATTTGGGCCACCATTCCTATACAATATTGTCTTTTCTGATCAGATTTTCTCAATTCTCATGGAATTGGTGGTACTCACTATACTTCTGTCTCCTGTTTATCTTTCATGTAGTTGGTACTTATATAATTCTTATCAATAGAGTAATTCCAATTCTTTTCAAGTGTTCTCTGCATGTGTCTATGGCATTGCAATTCCTTGTTTATTTCTTTGTAACTTTAAATTTGTTTTCGGAGTGTTTTGATCCAATATTTGCGTAATTTCAGTTCGACTACATCTATCTGTAGAACCCTTAGAGCTGAGTTGTTATAATCCTTTGTGTTAACGACTTAAATTTTCTTATTCTTTCCCATTTACATATAGTTTATTGAAGTTATCACGAGAGTGAAAGAATCTTCAAATAGTAATGAATTTCATTGGTTTTCATCCAAATTTCTTAATTCTTCTCTTGTCCAATCGAGTAAGAACTGAATATTCGACTCTCATGAACTCGTGTTTGTGTGTCTATCCTTGATTACTCCAAAGTTTCATGTTTTCCTATGATTTCTTTTGATATTTTTCTTTTCATTTCAGCTTCATCCAAAATCGAATGCCACAATTTCTATTCTACACAATGGGCGATGAAATTCTGGTTCTTTCCGGAAAATATATTCAAAAGATCTCAATCCAACTTTTGGAACTTTATTCGCCTCATTTGCTTTAAATGAGTTGCTTAAGTGGATTATAAAGGTTTTCACATCTGTGTGAAAATTCGATTAGAAAAACAATAAGTATTATTATTTGATTGCAAATCATCCATATTTACAACTTTACAAACATGACGAGAGCTTCGCGAAAAATGCTCAGAGCCTAACCCACTTTTAATAAACAATCATAAGAATCTTATTTTGGATGAGTCAAACCGAGAACTTTTCAGCAAGCGATCAGTCAAAACTTGTGAACTTTGAAACTTATCTATTGGCGTGCACAATTGGTATGCTAATTCAGGCGCAAATATTATATTACATATATGGAATATGGAATTTTGCTGAAATTGTTTATTCAAATTTAACTTTAAATTTGTAAAGAAATAAAACGATAGATATTTCAAAAGAAAATCCTTCGTATATTTTATTAAAGGATAAAAGTCTCAGAATGATCCTTACGCAAATGAAGTAATATTTGAAATGAGTTTTAAACAAATCCCTATTGAAAAATTGGAACATCTGATATATTATTTAGTTGCCTTAGTTTCTTAGAAAATACATTATTCATTTTTATTCTTGTCTGTACTGTGTCCCTTCAGGACATTGGCGATCATGACTCTCCACAATTTCCCCTCCTTTGTAGCTCTTAATAATTTTTGTTTTTTTGTTATCTCTCTTAAACCTTGTTTTGCTAACCATTTACTCAAGTAGGTAGGGTCATGCGTTATTTTTCTCTGTCCCTCTCTCCTTCAAACTCTCCCGTGAGTATCAAATTTTCCAAGTCCTCTTATGTGCTTTAGGCATTTTAATTCTCTCATTTTGATGTTTCTTTTGCTGCAAGTTTTTTCTTTTTTACTTGCCATACAGTACTCTTTATTTGGTTTTATTTTAGTTCAATTTTAAATATTAAACTTTTATATTTTTCTTTTAGCTCATTTTCATGGGTGGTTTACTGCTAAAAATAATAGACACCTTCATATACTTGAATTGACATAATTAATTTCGATTAGATTTTCTCTGATCTTAGACGATTGCTAACAGAAAACGAAATGGAAGAGACTCAGGCATTACATCATATGTAATCTAATGCTATTACCTGCAAACAATCAATTAAAATAAGATCAGAAAAAGTCTTTTGTGCATCGTATAACTTTAGGACGCGGATGATCATAACTTTTCTCAACTTTATAACCTTTGGAATTCTCAGTATTCTTCTGTAGAACCATACATTTGTTGCCACAAGTATCATCTTCATCTGAAAGAAAATTATCCTGCATTCACTGCGCCATATGCGAGGATTGATATGAAATTACATTTCAGTACAATTTCCTTTTTTTTCTAGAGAAAATATAGTCAGAATTTAATGTCAATGGTTTGACCAAAAGGTTCAGACATCACAACTGAGTTGGATACGAAAATAAACGTAGCCGTTTTGAATTTTGAATAATTCATAACATTTACGTTACTTGTTTATAGCTAACAGAAATTGCATTCGAATATTGGTTGATGAAGATTTGACTCTTCTTTGAAGCTTTCATTCCTCTTTTGAAGCTTTGAATCCTCTCGAAGGTTTGACTCTCCTTTAAAGATTTGACTCCCCTTTGAATATTTGACTCCGCTTTTGAAGTTTTGACTCCTCTTTTGAACATTTGACTGAAGATTTGACTACTCTTTTAAAGATATGACTCCCCTTCAAGCTTTGATTCCTCTTTTGAAGATGTAACTCCTCTATTGAAGCTTTGACTCCTCTTGAAGATTTGACTCTCCTTTGAAGATTTGATCCTCCCTTTGAAGATTTGACTCCTCTTTTGAAGATTTGTCTTCTCTTTGATGAAGCATTTCGATTTTATTAATATTGATTAGTTTTTTTCTCACTTTACTTCCCTTTATTCTTTACAGATTATCGTTGTAATGTTTTAAATGTGTAATTAAAAAAAAAAACTTAGCATTTTCTTCATTGTCATTTATAATGTTCCTATCTGACCCTATTTGAAACGTCTTTTTGTAAGGCGCCCAACAATATGAAATAAAAGTTAAAATGGAAACTAATTAATTATTTTCGATTCGTACCATTTACATGCTATGCATTATATGTAAAAAAAAAACAAACTATATTCAAATTCAAAATAAAGGATAAAGTAATTTATTATAGTTTTATTTCACTTGAAATAACACGAATACTTTTCTATCCGGTCGCTGCCCCGGGGCACGTATTGAATTTGGGGAGTTTTCTGCAATCGAATTATTCCACGTGGTGGAGTAATTGGGCCGCCCCACACCTGAACCCTCTACTCTGAGGCATAGTTGGTTTTGTATTTTTTACAATAACGTCTTCCTACGCTCACGAGTTCCATCTACATGGGTTTGGGAATTAAGGGTACTCCTCCTAGATTGGTTGCCAACCAGTGCTGAAGAGCCCAGTCTACCCTACTATATAACCCATAGATAGATGACTGAAGAAGACATATCTTTCCTAAAGGTATTTCTATGAAAGTTAATGTAGCGAAATCGATCGGATATTAACAGCGATAAAATATTTAAAATCACTTATTGTTTTTGTAGTTTTCCTAGAACGTTAAAGAAATTCAACATTTCCTCTGTACCATTTTGCAATTTTCGACAGTCATTTCCGTTGCTAATAGAAACATATCGTCTTTTCCGAGAAAGTTCCAGGGAAAAATAATGTTTGCCTGCTCAAGTAGGTATTTACTACTAGAGACCTTTAAAAGATGGTGATGTTGTTTCATTCGTCAAAATAGGAATAATGTGTTTCATTTTCGTAGCTTTCCCCAGTACTTTTCAAGCAGCGGCATTTACAGTCCTCGTAGATAAGAGGAGGGAATAACATTTTAGGTACTGGCCATTACATCAAAACAGTAAGCATACATGTAGATATGTAGTCACTGCACTTATCTATGCAGTAGTCACCCTATCTGTTTCAAAGACTACCATCTGATACTTGAAACCGCTGATAATAATGAACTCTATATATAGTACATTGTCTTATTCATATCTACGTAAGATACAATGTATACATGAGATATAAGAGATTAACAATAATCTATATAAATAAGTCTCAGTGTCTGTCCGTCCGTCCGTCCGTTTTTCGATCTCGGCGAATCATAAACAACCTGAAGTAGTAGCTAATAACTACTATAGTTAGAATAAAAAATTAAATAAATAACTCATTTATAGTTAGATTTAAATATCGAACAGAGTGAATGATTAAAAAGAAAACAATTCTTTATTAAAGGTTTAACTTTAATTTGACTTTTCGTCACAATTGCAATTGATATCGTCTAATTAAACCATAATTAAAACTTACGCGGGGCCCGGTACGTTGCTCATATGTTTTTTTATTTATTTTGCTAGCACGCGTATTCGAAATATTACGTAGTTCGGGTTTAATGCCTTTTAACAGTGACTTTATATGAAGTGATCAAAAAGAATGATTATGTTAAAAGAAAGTAAAAATTATGCGCGAAATAAATACAAACAAACTAAGGAGATCCTTTGCGTACACGAAGAAAGATTATGCCGAAATAAGGTGTCGAATAAAAATTTTTAAAAATTATTATTTCTAAATTTTTATAACATTTACGTACATAGGATGATGAAAGTAAAAGGTCGAATGCCAAAAAGTGTTCCGCAGGATCTAGTCTAAAGTCCGCCTGAAGTTAGTTATTAATAAAATAGAACAATAATTACAATATGCTGTAATTACCGTGATTAGTTATCCTCTTATAAAGTCGATAACATTCAAAGATTCATTTAAAGGAAGCGTTTTATGTCTTCTCTTTGATAGAATTAAATTGCCAGCAACACTACGCATGCGCTTTGTGAGCATTATGATCTAAAACGGGTGAATTGTTTCTCTCTGCGATTGACTGCGGTTAACCAAAATGGTGGAAAGCGAAACTAATGTAAAAGTGATCATTCGTCATGAGAATTTAATAAGAGAAACAAAGATAAAACAAATCAAAAAAACAAACAAAAAAACAATAGGCTGAGAAACTAAAATAAAATTTTATAAAAACGTCTTCATTGTTATCAATAATATGCGAATTTATGTTTGAAAAATGAAAACAAAAATATTTGAAAATTTTTCGAAGAAAAGCATTTAAATCTCACCTATTTGTATATTCTAATAAAAATGCACATTGGCAATTTGGTAGAAAATGGCCATCCAAGACTGGCTACGAAAACCGTTTGTATTCACAATTTTCTTTTGGGCAAATCTGTACAAAAGGAAAATCAAAACGATACTAAAGAGTATTAATTTAAATTTTGTAAAACAACTTGATTCGTTGATTGGCAATCTTCAAACTAACTTCCAGAGGAATTCACTCAGTTATAACTTTCGATTACCAACACTGAAGATATCGGGGCGACAGTAGTTTAACCATTTTGAGTGGTTGTGTCAACATTACATGTATATACTCATAAAAGACCACAAATATGGCCGCCATTTTTCACTTCAAGCGGGGGCTTGAATTAAAACTTTTCCTTCTCCTAGATGGAAAATGAAAACAAAAAGGAAGCTTATACTTAACACCAGGAAGAGGCAGTTGAGGTTTCTAGGGCACATCATGAGGAAGGAGGGATTAGAAAATCAGATACTCACAGGACAGATTGAAGGCGAGAGAGACAGGAAAACAGAGCACGACATACTTAGTGAGCTTGAGTAAATGGATGGCATATCAAGGTTTAGGAGAAAATTCATCAAGAGCTATAAGGGACATGAAGTTGTGAGAGCCATGATCGCCCACGTCCTGAGGAGGACACGGCATATAAAGAAAAATTTGTTTAGTCCAAGATCAAGGAAAGTTCCTTATTTTTATTTAGATTATTTTTTTTTTAATTAGGAGCTTTTTTCTGGTCTCCTGGGAGAATTTGTAACATACGTTGTCTTTTGGGCAATTTTGGTTAATTACATTTACATGCTTCCGGTAAACCAGAAAAACCATTCTGAAAATAATTAAAATAGAAACATTTTAAACCTTCATTGATCTTCAACCAAACCTGTAAAAATGAAAAATTTCTGCCCTAATAAAACGTTAAAACGTCCGATTTAAATTACATGACAAAGCATCTACAAAAGAAAATACATTCTGGAAAATCATTGAAAGAGAAATGAGAAGTTAAAAAAGTCAAAACTGAAAACAAAGATATTATATAACCATAGAGAAGATTATGGAATCTGATCTGCAATATTCAAGTTTTCATATCATCAATGTGTCGTTTCATTGTATTTGTACTTAATGGCGTCCATTTTACAATAGTCTGAGATTTTCTTTGTTCATAACATTTTGAACATATCTTTCATTGCTGATATTATGATCTCCTCATCAATTGTATGAATTTCCTTTCTTTCTTATATCAATGGTGTCTTCATCCATTTATTATAAAAGCAAGCGAATGCTTTAGGAAATATCTTTAAATTTGGTCAATTTCTGATTTTTTCTTTCAGCACTGAAAAAAAATACTTGGCTCTTTCAAACTGCTCTTTCATCTTCGCGGGTTTCCTAGCCTCATTACTGAAAGCCCACTCCTCCTACCCTATCAGGAGCATTGGCGCTGTTTCATTAGTAAATGAAGGTAGAAGTTCATCTTTCAAACACTCTTCTGAATATTGAGGGTGACAAATGGTCTAGCGGATAAAGACGTTGGTTAGATCCAGTAACTAGACCCAAAGAGTTGTGAGTTCAATATCAGGCCACAGCAGTGGTGAATCAAAAACTTCGAGAGTTGAGTTAAAGGGAAATAACTGAGATATCCGGAAGAGGCATGGCACGTGGAACGAGAGCAATCTATCCAGATAGACTAGATAAATGGTTCGGTTCGAAATTTCAATCACCTGAAGAAGGCCGAAACGTTGTGAATCTTGCAATGAAGATGAGGATAGCAGTCCGAATAATGTAAATCATAATACATCATCTCAGAGATATAGACAGATAAGTGTAGAAATATACATAAGAGAGTAATAATTTTTTAATTGTCAATACCCGTGGATTTTCAGAGGTGCTGTTTTTACCCCTACAATATTTCGTTCTTTTTGCCGCTTTAATCCTTTGAATATTTTTGTTTACCTTCTTCTTCTCCATCGCGCAATTTGGTGACTCTTAAATCTATTACCGAGCCTAATTTTACCACAACCAAATGAAAACGATCTGTACCTATGTCAGTATCATTTTCTCAATTAAACGTTCTTTTCATTTCATCGATTGGTAAGTTCGAACAAATTGTAGCACTGACGGAAAGCTTTAAGCATCAACTTTCCATTCTTTAGGCTTTTTCTTCGAAATCATTCTAATCTTATACACTCTTTCTTTTTACCAAAAGCCAGGAAATCACATGGTTGTAAATGCCGAAATTTGCGTCTGGCCATCTTCCCAACCGGAAATATTTACTGCACAATCTCAAATAGACGTAGAACTGATTGCATAGCAATGTCGGATTTCGACAAAGCAAAATTCCTTAACAGTTAATTAACAGTGGCATGACTTCTTGCGTATTTTCAAAGTCAGGCAATGAAAATTTATTTATTTTAGCCGAATCTAATAAAATTAGGTTGATGCAAATGTTTTTAACAGTCTTTTTAGGCAAAAGCAAGAGGTGAATTTATTAAAAAAAAACTTATTCTTTCGTATTTTATTTTAATATTTCCGTTTTATTGAAATTTATCAAATTATGTGCTTCTAGCAAAATATTTATCTAAAATTAATTACAATAAAAATGTCTCCTTCAACATATAGCTTCAAAGAATTCGTAGACATATTTAAATAACTTTTAAAGATTTTTTTCCCAAAAACTAACATTTCAAGTGTTTTATTTCCAAACCTTCTTCAAGGGTGTATCCGTCAAATGATAGTAACCATTTTAATGTCCCTTTTCTTATGGTGGTGGCTATAGTTTGTCTTTAATCAAACAGCAAAAATGTTACAGCTTACAGAAAAGTTTATAAATTAATATAAACAAAACTTTGTCTCAGGCTCATTTAGTTGAAGTTAATATAATAATTCTCCATTAAGCGAATGATATAGAAAGTTGTAGTTTTAAAAAAAGACGTAATTCCCGAATAGGAAAATCAGCAAACTGAATGGATTCCATATCTACTCAGGCTGCCTTGTATTTCTTTAAATAATAAATTGATAACATTACAAATAATGGCTTCATTTTTCGTTTGTTGTGAAGCGGCATCGATTTCTTCAAGGCCAATAGCAATTGCCTAACAATTTGAGCCTTGTATTTGGTGACTATTAGTATAGAAATGATTATGCCAAAGTCCAGAAGAAGACCCTTAGCTGACTGCCCGGCACAAAGCAAGTAAATAAAAAATAAAGGACTTGGAGAAGACAATGTACTATCCTAATATCAAGCAGGTCAAACATCACAATATCGGTACCTTTTGAAAAGAAAAGTTCAATTTAGTAAGAGGCTTTTGACCTGAAACATTTGCTTTGTTTTATTATCAACTAGATGGATGAATAGAAGGAACCGTTTTCACTTTGTTATTTGTTCACTCAATGGTTTGTAAAATCTTAAATCCCTACACAAACTATTTACAAAGAGAGACACTGGAAAAGACGAAATGCAGGTTTGATCAGCTTGTGTGTTATGCATTTAAATCAGCTACTTTTGTCGCTCGGTTCAATTCTCATACAAATACATTGCTAAAAAAAAAAAAACATTAATTTTTTCCTAAGTAAATCCAAGTAATTCTTAATAGAAGTTTTTCTGCTAAGATCCCAGGCGGAAACGGCAAAAAAATGCATTTACAAATTAAACAAAAAAAATCTTCATGCATTCATTGGCTTTGGCATTGAGACTTGTAAGTTGTTTAAATCTTTAACTATTCATCGTAGATTTACAAGCAAGGTAATTTCGACAGCGATCCGGTGTTAAATGCATTCTGTATAAATGCTCACTCAAAAACATTGACCGTAATTGAATAAATTACAATTGCTTAAAGTGTCTGAAGAGAAACAGTTAGTATGAGAGTCTCTCAGGAAATTAATACTGTAGAGAGTTTAATCCACACTGAGTGACCGATTTTTGCGGGTTTTTTTTTAAAGCTAAACTAAGGAAATACTTTTGTAGTTGCGTTTTCATGCCTAGTTAAAAAGTTAGTTTTTGAATGTTGAATTCAAACAGATACACTTTTTTGATTTGAGATTTGGTGAAAAAGTTTGCTTATCTTCCACTTTATCTTGTCATATTAAAGTAAACTTTGTAACGATTAGTAAAGAATCAACTAATTTTCTCACTTTTATCCTCTTTTTCTCTTTCATTTTTATTTTAAAATAGAATTTTATTAAAGTCTACCTAATAAACGGCTCAAGAGCAACTCAAGGTAGAGGATTACTGAATGAGGTTTGCGGTATGAGTGAAAGGAGTGAGGATGAGGATAGATGGCCGTTGACTTGGAGAGGTTAAAATTGTAGTCTTCAGAAAAGTATACATCTTGGAATCTATTCCACAAAATATTAATTCATGCTGAAAAAAAGGTGTTTAAGTAGAACTTTCCCTTACATGTGGAATACGGAAGAAATAAGGCTGATTCAACTCCGTGGAAGTAGTATGGAGTGTCCAAGCTGGAACTGAAGAATGGAATCCATAGCGATAGAGTAGTAATAGGTTTACGATTTTATGTTTGTGGAAAGTCGGAGAATGAAGGCTCCGTCTTCTTGCACATGATCGCGTAGACGATTTTGAAAGTTACCAATACTGGAATGTGAGGACTACGCTCCTCCAGCCAAGATATGGCTGCAAAACCCAATTTTTAGCCTGACTATTGTAAAAGTAAGCATGAAAGAAGGAGTCAGGCACTTCTTGGGGTGGATATGGGTACGGCTATATTCGGTTTAATCTGACTTGTAGAGATAAGTTATGCAAGGAGTGAGGTACTTCTTATTTGGATAGAATGAACGGACCATTTTTCGAGCAGCTTTAGCACTGGATCGTATAGGAGTTCTTTTGAAATCTGGAGTAAACTTGAAAGTCAATAGATGTTCAAAGCATAAAGCCTCGTTGAAAGTGTAACAGCATTCATCGTTATCCAGGCGCTGATTAATGATGATAAATGAGACTAGATTAATTTTTCAAATATTGAAAGTTACAAAGCCATTTTCCTTATTGAGCTGTTAGAGATGGATCAGCGGAGATAAGAGCTGCAAGATTTGGATAATCTTTTTTTCTTTAAATGCTTCCATAAACTGCTATCGTCTGTATAGATATTTACTAATGAGTTGAGAATGTTCCGAGACATGTCGTTAATAAAAAAGAGGAGGAGGAAGGCAGGACCGAGGGTAAAGGCTAGGGGACGCCTGTATTGATTCACGAGACTGGCCATTTACAACGATATTCACCGAACCAGCTTATTTTATTTAAAATAGAATACTACCCGTAAAAGTGACTGGGTCAGTAACATATGAATCGGTGCTTTTGCTTGGGATTAATGTCTGCACACTTCTGTCCCGATGTCATGATCTGTGTACTTTGCTTGACTAAACATTTGCAAGTTAGTTTTCCGTGCTGTCCAAGCAATAGAACGATGGGGTAATGGATATATCATTTACATGCTTACTTGTTGGTAGAACGTTCGAATTTGGAAAGGATCCACAGAAGTTACGAGGAGAAAAATGGAGAAACATCTGCTTTCGTCTAATGTCCTTTACTTTGTGCAAATTCTACATTATTTGTTGCCAATGATACTGAAATTGTTAGGCAGTTGCTATGACCGTGAAGAAATCGATGCCGCTTGGCAACAAAAGAAAAATGAAGCCATTATTTGTGCTGATGTCAATTTATTATTTAAAGAAATACAAGGCAACCCGAGTAGATTTGGAATCCATTCAGTTTGCTGATTTTTCGATTTCCTATTCGGGAATTACGTCTTTTTTTGTTAAATTCGATCAAAGGAGAATCATTATAAGAATTTTGACGTTTCAATCGTTTATTTATAAGGACTTCATCAGCTTAATCCGCCTGAGACACACTTTTGTTTATATTAATTTATAATATTTTCTATAGGCTGTAGTATTTTTGCTGTTTTATTATAGGCAAACTCTAGTCACCACCAAAAGTAAAGGGGGCACTAAAAATGGAAACTAGTAGTTGACGAATAGACTCTTTTGAAGAAGGTTTGGAAATAAATCATCTGAAATATTAACAAAAAAGATTTTGAGAAAAAAATCTTTAAAAATTATTTGAAGATGTCTACGAAATCCTTGAAGATGTAGGTTGAACGAAACTCGATTTTATATTTAATTTTAGATTAATATCCTGCTTGGTGCACATAATTTAATAAAACGGAAATATTAAAATAAAATACGAAAGAACAATTTTATAATTTTTTTTTCTTTCGTAAATAAATTCAACCCAACAAGACAATAACGCTACTAAGACGAAAGGGGTTAGCTGGAGTGAAATAGAATGAAAAGATTTTAGAAGGAACAGGAAAAAAAAAGAGATAAATCTCTACCCGTGTTCAAAAGACCGAGGAGGAGTGTGAACAGAACGATAGGCGAACCTATCTACTGTTATTGCGGAAAAATAAATAGTAAAAAAAAAATCAGAGGTAGAGGAGCACGTTAGAAGTATACAGGTGAAGTAGACTTCAGTTACTGTAAAGAGGTAAATTGAAACTAAAAGGAGAAAAAAGCAAAATTCAAAATAAGGTGAACAGCTTTATTCCTTTCACGTCAAACTTCTATGGAGGACTGAAGAGATACGCACAGCGAATTAAAAAAATAAATAAAACACCCTTCTTTATTGTTTTCGTACAGTAACTATAATTTTTGTCATTCATTCTTGTTTGATTTTAATGTCGATTTTAAATTGTAATTGTTAAGTTTTAGACTAGTAATTTCAGTTCCATTTCATTTGCATTTTAGTCAGTTTCTCTGTGAAGTAAAATGGTTTCTAGCGGGAAAAGTATTTCGAGCTCGGGTCTCGCCGTAGACTTACTCGGTATTTCGTATTTGCTAATAGAAGTTGTAAGACGGTTGTAAAAGGCTGAATAAAATGTAAAGATCTAAAGATTAAATAAATACTCATCAATATGATTGGTAATGCGTCAAGATGAAAGTAAGATTAACTTTTATACAAACAGACACTGGAGATAATCTTGTGATAAACATGAATATTATGAATTCAAGGTTTTAACCGAATCACAAGTCAAAATGAATGCATTAAAGCTTATTATCTAGAAAGGATCGCACACTGTCTACTTTCTTTTATTTTGTCTGTAAAACACTTAAACTAATCATAGATTTTTCCTTCACATTTACTTTCTTAATTATCTTAATTGATATATTTAATGACTGCAAATCAAGTGGTTGGTAATCAATACTAATTAGCGAGAAGTGTAGCAATAGATGGAACTTATTCAGCCACAACTCACAACTTCTTAAACCTGATCGTCTCCAGAGATTGTTTTATCAGTTTATTTTAGTTCGTGTGTTGTGATTTATTATCTTTTATCAAAATAAGGAAAATGTACGTTCGCCCGACGAATAATATATTTTTTTAAAGATGTTGACTTTTTACAGCTCCATGAAACACCCATTTGCACATATATAACATAAAACGACGAATTTGCCTCAGAATTGTGAGTGCGATTGTCATTGGACTGGATTAAGATTTGTAAATATCTATGAAGATATTGCAAATTTATTAGTTTGGCAAGAAAGTATTGATTCACTTAAGAAGCGGAAGGAAAACAACAATATTTTATAGAGCAACACAAACAATTATTCTTCAAAATAAAGCCCATCATTTTCGACGATCTACTGTCAGCGGTCAAACAGCATCCGAATCTGTCCCAGATACCAGTTCACTGGTTTTGAAAACACACACACACACACACACACACACACACACACACACACACACACACACACACACACAAAAACAAAAAAAACAAAACAAAGCAAAAAAAAACAAACTATAAACAAGCTTCCTTGACTTCATGAAAAGTGTTGAATCACTGGTCACGGAGAAATTGTGCCATTGTCACTCGGAGCAGCATCAGGACTGAATGGTGGATGTGGAAGAATCTCAAAACCGTTCACCTGTTTGAACTTCTCCTTAGTCAACCTGACAGTGTGTGGCCTCGCATTGTTTTGGTGAAACAAAGCCCGACCTCGACTGACCAAAGCAGGATACTCCTTAGTTAGTCGTACCCGCGGGTCAAGCTGCTGGCAACACAGTTTAACGTTGATTGCGCGACTGTGTGGAATAATCTCGAAATGCAGTACTTTTCCTTGGACATTCCATCAGGAAGAGATCAAGATTTCTTGTTTTCTTTCCTCTTCTTGAGGGAGTCAGGATTTTCTGGACAGCTTAGTATATTAGGTTGAGACATAATGTCCCTTTCTATCGATTAATTTTATCCTTAAAAGCTAATGCAAAATTATATTTTATTTAATTATTTTGCAATGAGTTGTTGTCGCTTATCAGGCAGCTCTTCGATATCCCTAAACTTCAACATGCTTTGATATGAAAATGTCTTCGACGAGCTTCAATCTGGTTTTCATTAGAAAAAGTTCCCCCCCCATCGAAAATGGTATTAATAAGAGGTTGGTACAAGATCAGGTGAATATGACAGCTGGAGTAAAACAGAACAACTGATTTCCAAAATATTTTTCTTGCTGTATAGGACAGTCAAGGAGAGGAGATTTTTTTACAAGGGACGAGCGCCCAAGTTATTACGGACGTATAAATATGCATTTAGTGGGTACTTCGATGTGATGTCTTCCTAAGTCAATTACGAATGAATTGTTAGATCCTCACTGAGTGCTCAATATTTTCGTCTTTGTGCAACATCTAAGCTATAAATATGCATTTAGTGTTTCATTGAGTTTTTAGAAGTCAATATACGACAAATGACCACATTAGCTTTCTTCGATGGAGCTCTGCTTTTGGGTAAATTGCTGAGATTTATACTTGTCAGTCCACTGTCTTCTATGTTAAACATTGTTGTATATAACCCATTTTTCATCACCTGATATGATACATTTAAGGTAGGGTTATTTAGAATGTTACATTCGTCATTACAATTGGTTCATCAAAACTGAAATTACTTATGACAATACCTTGTAATGCGCTAAAACTCAACTAGATCAGGTTAACCATTTGGACCTTCCATGATAATTGCTCGAATTTACGAAATACTTCTTTATTGTGGTATTAATCTTTTACTTTTATATTCCTGATGGATTCAGGGATTGATTTCTTTTAACGGTTTATCAACCTTTTGCGGGTTATTTAAAGATGAAACATTTCGGAAGTAGGAATAATTATTTTCTTTTGTTAGTGAATATTGCATTAACACTGGATTTTTCAGATACAATCCATACTATTTAATCTATAGCTTGAGGGACGTGAAAGATATGGCTTCATACCTTTCGCACCATAAGTGAATGGCATGAATTCGCCTCTCTGAGTTCTCATCCCAAGTGGCTATCCATTACACCCACCCACACATTCTTATAAATACAAGGCCGAACTGAAAGGTTCTCGGTCTAATCAAGAAACCACCACACTCTCTCCCAAAATGGCCTGATGTTTGGCCAGAGTTTTGAAAGTTGGTCAGGACGAGAACTTTTTCGACAAACATTTTTTTTATTTCATGATTTTTTCTATAGCTCAAACACAGGTGCTCCAGAATTTTGACTTTGTAAAATGTTAGGTTAATTCTAGATCAAATATAATTAGAATACTTATATACCATCGTATTCATATTCTTTTGCTTTTAAACCCAACCCTCGGGAGAGGGCTGGGTTTATTGCTCGACTCCTGAGACGTACCCCAAAAGGAGGAATGCCGAGGGGTCTTGGGCAATTTTTGCGCAGTATGTCCGTTAAACCCACTTTAAATCTCTGCCTTGTGTTACATGTGATTGCGAAGTGGGCACCCTGGTTAATTATATTGATTACAATACTAGATACAAGTAAATACAATACTAAATACATTTTACATACTTAAATTACAAGTTACAATAGTTGGATACAAAGCAGATCCCATGATGATTGTAATGTTTTGTTTTGAATAGTCATTTTAAACCGACTAGTTTTTTTCGTAATGATTTATTTTTACGATTGACTGAATAACCGAGGCTTTCGAAACAGTTTAAAACCTCTCGGTAGTATGCCTCTTGCTCTAACGTTGAATTAAATTAGAAAGTAGGAAAAGTGTTGAGCTCTTTCTAGAAGTCAAACGATTTTGACGAAATCTGATGCAAACTAACAACTCTCCTTTTGACAGACTCTGCACTTTAATAAAACCTGTCGGCTTCTAGTCAGTCCAGACAATTACTTCTTTTCCCTCATCTCTTTGCATAAAGTTTACAGATGTGTTTTTCTTCAATCGCATTTTAATCAAAACTCAATGATATTTACAATTTCTTTTTAATTAAAGACATTATTTGTCTCTGGCAAATGTTGCCCTAAATCAATTTACATTTATCTTAATCGCATGACAGAAAAGTTGATGAACATAAGAAAAAACTTCATGACATTAACTTCATAGCTTATGTCACTTATTTTACGAGTGAGGAATCTGCAGTTGTTTTCCTGAAAGAGAACTATAGTATTTAGGTTAAAAATAAACCTTTATTTCTACGTTTCCTGTTTAATGATTCACTCCAGCCGAAGGACATTTAGGCCGTTTACCATTTGTCCTTAAGATGATGTCAATACCGGCAGTTCTAGTTGGCTTTTTAACCTTTTCCAATATTTGTAGCGTGTTGCAAAATGTTTCATTTGCTTCGTTTCATTTGATATTAATTTCATTTGACAGTTTGGCACAGAACAAAACGATTTGTATTCGCCGCTGGTTTTGATAAGTGGAACCGCTGACAGCAACCAAAACCTTTGCATCGTATAGATTAAATAGAATTTTCGGTGTCTCTATTCATACAGAGGTTTTTTTTTAATTAAGAAATTACGTGGGCTTTTATGAATTCACATCTTCATGTTCAATCTAAAACTCTAATGATGCTTTATTATTTATTTTTTTTATAGCCTTCTTAACTTCATCAAGTTCGTTATCTTTGATGTTTGGAAACACATTGTAATGATCGGGTGTATACTGGGGTAGGTTCTACTGAATGATAATATAGAAAAATCGTAGGTAATAGATTTTAGATTAAAGTTTTTATTGATAGAACTATATATATATATATATATATATATATATATATATATATATATATATATATATATATATATATATACTTTTAATTAACCTGTAATTCGATACAAAAAGCTGGGGAAATATATTAACAACTTTTGAGTTGAACTAAGAATTCTAAAGAAAAGATACAGAATACATATAAACGGATTAAAGTCACTCATTTTTTTCTTCTTCTTTAATCACGAGAAACGCCAACTTAGGGAAAAACGTACTAAAGTTCATTATTTAAGCAAATACACAAATACACGTTTCATTCTTTCGTTTTGAGATTTGATCAGACCTAGAAAGGCGAAACGCGTAATCAAATCTAGTTTGATTTCTTAAAAACTTTGTTGGGATTCAATATCCTATTTTAAACACACACACACACACACACACACACACACACACACACACACACACACACATATATATATATATATATATATGAGCGGGGGTAGAACGAGATAAAAACAAATTTCACTTATAATTATATATTGAGAGAATTGCTGAAATGTAAAATTTCTGGCGTCACAAAGTGTCTAGCAGACTTCTTTCAGCTTCCGACTGCTTCTGCTTTTGATTTTAGCGTGGAAAACTCAGAAGAACAACAAATAATCTTCAACATTGTTCACTGAAATATCAAAATTATTCAATGTTGTTTCACGATAATAATAGAGTATAATTATCATTTTATCATTTTTATTTTATGTATAATTTTTCTAGTTCAATATCCCACCATTACATGAACTCTCCAAATCTCAGAAACCAGGAATGGTCTTCATCAAGTGATTAAGAAATAGCGTCTTGTTCCAGAATTTGTTTTCCCTAAAAATAGCTAAACATTACAATTACTTGTGCAGTGTTTAGTAATTGGTCTCCCAAAGAATTGGCACTAAATTCTATCCACCCTGGATGCTTCCTAACGACAAGTGTTTACTGTTACTGTTAAATAATTGTTTTAGACTATTATTTTTTTTAGTGACAGTGTATTTTGGCACAGACCTTCTGAGGCTGACCTTTAAGGTCAGATGGTGTACAAAATAGGGATATCGATTTTTGATTGGTTGAGCCGAATGTGGGAATGAGTTATATATTAAGGTTTTTCGGGAGCTGCTGTTTGGATATCAAACTAACTAGACGTTGTAGATTGCATTTGTGCACCCTCCCAATGGGGAAGTGCCTTTCGAGAGATTTTAGTTTTTGAAAGTGGTACCATAATAGGGTGTGTAGTAACTCCTGCTTCGCCTTATATAAGACTCCATAGTTAAAATTGGACAATGGCTTAGTGGATACATGTGTTCGTTTGTGAATTTGGTTGTGAATTCAATCACTGTGCACTCGGTGAAAACAGGCGAGCAATAACTGAAAAGTACTAAATAAAATAACTAGAAAATATTCCTAGGCAAGTACAGAACAGTCTACCCCTGTAAATTAAATAAAGGGTTTAGTTAAGAATTCCCTGTATGTTAGATAGATATACACCTGAGGAAGGCCGAAACGTGATAACATCAAAGATGAGGACATTATTGAGAATATAATTAGTGTAAAAAAATAATTTCGAAATGCAAAACTCGTAACGTATAAGATCTTTTAATTTTGTCATTCAAATACATGTATGTACCAAAAAAAGAAAAACTCGATAGCTAAGGATTAAAATGCATTTTAAAAATGAAAAATCTTTATTGAAGCTTTTATTTTAATTTTATTTTAATTTAATATTTCCAAAAAGTAAAATATATTGATGTTTTTCAAACTTTAAAATGATCAGAATTAATTTTTTCTGATTTAACAATAAAATCACTACATTTGTCAAATTATGACAACATAATTCATTCATTAAAAAGTATTTCAAAAATAAAATATACTTTTTGAGGAAGATTAACTGATTTAATCAGAATTAAGACAAATATTACTTCTAATTTTGAATTATCTCAGAAAAGCATTTTTTTTTTCACACGGAAATGGATGTTTTTACGAGGTGTTGGGACTTCTACCGATAACCTGATGTTTGCACGATCAATGGCGAGAAAAACATGTACTAAAATTACATGATGAATAAAGCATAAACGCCAGAAATCTTAAAAATTTGAACATTTTTATTGAATTTTAAGTACTTTGGATTTATAGTTTTCTTTAAATTTATTGTTGAGGAAATCTTAAAAAATTACCAATACATTTACCGCTCTTACTTTCTCATCCGTATTTACAAAAATCGGCACGTTTACACACACAATTGAAAAATTATTTTAAAAATATTGGACGTCGCTGAATTGTATGCTTTTCTATGTATGATTAATAAATATAGTTTTTTTTAATTTAATAACAATATCACTTGACCGCTACAAATTAATACAGTATTTTAAGATTTAAAAAAGCAAAGAGAGCAATTCTTGTAAAAATTCGAAAAAGATATTTCTCAAGACAACGTCCAAAATATTTTATTCATAAAAAGAATTAAAACATTTCTAATTAAATAATATATCGGGTTTATTGCATTTTTATTTTACGATTCAAAGTAGATTCTCCGTAATTAGCCCCCCCCCCCCATTTAAAACAATGATTTAAATTCTAGAACTTAATATTATAAATAATATAAACTTTAAACGCTACAATAAAAGAGTTTTTCGAAATTTCATAAAGTCTAATAAACCTGAGGGAAGCAATAATTTCATTCATTTGTGAAAGATTCATTAAAATACAACAATTATCTGATTTTTGCAAGAATTTCCAAATCAATGTGTTTTCACCGCAAAAAATTATGCCCCCCCCCCTGTTAACACCAGAGAAACAAGATTTTTAAGCAAAAGTTTGACGATTCCAAAAAAAGATTTTAAAAATCCTTTGATCTTTCGTCCTAATAATAACACAAATATTTTAATGATAAAACGTTATTTTTAAGTTTGGTGCATTTTTTTCCATGTATTCTCACTTTGTGGCAAATCTTTAGAGGTACTTACATATGGGTATATACATTTTCCGTTTTATGTAGGTGAATTATATATAGTCTTACAATTTCCAATTACTGTAATTCACAACTGTCACCCTTGACTATAACTTTTAGTACGGAGGTGAGGAATATAAAAATGTTGCAGTTTAAATTAAAAGTAAAATTTAAAAATAAAATAAAAGCTAACGTGAAAGAAAAGAAATAAAACAATGTATCAACAACCTGATATCACTTTATAGTAATGGGATATTCTATTGTTATGGTAACCCGAAGCATGTTCGCTTCGATTAGTGGCGTGTAATGCCATAGAACGCAACTTCTCATTACTTAGTGGTACATATAGCGAGAGGGCGCGCATGAGAGCGTTCTATTCTAGATTAGAATTTCCACACAAACTACAAAAGAATATCAAATATCGCAAGCAGGTGAAACGTAATTTTATTGTTTCATTTGCTATGTAAGTTTTTACAGAGTAATCTTATTGCATCAAGTCTATTCAAGAAACGCGGCTGCTTATCTGGGCTCATTTGACACAGCATCGATTTATGGTCAATTTGGTACTGCTCCATTGATCATTGTCACCAAAATTATTGGCACCTGCTAGGCATAATATAAATTCGAAGCCTTGTCTATATATATATTTGAATACTGAGTTGATCGACTTAAAAATCACCAGAGGCTAATGTGATTGGCGCTATTGAAAAATATTATGTTTAAATGATTATTAATACTAAATTATTATTGGAAAATAATTAATAGAAGAAAGCAGTAAGAATAAATAATTAGTTAAAACATCGAGAACTTAGTCACGTATCACTGGTATATAAATCATACATTATACATGCTAAATAGGCACAAAGCAATCTTTCTAACTGGAGATGTTAGTACATTGATGCTTCTAAAATCCATAATTTATACAAGATATCTATATATTGTAAGTCCCACAATTATTTTAGCATATTTTCTGTTTATACGTTATTTTTTATAGATACGAATATTTAAGTAAATGCTCTGTTTATAATAAACAGTTGATACTGTTTCGTTTACTTATACTCTTGAGAAAGGCATGAACCCATATTCCTTAATGGGTAAATAGCATAATGTACTGGCCAATTTTGTTTTCGGTGGCAGCCAGTCTAAGAGAATAAAAAGTTGATGTGTCATTCTAGAAGGTGGGGAGGGTCATGTTCAAGTACTGTCTTTATGCTTTGACATTATTATGTAATGTTAAAGTCGTGAGAAATGGCTGCTTGGAGATTTCATGGAAACATGCACCATTTCTTGGTTCATTGTTCTTCCGAAATTTTCGTCTGTCTCTACACATGACTTCACCACGATAATAAAACCATCTGTTTTGTTCAGTTCGAAAGTCTTCTGCTGCGTCCTCCTACGTCGAAATCTATGGGGGTGAGAGTTTATCATATATATGGTAGGGTAATGGCCAAATACTCATGGGAAAGGCATGAATCCATCTCTTCTCCCTCCAGATATTGGTAAATAGCAGGGAAGACTGGGTTTTATAGCGTTGGGAGGCAACCGACCTAGAAGGACAACTTTGAATTCAGAGGGTCGTTTGGGGGCCTTGTGACACGCTGTGCACCAATTCTTTGTATTCGGCTCTTCCAAATCGTGGGGTCGGTTCACCGTATGTGATATATAAACACGAATGCTTCAAAACAGAAACAGTATGGTGTAATTATGACACCATATTTTCATGATCTAAATTCATTTAAATGCCAGCAAGAACGCTGAAAGTCAAAGTTAAAACAGTTTAACACAGTTTAAAAAATACATTATTAAATATCTAAAACAATTATAATTGTTAATAGACACTGTTGATAAGACATTTGTGTCAGATAATCATCTGACCGAATTTCCATTGATAAAACTGATAAGTTTAGTCGTTTCGGTAAAAGCAAATTCCCATCGTAGTCAGCCGCCTTAAAAAATGGTGTTCTAATTACACCATTCCATAGACAGATTATTTCTGTGTTGAAACATTCTTTGCATGATTATATTTATGAATGAAAGTCACATATTTTCTCTGAACTTATGAAGACGACTTTTACAGATATGAGAAAGGAGTTTTTTTTTGTAATCATTTCATCACAATCAAGGCGATAATAGTACACAGACGTAGAGATTATAGAGAGTGAAAGAGAAGAAGAAGGCTTTAGTAATGAAAGGAATAGGGTCCAGGAAGACTTAAGATGATGATTATGGTTGCATTTAAATTTTTGAAGACTGTAGATGGTAGGGAATCAAGAAAATGGAATGGAGTTCCACATGTAGGGAATTTCGAGAAAAGAATCTGTTAGAATAAAACTGGCGGTTGCATCTAGCAAGTAAAACGGTGATAACTAAGGGCACGTATAAAATCATGGCTAATGAAAAAAAGCTCATCAGAAGAGGGTGTCATGAAAATATTTGTAAAAAGTCAGGAAATCACGCTACGCCAGTGAGAAAAATGATTGAATTTGTGTTGTCATGCTCGATTACATTACATTTGATTCTTTAAATTTTGTCAAGAATCCCGATATATATAGCAGCAGCATTTGATCAAATATGGCAGAAATATTGGCTCCTCGGATGAATGGTAGATTTGTAAATGTGCAAGATAGATTCTGACGAGAACATTTTCTGGTATGACACAGTGAACCAACTTTCCTTGTAGTAGACGTAGCAATTGATTTAATATAATTTCTCCACTTCACATCAGTAAAAAAAAAAAAAAAATAATAATACGAACCCAAGACAGCGTAGAACGTTACAGTAATAATGTTTTTGTCGTAACTTACAAAACAAAACTTAAACCTCTCATATTTGACATTGCATTTTATTTAATTCATGACTTCAATTACTGTCGCCCATGGTCACCCAGGTCTCATAATCTAAAACCTGGACCTTACATTCTCATCTGAGAGTGAGTCTTATATATATATATATATATATATATATATATATATATATATATATATATATATATATATATATATCCATGTCTGTCAGGTGACATTTTCTTACGTGGGCATCCCCGTTGCTGCTAGGAGAACCACTTGTTCACCTGTCGAGGCCGCCACTGACATCGGGTTAACCGTTGACTCCCACACCCGGCTCGGAGGTAATGTCAGTCCAAACCTACGTGGCTTTTCTGGAAAACACTAAGTGCAAAGTCAGGATCTGAGAAGAGACATCCATATTTTTAAAAAATTCATACCTTCCTTAGTTAGAAATTTTAATTTTAATTTATTCACACAAATGTTCAAACAAATATTTTTCAGGATTTTCCATTATCTTGTTATTTAATAAATTCAATTTAATACCACATAGTAGGCGAAAATAAGAACATTCCATTACACCAAAATCGTTATTCCGACTATGCATAACGGGAGCCTGGGATCTTTTCTAATTAAGATGGCTAGAAATGCCCGTGAAATTTTCACGGTTTTCCTATTTGAATTTTCTGATGAATCTTAATTCTTAACTTAATGACTGAATAAGCTCATGGCCTGTTCTACTACAATAAAATGTCTGTAGAAATCCCCCTATTCCACCGTTAAATATTTGAGCTTAACAATTTTAACAGAATATTGCAATGACAATTATAAATATGAATTTTGGTCGTTATTTTAAGAAGTAAGGGGGTACAAAAGAAAACATTTGAAATTCTTTTCCATTTCACGGAAACAGACGTTAGATACTTCTATATTCCCTTCTATTTCTCACTGAAACCAAGTAGTTTCTGTATGTCTTTTCCGTCTTTCCATATGACCAAAAAAGTGAGAGTTTGTTATTTATGAGGTATTGGAAGGACGTAGCGGTCGTGCTAATTGAGGGAAAGCAGAATAAGATATTTTTACTTCATTCCAATACCTCGTCAATTACTCTCCGCGCCCACCAAAGAAACGTAAGATTTACCTGCTCATCTCCGGTGTCCGCGCTTAATCTCCTTAGCGAGATTGTATAAATCGTTGGTAGAACACTGACTAGGAAAAATAGTAAGTGAACAGACATTGTTTCCAGCTACAAATGGTAAGAATTTTTGGAAAGCCATGATCACCAATTTTCTGAAGAAACAGGGCAAAAAGAAACATCAAAATAATTTTTATATTCTTAAAGAAACAAATAGACAATTCAGTGTCTCATTCGAATTCATTCGTAGCTTCTACGAGGGACGCTCCGAAAGTAATTTATTTATTTCCATTACAATTATTAACACAGGGAGCACATCAATACCGTCGGATGGAGCAAGTTTTCAGCTACAAAGCACTGTTTTTCAACTTTATAACAGAAGCGATGACATTACCAGCCATCTCCAATCAGACCGAACGTAGGTTTTCACACATTGCTGTTACTACTGATGAAACAATAATGACTCTGCTCAGGTTCACTGTTTGGTCTCCGTAAATATTCTGCGAGATGAATGTAATCTTTTCCACATGGAAGAAATTCAATGATAAACCTCCGTTTCATGTGAGATGCTCAGCTGTAGCCTGAAACAAGGAAGAAAAAAAATTTATTGACGGAGTGTTTCAATCTCGACTGTCATACAAGCAATAGAAGCTTCTGACGTTGTAGATCAACATAATAATAGAGGAAGTTTTAATTTCAGAGCAACATTCGAAATTATAGGTCTCTGCTGATACAGATGTAGTATTACGTAGGCGAAGAGACGCCTTTAAGCACAATAAGCCACGAGTATATAATCTCGTTATATATATATATATATATATATATATATATATATATATATATATATATATATATATATATATAAGGGTGGGTTAAAAAATATGCTTTTTGTTACTTTAAAAAATCCATGAAGGCGTAATTTACAATATAATAAGTTGAAATAAAATAATTACATGAATGTGAAAATTTTGTACGGTTTTCACATTCATATTGAAAATTATCTATTTTATGCCTATTCAAATAAAATAATAAATGGCATCGTATAAAGTATATTATTATATAACAAGATGGAACTACAAGAAAACTTACATATCCTGATACTTCATACTATAATCAGATTGTTGATATATGTATTAGTATTTTTACAAAAAGTACCATCTCTCCATAAACAGACATCAATATATTAGGTTGGTGCAAAAATAATGTCGTTTTCTCACATATGGTACTATGTGAGAAAACGACATTATTTTTGCACCACCCTAATACTTGGATTTTAATTCATTCAAGAAGTTAAAATCCTAAAACTGAAGCTAAATAATTTTTGCGTTTTTTTTCTGAGCAATCGAATTAATAGAATTTTAATTAAAATTGTGCGACCAGTATGAAGACAATTTATTCCCGTAAAGCATATTTTTGTAACCCAATGGATCATCCTAAGACCATTTCAGCAACCCTTTATATATATATATATATATATATATATATATATATATATATATATATATATATATATATATATATATATGACAATATCAAGGCAAATATAGGATTTATTCTGTTGCACGTATTTATATACAAGAGCAAGGATTGGTTTATCAAGGCTTTTAAATTTGAGAATGTTCATGAATGTTCATCAGGTGGTTGAAAGGTCAGTCAAAATATATGGAGGGCACAAAGGGCCATAATTCAAAGTCTGGTAAGGCAAAAGTAAGCGAATAATATTCAAGAATTTCAGATTGTTATGGTATGAGATAGATTTATGTGCTGTACATCTTCAAAAACACGAGATGATGGATTTAACCGTTTTCTTTTGACTTTTCAACATATTCGTGGTCGTTTCTGTTGGGTTGGGAAAGTAGTCATTCTTTCAGGAAAGGTGAGATTAGAAAGAAGTTTAGATTTAGATTTTGATAAGATTCGATGTCACTTTCGAGAATTTTCCTTCTTTGTAAATCTGATCACAATTTAAATAACATTCATTTATTAAAAGATATAGTTGTGATAATAACAACAAAGATGAGGACAATAGTCAGAATATAAATAATAATACCTTATCTCAGAAATTCCGACAGAAATTCTTTCACATAATCTCTTCTTTGGCTCGATGTTTCCCAGGCATACAACTTTATTAATTTAAAAAAATTCTTTAATGGTAAAAAACAAAACAAAAATCAACTAAATATATCTTGAAAAAGCGGAGCCATGTTGAAATTAATTCTCAAAAGAAAATTGTGACGTAATTCCTCTTATGCTTTTCGATTAACTTGACAAATTTCAAATGTTAAACTATAAAAGAGAAATAGCATTAAAAGCGAGACATCTTTCGCTATCCCGATGAGCTTTTGGATTTCAACGTGGAATTTTCCGTCTTCTGTTAAAACACATTCCAGATATTTCATTTTTTTTTTTTCACATTTTGATTTTGCCATCTCCAATATGTAATTTGCATGTTGGACTGTTTCTTTAGCTAGTCTTCTTGGAATTAATGCTTAGTTCTTTCTTCTCGCTTTATTTGACTACATTCTTTAGGGCTTTCCTCTCTCTATCTGCTATCTACATTGTCATCTGCACATCTTACCCTCTATAGGTTGAATAAGTCCAGTGAGAAAACACATCCTTGTCTTACACCCCTTTCTACTTTTTAAAAATATTTACTGAATTCATTTTCTATCGGTAAGCAGGCGCTTTTCTGTCAATATAAAATCTGGATTATTCTAATGTCCTTCCGAAATATGTCAGTTTAAGGGGATTGAAGTTCGTCTTTTGTTCATGACTTTAACGCAGAGGTTTAAAATATTTTTTTTAAGATATTTTCGTTTATCTCAAATTAAAATTTGTCTCGGGTTATTATTAGCAAAAACAAAACAAAACAAAACAAAACAAAACAAACAAAACAAACAAAAAACAAAACAAAAACAAAAAAAAAACATTAACATAAGTAATACCTTTGGTGAAAAAAAAAATTCATATTTTATAGCTTTTGATATGCCAAAATTTCAAAACTTTGCAAAGTGAATGACCCATTTCTATAAAGGAAAATTTCTGGCAAATTCCTAATTTTATTTTCTATCCGAATTCCTGACGAGTTTATATCGTTTTTACATTCGGGTTAATGTTTTTCGCGCCAAGCAAGGTAATAATCGCAAAGACGTAAGGAGTTACTGAGTATGAAAGACAACGTAGTGGAGGAAACCGAGAAAAAAGTTACTGAGGCGAAAGGACGGTAGAAAAAACAGGGTTAAAGAAAAAAAAATGTGACTATTGATAGTTTAAATTATTGTATATTGTAGCTGACAAGAAAAAAGATGCCGAAAGGGAGTTCCACAGGCGAGAAGTGCCAGAGAAGAAACTATTAGAATAGAACTTACGGTTAAGTTTAACAATTAATTTCAACTGTAAAATGATGAGACCTAACTGCCAATCTAGTACTAAGCTTAAATTCGTTAAGTCGAAGAGAGAAAAGCTCATAAGTATAATCAACATGAAATTATTTGTAGAAAAGGGCAGACGACACTTACGTTACGGCGGTGGGAAATCGTGACGCTAGGCTGGGATTGATGACGTTAAAGATTCTTGCTTAAGTTTTGTTGAGATTCTCACGATATATAGCAAAAGAACCAGAGAAGATTTTGACAACAATATTCAATGCACGGGCGAATTGTAGACTTATAAATATGCAAGCCAGATACTAAAAAACAACTTGTAAAATATGCTTTTATTTTCTTGATTTCATCTTCTTGAACACTCTGTACACAAATAATTGGTTACCTTTAGAAGAATGGACACATCACGAGATATTTTATTATATATATATATATATATATATATATATATATATATAAATTCAATTTAAATAGAAAACAGAACACCTTAAAGTTCCATTGGTTATAATTTATTTCCCCAGGTGTGTGCTTTTTACCTGGTTCATCAGATCACACTTCCAAGGGTGAAAATGTTTTAATTTGCATATAATTCTTATGAAGGGTAGTTTTAAGTTGATTTAAGGTGATATATAGAGAGAAGGGGAGGAGAAGTATGACAGATATGGTTGAAATTAAAGAGGGAAGGGAGAGATAGGAATAATTTTTAAATCTATTTTTATTAAGATATTTAAGAGTAAGGTAGGTTGGAAAAGACCAGATATTGACTTATTTAATAAGTCATCTCACAGAAAACGAGATAAAAGGAAAAAAGAGCAGATATAAGAAAGCAAAAGTGGAAGCACTAATCCTCTCATAGGTAATTCTGTATTAGGATTAATATCTTTATTAATATTATTATATTTCTTTTTTATCATTATTACAATATTAAAAATAATACTATTATTACTTTTAAATCTTGATTCATTTCGAAATGTTTTTAATTATATTTTTTAAGATTCAAAATTTAAAATTTGAAACTTTAGATTTGAAATAAATATTTTTTACTCCTTAATTGTTATTCATAATATTAATAATGATAATAATAATAATATTTTGTGTTTATTTATCTTATAGACACATTATATTTATTTCCTAGTTTATTTTGTTGGAACATTTTAAATGCTTAATGTCAAATTTTAACTGCCAAATATATAAATCTGTTTTTTTTTCAAATTAATCACAATATGCCCATATATATTAATTTACTCTTCCTTTTCGTTTATTCTTTACACACTTTCTACTCCCTTTTCTTTCCTTACACTCCTACTTCCATTTCTGCTTTCTTATTTTTCTTTTTTTCTCTTTAAAAAGTGTAAAAAAAACATGTCTTTTTTTATTCTATTTTTTTACAGTCTCGTCTTAATGCCAAATTTAATTTCAAAATATATCCTGTTAATCCCTAGAAAATTTGAAGCTTTGGTTGTTTGTGACCAAATTCAATAGTCAGAAAAATAGTTCAAAATTTAGAGAATATTTTTCCTGAGTTTTCGGCTATTTAATTGGATTTTTAAATTTAAAAAAATGTCCAAGAAGTGAGTCTATGAAACTCACATCACATTAATAATGAGTTATTCTCATTATATAATTGCCTCAATGCAGCCTTTTGCACAAATAATCGTTGTTCGACGAGATTGTATTATTAGAATCGATGTATACATTTTTAATTAGAAGAATAAAAATGCTCGTTTTATATATATATATATATATATATATATATATATATATATATATATATATATATATGTATGTATGTATATATATATATATATGTATGTATATATATATATATATATATATATATATATATATGTATGTATATATATATATATATATATGTATGTATATATATATATATATATATATATATATATATATATATATATATATATATAAACTATTTTTAAGATCGGACGAAATAATTTTCGATTTCATGATAGGAGGTCTTTTATGGGCTAGAAATACTTTCAGGCCGGGTAAACTTGTCTGCTTAGATGGTCTATGATTAGAGATGTTCTCATTGTATAGATGTGACTCCCAAGTCGTTTTGACTGCATCAGTCTTCAAACACAAAATAAATCCCTCTTGACCATGATGCTCCCTAACTAATCCCGCTCATGACCAGAAGATGCACACTGTTTCAACCCTTAGTGAGCATGTCCAACTTGTTATGGTCAGGCTACAACGAAACAATCTGTTGTACTGAACGGGATATTTACTGCGGCTCATCTTAGTTGACCAACACACAGCATGTACATTTTAAAACCTTCAGCTAATCAGACATCATAAGTATCATAACTTGTGTCGCATTTATTATTATTATTGTTATTATTATTATTATTACTACTACTACTACTACTACTACTACTTAAATTTTATAATAAGAAAATAATAAACACTTAACGTTAATTTTTTGTTTTGCTTTTAAAATATTGATTGGAATTTCTTTGTGAATCATAAATCATTTTATAGTACGAGAATTGTGATTTTATTGAAATGGATTTTCCTTTTGGGAAAGTAAATACATGTCTCGTATTAAATGACAAAAAAAAAATCAATATATATATAATGTCCCGTGTATGACGATAAACTACATCCGGCAGCAAGATCTGTGATCGGGAAGTTCTGAAAAGCATATAACCACCTCATTATTCCATTAAAACCTTCTCCAGCTCTTTACGACACGACGGTGGAGGATAGCAGCTCCTAACTTGTTGCTCCAAAATGTACCACAAATGTTCAATAATATTGATATCTTGAGATTGGGGAGGCCACTCTATGTGTTCTAGCTCACTTTTATGCTCTTCATACCAATTCTTAACCACTCGAGCGGTATGTATTAGAGCATTACCCTCTTGGAAGATGCAGTCACCATCAAAGTCTTGGCCATTGGATGAACATGATCTCCCAAAATGTTCAGGTAATCTTTGCTGTTGATTTTACCATGCAGGGCAACTATTGGACTGAGGCATTTCCATATGGAGGGCCCAAACTATCACTGATCCACCTCCATGCTTCACTGTTCGAAGAAGACAGTCAGGGTTGTAAGCTTCTTTGGACTGCCTCCACACATAAACTCGCCCTGAAGTTGGGAAAAGAGAAAGTTTGAGAATATGACTTGTTTCCACTGTTCTGCAGACCAGGCATTGTGATCTTTGTACCACTTCAACCTCTTCTGAATGTTGCGAGTGGAGAGAAGCGGTTTCCTCACAGCGGCTATTCCATGATATGCAGCCTTATGGAGCTCACAGTGAACAGTTTTAGTAGAACCTGGACTATTCAGATGGTTATTCAACTCGGCAGTTACTTTGGCCGCATATGTCCGATGATTTTTTGCCACATTGCGTTTCAATGCACGTCAGTCCCTGTCAGTAATTTTGCAAGTGCGGCCCGAATTGCTACGGTTGCTAGAGGTCTTGTCCTGTTTCTCGAATTGCATCAGTGTTCTTGATGGTAGCTCTTGAAAAACCAAACAGATCAGCAACCTTAGGGATCGAGGCTCCTGTCATGCGAGCTCCAACATTTTGCTCTTTTTCGAACTCTGAGAGGTCACGCATTTAGCTTAATTTTTACTAAATTCTAAAAATAATTAAAACAAAGACAGTAAATTAGATAAATAAACGTATTTACAATAGATATAACCGGCAATTACCAAGTTTTAGTTAAAGTTCTTAATATCATAGGTCTTTGAAATATAGGAGTGGATTTTGCAACTGTTCCAATTATTTTGTCCAACACACACATACACACACACACACACATATATATATATATATATATATATATATATATATATATATATATATATATATATATGTATAATTCCAAAAGAATTAATCGATTTAATTTTTAATCTGCCATTTTTATGACTTCAGACGTCATTAAAGTGGATACTCGTATTTGAAAAAAAAATGGGGCGTCTATTTTAAATACGAGTATCATTAAATAATAACGTTTGAAGTTATATAAGGAAAGGAAAGGCCACTATATATATATATATATATATATATATATATATATATATATATATATAGAGAGAGAGAGAGAGAGAGAGAGAGATTGCCTGTCGTTTCTTTTAAAGATACACTACATTCATGGGTTTGAGTGGTCAAGGATAGGAAATAGAGAAAAGTACAAGATATTTATTAACAAATCGTGTGGGGGCGAAAGAAAAAACTAAGTTAAATTCAAACGACAAACAAAACACGTCAAGTTATGGAAAGAAGAATGTACCATTTGCTTAAACATAAGAATATAACGTTGTTCATTTCTAAAAAAAAACGATTTCGTCGAATGATTTCTGTTAATTGTTGTAGAGGAAAATTAATTAATTGATTTTATTGTTTTAGCATTTTCACTGCTCAACTGGAGCAGCGACATATGTCAGTTTTGTCTTTAAACCAAAGCAACATCTGTTGATAGGAGAAACGAGAACCAACATTTGTTTAGCTTGCCAATGGATCGTGTCCTAGGGTTCTATTGTCCTGATTTTCCTAATGGCTCAGTAGCAGAATAAATGACTTGTAACTTTCAATACCTCTAAACTACCACAGTATCCAATCATTTGCAAAAATCTATGCTGATGATACGACGGTATATGCAAACACCACCAAAACTCTAACTGACCAGGTATATTTACAAGGTCTCCCCACAAAGACTGGATGTGACGCCAGGTCGTTTTAACGTGGGGAGCACCATACACATACTTATGTGTATGGGCCAAGCTCAGCCACTGTGACCACTGTCGTCCTGGCATAGGTATAACACAGACCCAACCTGTTTAGTGCGATGAAGAAGGTGCTGCTGCAGGATTGGAATCCCGGGGTTGAGCAAATTCTCCCATCTAAAATGAAGAGAATCATAGCCTCACTTACAGTAAAGGTGGGCGATAACCACGCCTCAGTAAACCCTCATTGTCTAATGGTTAACTCCTGTGTCAGGTTAGTAACTCAAGATCACCAGAGCTTGGCAGCTGATCTTTTCTCTGACCGCGTGTTTGTGGGTGACGGCTGGCCACATTCAATATCTCGAAAAATCAAACCAGTGACTCAAAGCTTTCACGGATGTTCGCTCAAGGATACTACTGAAACTCAACCCAGACCTCAAGTGAAACTTGTACATACGCTCCATCGCTAAAGATGCTGGAGACCTAACGCCTCATGCTACATTTACAAGAGTCAGATTAGGCTGAAAATGGAGTACTACTACCATAGATGGACAGCGTCTACCCAGTCTTCACTTTCTAGTCTCGATAGTCCAAAAGCGTCTTTGCAGCCTTGTGGGTGACAAACTGTTTCACTCTATCACTTCCACACAAACGAAACGTTGAAAATCTCTTGCTCTTCTATCACTATTTTCATGTAAAAGTATTCAGACGAACATATTCCTTGGTTCCACCAGTTCTGACTTTCACGGCTAGTACCATGTCACCCACAACCATCCTCATTCCCTTCGTATTCCATTGATGAGATGTAAGTTCCACTCGAGGAGCTTCTTCACACGAACTGCTGTTTTGTGAAACCGACTCCTAAGAGGGTACTTCCTCGATCACTTAACCTGTTCAAGTCTAGGATTAAACGCTATCTTTCCCACATATCCGCATAAAATTTGCTACTTCCTCTGTAACACTTTTCTTTGAGTAGTTCTTGGGTCTTGTACAGGGTGAGCATCACTGTAAAGTTTCATCACCCCTAATCAGAGCCTGAGTTTTTTCAAGTGACAATGAGTAACTCTACTCTTAATAAGGCTCTATTCTAATCTACCCTGTGGACTTAATAAAGGGTTCCTTTCAAAATTCTAACGTGTATCATCTGAAGAAAGCCGAAGCGGACAACATATGAAACGTCGTGAAAACGGTAACAATCCGAATGATGTAAATAGTTACAAACTTGACTTCTTCAAGTCAAGAGTTAATCGTTATCTTTCCTCCTTATTTTCACTTTATACCAACATCTCATATCACACAACTCTTTCATCATTGCCTTTTTGATTTTAACCCTCTACCTTGAACGATTCTCGGGGCTTGTATTGGGCAAACGAGTGTGTGTGTGTGAAAAAACATCCTTTCGTCGCTAAATTCACAAATAATACTAATGAATACATTTTACTTCGACCTGATATCGCATATACAAATTAGCAGGAATTTCGTAATTCGTTCTACTCTGAATTACTATTCATATAAACTTCCGCGCTGTCTTACCGCCTCCATTTGTTAATGCTAACTTCCTTAGCAAATCTCTCCTAAAGATTTTATAGAATAAAAGTTATGTATATCCATGTTGGCGTGGAAGTTTGATTGCAACAAAATGAAAAGAAAAAACTTTTTTTTGCAACATGGTTTTATTTAAATATTGAATACTGACGGATGACAGACGGACATATGAATTTAAAGACTTTTATGAAGGGGTTCTGACAAATTATCGGCCCAAAGAAACTTTCCTATATCAGTATTCTGATGTTTGGTCATTGTGGGAAGTAGGTCGAACTGAGAACTTTTCATTTTATCCACATATATCGATTAACAGACTGATATAGGTATGGCTGAATAGAAATATTTAAAAATAGACGTATACAAATCTGTGATATTGATTTGAAAACGTCGCATTGAGAAGCACAGGTGGGCCTGTTGATTGATAGGAAAATATTGACAGATCGAACAGATATATCGATATTTTGGATGCTAAAATACAGTGGCCCTTATAAGCAAAATCAATGACGTCGTTACGTCTGATTTTGAACCCAATGAATCAAGTACAGTCATCATTTTACAGTTTAAAGACTGGAAAATGGAGACGACGTCCCTGGCCAAACATATTTGGAATTGATTCTGTCTTCATGTGAAGACAAATTTCTGGTGGATGAGTTCCTGAAAGTTTAGGTCTAAATAAACATTGTTTACAATAATAATTTGCTATTTTTTTTCATTGTGCTGGAGACATTTTCTTTTCTTGTTTGGAAACATGTCAATAAGAAGTGTTATTATAGAGAATATGATGAAACGTTTACATTGATATCTTGATAAATAGTTGGTTGAATAGGGTACACAGACATAGAAAAGGAAACTAAGCTGATAGATAAGAAGAGAGAAAAAACTGAGAAAATTATATAAATATGCATAAATAGCTGTAGAGATATATAAGTTCGTTTATGAAATGAATATTGCTGTCAAATATGGTGTGGTGTTTCTTAGAGATTCTGGAGAAAATCCAAAGTAGAATCTGCAACGAATCTGGCATCTCGGCTTCAATCACCCTCTTCTCAACGTAGCTTTCCTTTGCATTTTCACGGTAATTGTTCTGATGAGCTTTTCTCTTTGATACCTCGATTTTACAAATTTCAGCGTAGTACTAGATAGTCCTCTAGGACTCATAATTTCTTTGTTCAAACAGCTAATTGTAAACTATGCTAATAGTTTCTCTCCTCCCACCCTACGCTCGTGGAATACTCGTGGAACACTCGCTCGTCTTCTTAATTTTCTGTCAACTACCATCTTTTAACATTTAAATACAACGCCAATCATCATCTTTGGTCTCCTTGAATCCAGGTCTTTGATTGTCACCTGGATTTCTTTCCCTCTTGGTAATCTCTTTGTGTCTTAGTGGCTTTTGTCGCCTTGCTGGTGGCCATCGAAAAATATACCATTAACGCAAAGGAAGATGAACACACACGAATAAAGAAATATATATATATATATATATATATATATATATATATATATATATATATATATATATATATAAATCAAACATCTCTCTCGAAGTACTTCTGGCACCTAAAAGAATCAAATAAGACACCTACAGTAAAATGGAAGTTAATAAGAAAAGCTAGAATATGTAGGTCATTAAATGACCCATGTCCTTTGTGCATACATGAGAAACTATATATTACTAAGTTTATAAAAATAAAAATTTACTGAATCAGAGAAATGAAATAGCTATTTTATGCCGTCACTGTCAAAAATTTTTCAAAATAATATTTAAAAATGAAAATAAATTTAAAAAGTGCGACCTGGTAATATACATACTTATATTTAATGTGAAAAAATAATTTTATATACTGTAAGTAATTCTATTACATTTACTTGTTATAAATATATATATATATATATATATATATATATATATATATATATATATATATATATATATAATATAGTCTATTAAAATAACAGTGAAAATATTTTAAATTTGTATTCAAATTTGTAGTTAAATAAAACGAATTCTAATCTAAACATCTTTTAAAATTGTAGTTAAATAAAACGTATTCTAACCTAAACACCTATCTCAAAGTACTACAAGGACTTAAAAGAATCCAATAAAACACCTACAGTAAAATGAAATTAATATGAAAAGCTAGAAGATGTAAGCCATTGAATTACCCATGTCCTTTGTACTTGCATGAGAAACTATATATTACTAAGTTTATAAAAAATAAAAGTTTACTAAATCAGAGAAATGAATTAGCTATTTAGGCCGCCATTGTCATAAATTTTACTTAAATAATATTTAAATATAAATTTATGAAAAAAAAATGTAACCTAGTAATATACATACGTATACTTGATGTGAAAATAATTTTACATACTGTAAGTGATTCTAATACATTTACTTGTTTTAAAAAGAAATATATATTAAAAATTGAAAGTGAAAATATTTTTAAAATCGTGGTTAAATAAAACGTATTCTAACCTAACCCCACCAAAAAAATCTTTAAGTAAAAAATAGAAAAAATGCCGTAAGAATTTTTGCCGTTAACAATAAATTAAAAAAAAAAGCCAGACGACATGCATTTAACGAATGTCAGATTTCATTGAAAAATACACCCCCACCTCTACCAAAACGTAACTAATAACTGATACATCAAAATACAGCGATAATGAACACGCAACCACTCCTTGTCTGGATGAATGGATTTCTCTGTATCCTTGGAAACGTGAATTAGGATTTTTGCTGTGCCTTTAAAACCCAATAATAAATATGTTACTCCACAATTCGCTTGAGGATGAAATGGAACTAATGTCTTTAATTTAATTATAAAATTAAATTCGAAGCTTTTAGCTTCCATTTTTGAAACATGGTTAGAACTGTATAGCGAAAAAAAACATATTTTAAATCAATTAATTTATAATATTAATGCTCTGTAAATTTATATTGAGCACTATTTTGTAAAAATAAAAATATCTATAAGAACACCGGATTATATATCTTACTGTTCTTTCTTTATATATATATATATATATATATATATATATATATATATATATGTATGTATGTATATGACAAAAATTAAATGGCTAGTAAGATAAATATGCAGAGAAAGATTTGCAAATAGCTTAATGCTTTATTACTCTATGTAGTTTGAATTAGATTTTCTAATCATTCCTTTTAATCACAATTCTTATTGTGAATCCATATTAAATTGCTTCCTTGTTTAACTGAATTAATCGAAACATTCTGAGAGTCTAAAGAATTTCAACTCAATCCTGTTTTAAACCAATTTCTTATCGTATTTCGTTACTCATAAAGCCCAAGTTTGTTGATTTTACGACTAAAATAACGGAAAACAAGGAAATCTTTTCCAGTTTAACAATAGATCAATGGAAAGGCGGGAGAATAGGAAATGAAACTGGAAAGACTAAATTGGAAAACTAGGGGAAAATAATAATGAGAAAAAGAGGGAGAGGGGAAATAATAAACGGAAAAGAGGGAAAAGAGGAAATGGAGCAGAGAGAAAAAATGAGGAACTGGAGAAAAGAGAGAGAGAGAAAAGTGGAAATGAAAGAGAGAGAGAGAGAAAAGAGTAAATGGCGAAGAGAGAGGGAAAGAAAAAAGAGGAAATGGAGAAGAGAGAGAGAAAAGAGGAAATGGAGAAGAAAGAGAGACAATAAAAAAGGAGGGGAATGTAGGGAAAGAAGAAAAACGACAAAACAAAAGGAAAAAAAAACAAGATTAAAAAAAATGAAAGAAACTAGAAAAGATTGAAAAATGTGTAAAAAAAAAAAAGATTGAATGAGTGTCAGGAAAAGCAAAAGCAAAACTAATAGAAGAAAAAAGAATGAAACTTGATAAAGAAAGGAAAGGAGGGAATGAAAGGGAATGAAAAAGAAAAAAAAGTACAAACGGATAAAATACTGGATAAATACTGATTAGAAAGAAAAGAATGAAAAAAGAATTGATGAAGGAAAGAAAACAAAAACAATAAAACGATAATAAAAGAATTATTAGGAACGATGAATGCAGGGAATGATGGAAAAAAAGTGAAAGAAGCAATGAAAGAAAGAAAAGGAAAAATAAAAATAAGGAGAAAAACAAAAAAGAAAGAATGAAAAGAAAAAAAAAAAGGAAGAGTCTTTTAAACTGCAACAAGAACGAACTCCAATGACCAGAGCACACGGCTGATTAATTATCAATAAATCGGAAATTTCAAGTGATTGAACTGAAAAAGACCAACATTTGGTTTGCTTTCTGCAAAAATTCTCCAAATATTGGAAGTTTTCAACGAAAGACTGCAGAAAAATCAATAAAATGTCACTTTTAATTTAATGTTTCTCCGAAAAAATCTAAAACCAGGAAGCCAGATTATGAAATCACATTACATAAATGTCATCTTATATATTGTGTCGATAGATAGATGTTGATATTTGTTCGGTATTAACGTTATTTGAGTTTATTTGTTCATTTATGAATGTTGATAAATTGACAGAGATATCTTTAATGGAATGTCTTTTGGAAAGCGCATTTAAATTGAAAGACCAAATATATTAAAGTTTTTAACCTAAATTACACCTTACATTCATCTTTCTCTCTCTCTCTCTGTTATATATATATATATATATATATATATATATATATATATATATATATATATATATATATATATATATATATATGAACAGGATACGATGGATAAACTGACATCTAAATGACACAAAAATGAATATAACACTGACATATATACAGGGCGCGATGAATAAATTGTCGTCTAAATGATGCAAAAATGAAAATAACACTGACATCTCATTTTAACAGTTGTATTTACCAAAATTACGCAAAAATATCTTGAAATACGAAAGAATAAATTTATTCAAGAAAATTGCTATTGGCTTCAATCACAGCCTTTAGACTACTACAGAATGGCCTGCAACTCTTCTGGACATTTGGTGAATGGTACCATGCCTTCAGTTCATCTTTGGTGTTACAAAGAATTAAGTTGGTCTCTTGCTCAACTTCGCCTAACACATAATAAGGGTGTTACACTCTAGGGAGTTGGTTGACCAGATATAAGGGGTAATGTAGTCGCAGAAATCGTTTTTTACTTGTGTGGCATGGTGCAGAGTGCTGTTGCCAGACATAGGATCTTCCAGCAGTCACCGTCTTGACCCAGGTCAGAACTAACTCCTCAAGACACTTGATGTAGGCCTCGGTGTTGAGTCTGAGGCCTTGTGGGAAGACGAATGGAGGTATAACATTGTCATCACTAGTGATCACTCAAAACATCATGATGCTGACTGAATATATAATCCAACTCTTTCCAAATCCTCTGCACTGTCCTCAGATTGACACCCAAACACTTTGAAATTTTCGTATTGGAGCTTTCGGTGTGAATACCAAGCATACCATTCAGCATATCATTTCCAAATGTCTGCCCGAATTGTACTCTTTTACCCGCAGACGGTGCCCAACTGACCCTACTATATTGTGCAGTCAGCGAAATCAAAAACAAACAACACGCATCCCCGAAAATAAAAATATTAAATGGCAACAATTTACCGATCGCACCCTGTATGCATATAATTGTGTATTTCGGTACCAATCCCTCTTTTATACAAGTTTCATGAAAATGACTGACAAAGTACGGCGGTGAAGTTTATTTTTATTTCATTTTTCTTATGTTCTCATATTTTTGTCTTTTCTGGACTTAAATTATACAGAAATTGTCCAAATGCTCTGTATGTCCGAGTGCTTTTGGCTATTATCCAAGGATGAATTTTATTTTAATTTTGACTGAATATTGTCGTATGTATCTATTTAGAGTTACAGGAATATTCTATTTTTAAAGGCGGTCAACACATTGTGGCCGTGTTCATAGTTAATATTATTGAGAGTTTACCTTCTTTTTTTTTTTTTATTAATAATGCTTTCATTATTTTTAGCCTTTTTTACATGTGGATGAGTCGATTATATTTGCATGTAGGGGGAAATATTCGTACACATATAAATTTTAAATTTATTGCATTTAAAAGTAATGAATAAATTTACTTTTCATATAATTCACTACAAACTGATGCATAATAACTAAATATGGATAGAAAACAGAAAAATTTTGATTTAATAGAAATAATCCCATTTATCCATTTTAATGGGTGAAAAAAGTATTCGTACAATGTAAATTTCAGATTTTAAAACTTTTAAATTGCTTTAATACTCTAGATTATTAATGTGGAATATTCTAGAATGTTCCAATAATGTTATCAGTAGTTATTTTTTTAGCCTAAAATATACAAACAGAATATTTTGTAATTGATATTCGTGCAAGAAGTTTTTCATCATGGCAAGAGGTAAAGAATTGACAAATTCGCAAAAAAGTACTGATTGTTAAGCTCTGGAAAGAAGGTAAAAGTTGCAGAAAAATCCCAGACTACCTGAATATTCCATTTATTAACATTAGTTCATTTATTGTAAGGTATAAAAAAACCCTCAAAAGTGTTGAAAACCAAAGAAGAATAAGTGCTTCACGGAAGATTTCTGCAAAATGAGGAAATTAATGCGTCAAATTACACAAAATCGAATGGTTACTCATTAAGAGTTGCAGAATGATTGCAGGAATCTGTGTCATTAAACGGACAATACGTAATGAAACTCATAGGGACAATCTAAATTCACGCTGCTCTCAGAAAACCTCACTGCTATTGAAAAGACACAGAGATGCCAGGCTTAAATTTATTCGTGAACATAAGGATAAGGAAACATCGTATTGGGAAAGAGTATTATGGACAGACGAAACCAAAATTGAGTTGTTTGGACGTAATTCAAGATATTATGTATGGAGGAAAGATAGCGGTGCCTTCAAACAAATGAGCACAGTCCCAATAGTGAAATTTAATCGTGGCAGCATTATGATTTGGGGATGTTTTTTTTTCTGCAAAAGGTACTGGCAACATATCAGTAATAGATGGTAGAATGAATTTCGTAGCATATCAAAATATTTTGGAAAAAATTTAATGATTTTGATTGAAGACCTTGAACTTCCTTCTGATTGAATCTTCCAACAAAATGATGATCCCAACCACACTGCAAAATCTATGAAGAAATGGCTTGCCGAAAAAAATGTAAATATCCTAAAATGCCAAGTCAGTCCCAAGATTTTAACGCAGTCAAGAATATGTGGCGTTATTTGAAAATCCAAATCCAATCGAGAGTTCCAACAAACATCCCGGATCTGAAGACCATATGTGAAGAAGAATGGAACAAATACCAACTAAAATTTGCAAATCATCAATTGAGAACTACCAGAAGAGTTTGGTTGCTGTAGAAGTGAATAATGGCTATTCTACAAAGTATTAAATGAAGATTATATATTCTTCTTTGTATTGTACGAATAGTTTTTCACCCATTAAAATGGATAAATAGGATTTATTTCTATTAAATCTATTTTTTCCTATTTTCTATGCATATTTAATTATTATGCATCTGTGTACAGTTAATTATATGAAAAGTATGTATATTCATTACTTTTAAATGCAATAAATTTAAAATTTGTATGTGTACGAATATTTCCCCCCCCCAATATATATATATATATATATATATATATATATATATATATATAATATTTTTATTATAATAGATTACAACAAAAACTTTTTAAAACGCTACAGAAAAGCTTTCGCGTTTCTATACTATGATTATACTTCAGCCAATGGTTGGTAACTTGTGATAAAAATGATTTTTTAGGGAAATTTAAAAGCAAATCATTACCTCTTTTCCGAAACTTTAAAAGTTGTGGGGCATAAGGTCAGAATTAAAAATAGACTTGTGGCTATGTCTCAATTAATCAATTGAAAGTTAGATCTATGCTAAATAGAAAAACAAGGTCAGAGTGGAGAGGTGGGCGAGTTATTTTTTCATGTCACGATAAACCGGCGCGTGGACATGTCATCCTTGACGATTGTGGAGAATATGTCAGCGAAAAATATATCCTAAATGTAGTCAAATATTATGTTCTATTGGTTGAAGTGGTGGTGGGAGTTAATCAGGCGTAAATTTACCAGAAACAAATTTTAAAAAAATATTCTGGAAGCTTCTGAAAGGGGCCTGCAGATAAAACAAAAAATGTTGAACATCTATATACAATGCTAATAATACTGAATAGACATCAAAACTTCGTAATATTAAAGTTGAATAAACCAGATAAAATAATTACCTATAGAGGGTGGACCATTATATATTAATAGAATGATGGCTATCAAATTGTAATTCGTAATTGTTTTTTTTATTAAACATATTTTAACTATATTTTAACGTGAAAGATAGAATATGTCGGCATCTCACCGTTAATTCAATTCTTTGGTTTAACAGATCTTGTTTTTGTTAGCAAACTTGATTATATGGCATTTTAACTGTTGGATTTTCTATAGTCGAAATGGTACTTATGTAAACAAGGGAATCGGTTTGACACCTATTTTGCAATGAACACTCGTTAGGATTTCTACAATTACACATGTTTGCATCATTAACGTTTGCTGCTTTGGAATGGCAATTATTACTTAGGTTTTTGTATTGATTTAAAATTTTTGTTTTTTAATAATTTTTTCCAAATTTTCTATACAGCTATAACGTAATTTCACTGTATTTCTATTAAAAATTTTACTAGGTGGATTATTTCTGGGTAACAGTTTCTCAATTTAATTGAGAAAGTTTTGCCCTAACTTAGTACTAACCATTTGGTTAAATGAGAGTGGGGAGTACCAAATGATCTTTCTGTTTCTATTTTTATTCTTATTATCACTGTTATGTTTAATATATTTGATGTCAGGGAGCAGTATTTTTAAGGCAATGTTATAAAATTTACTATGTTTGTAAAAGACATCTTTACTGGAGGAATTATTGCTAATTCTATATTCAGTGGAGGAGGGTATGTCTTTCATTATAGATTGAGTGTGATTAAAATTGGGGTGGATATATATTGGATTTGCGTTTTTTTTTCATGTAGGGTTGGTATGTATTATTAACTAGGTCTAGTGTAACATCAAGGAAATTTACTTTACACACACACACACACACACACATATATATATATATATAAAAGATTATTTTATCCGAGATTATATCTTTATTACTATAAACGTTATTTTTACTGGGTATATCTATTTGTGTTGCTAACCATGTTTTTTTTTCTTAATCAGTGACATTAATAACAATAAGGCTAGATTGAGAATCCTACTAAAAAAAAAAGATTGTACTTCTGATAGGAATTTAACCTGAATCCTCTTTTATCCCGCATGGAAGCTGTTTCTAGATAATTCCCTCTGTCATGAATCCAATTCTTTAATTTTGAACATCTTCAGAACGCAATACTTTGATATATCCCGACAGAATTGACTTTACTGCTTTATGCGTGGACAGGCACTCTCCGGCAAAGTTTTTCAGTCAGTATTTAGACATTATTGATTGACCCCACTTTTTTCTTTTTTTTTTTTTTTTTTTTTTTGTTTACTTCATAGCAGTTGCACTTCCAATGATCAAATTCTTCACGCCTCCTGTAGGGAATTTTGATAAAATATCCCATTATCCAAATTTGTCGGTATCCCTCCTCCAACTCTAGATTGATCTCTCGGCATCTTCGAGAATTTTCCAAAGTTAAAATCACTACTGAGACATTGTGGACGAGATTAAAGAGAGCGTGCCAAAGCAGCTGATAGTGATTAAACGTTTTTTCTGAAAAATAGTTGTGGCACTGAGGTAATTTTGAATACTTTGACATAGGATAAAATGTCTGTATATGTGTATGAGAATGAGCAGTGTGTGTGTGTGCTGGCCCTGAAACTCGGCATTCGATAAACGTTGTTCTTTCGACAAAACCGCTGATGACTATTCTCTTGTTAAACACGCAACTCTCAATAGAGCTGACAGTGTAAACATATGTGCCTATATACGTGTACAGAGATAAACAAAATTACACGTCCAGTATGGATTTAGCTTGCACTGTAGACAATCTAAACATTCTCCTTCGCCGAGTGACGAATTAATAATGGAAATTGTAACACATGATATAACGTTGCAAATATAGATTTTTCTTTGGTCGAGATAAGAGATGATAATTGCGTAAATGTCAGGAAATTCTCTTGATAGAAAGCTGACCGAATTAACTTGGCAGGCAACAATGAACTCAACCAATCAAACAAGAGGAAAATATTAACATCATTAATAGAATTACAATACAATTATTACCGACGAAGACAACTATATATATGTGTGTGTGTTTGTGTTTGTTTGTTTGTTTGTTTGTGTGTATGTATGTATGTATGTATGTATGTAATTTCTCAAGAAGTAATAGATTTTATTTATAACTCATTACTATTTCTTAATACTTGTAGCTTGTGGAAATCTCTTCTGGCCTCTTTCATCCCAAACAACTTTGATATTGAAAAATTTGAATGCAATGTCAATCGTTATCATCTGTCTTCTTAATTTCTGTTCTTTTATTGCTCCCTCTCTCTCTCTCTCCTTAATAATGTTTTTTTCTCATTCTATCACACCCAGTAACCTCTTGCGTCTTAGTGGCTTCATCGTCTTGCCTGGTGTAAAATGATTTAAAAAATTATGGCTATGAGGCAAAAGAGTAGACAAGGAATTCTTGACCAAAGGAACATGTATATGTGTGTCTGTGCGCACACACGCTTTTTTTAGTCATTTCATCCCAAGAAAGGAAGGAATCCCACTAGTACAGAGGGAGTTACAGAGAGAGACGGCGAGGGAAAAAACTGGTTATAGAGGGGACCGAAGAAAGGATAAAAGCTGAACGGGGTTCAAGGAGACAGAATATGGCGACTGACGATGGAGCTGAACATTATTTTTATATTTAGATGCATTTAAACTGATCCAATTTTATTTCAGAGATCAATAAAATTAAATTTTGTTTGATTTAAACCCTGCTAACATGGAAGTACCCAAGAATCATTTGAGGCACATAATGCTTTATGAGTTCAAGAAAGGAAACTCAGCAGACGAAGCAGCTAGAAACATTCACTCAGTTTATGGAAAGGAATGTGTGAATGAAAGAACTTGCAGAAGATGGTTTGCAAAATTCAGAGGTGGAGATTTCACCCTTGAAGATGAAGATCGAACCGAACGTCCAGTTGAGTTTGATGAAAAGCTTCTTGAAGCAGCCCTTGAAGAAAATCCTGCTTTATCAGTTGAGGGATTGGCAGTGGTTCTCAGTTCAAACCATAAAACTGTTCATCGTCATCTTCAACAACTTGGAAAAGTTCCTAAACTTGGAAAATGGGTGCCTCATGAATTGTCTGAAAACAACCTCAAATCCCGAGTTGACATTTGCTCTTCTCTCCATTCTTGCCAACTTGTTTCACCTTTTTGGGATAGATCTGTGACTGGCGATGAAAAATGGATCTTTTATCGAAATGTCAAACGTCGCAGACAGTGGCTTTGTAAAGGGGAAAGACCCCAGCTACAGCCGAGAAGGGAACTTCATGGGCAAAAGGTTCTTCTTTCAATCTGGTGGGATCACCAAGGAATAATCCATTTTGAATTTTTACCACCTAATGCAACAATTAATGCTCAAATATACTGTCAGCTTTTAGAGCGTTTAACCAAGCATTGAGGAAAAAAGACCTTCTCTTGTGAATCGAAAAGGGGTGATGTTTCATCAGGACAATGCGCAACCCCACACAGCAAGAATCACGTCACAAAAGATCGAAGAACTTGGTTGGGAGAAAATTCCTCATCCACCTTATTCTCCCGATCTTGCTCCTTCAGACTACTATTTGTTTCGTAGCTTACAGAATCATTTGGAAGAAACAGCTTTTGTAACACAGGAAGAGGTTAAAACTGATATTTGTGAGTTCTTCGAATCAAAGCCAAAAGAATTTTACAGTAATGGAATTAGTAAGCTTGTTAATAGATGGAAGGAAGTCATAGATAATCAGGGAAAATACATTGTTGATTGAATCTGTAATTAAATGTAACATTTGGTCACTTGTTTTCTTTATTCAAAATTCGGACACAACTTATGGGATGACATGATAGTAACTTCGTCCGTTGCAATCAGACGTGTCACTCTGCTACAGCCGAAAGAAGTGATTCCTGTGGGCAATAGCGGCCCCGCGTGCAGGCGAGAACCAAGGTGATGAATGCGGTTTAACTTGATATTTCCTTGCTGGAAAGAAAGCATCGATGTCGGCTTTCACTCAGGAGGAGACCTAAGCCGCAAATTCACGAACATGATGATCAAAAACTGCATTCCAATAGGTCTAAATTATACACACACACACACACACACACACACACACACATATATATATAGTGTGCGGCTGGTATTTGAGGACATACAGATTTAAGATTAATACTGCTTCCCACTAACTTCTAATGCTTTTATTTTTCAGAAATCAAGAATGGCTAACAAATGAAATGAAAAGGCATGCTGGGATTGTTGCATTAAAGGCTGATCATAGCGATTTGGATATTGCACATTTCATTAGTGTTGCAAGATCGTTTGTCCACAAGATACGAAAAGAGTTAGAAGACGCTGACAGTTCCCAAATGTCTGTATCAAAGCGTGAAAGACATTCTGCACGTTCTGATAAAGTGAGAACATCCGAATTTATTCAGGAAGTCAAGCAGACAATTGATGAAAACCGAGGTCAATCAATGAGGTCAATTGCCAAAAAGCTGCATGTGTCGGAAAAAATAATCAGAAGGAGTGTTCATGAAGACATTCGATACAAGTCCTACGTGATGAAGAGAGGCCAATTTATGTCTGAAAAAACAACAAAAAAACAAAACAAAACAAAAGTAAACCGTTTAAACAGATCCAAAAGGCTTTTAAACAAACTTAAAATTCCTTCAGAAGCTGGTGTGATTTGGTTTTTCTCAGATGAGAAAAATTTTGATCAACATCAAAAACTTAACAAGAAATAACAGATGGCTTTGTTCAGATCCTTCTGAGGTGCCAAGAATGATGCGCACAAAATGTCCTTCAAGTGTTATGGTATTGGGTGTTGTTAGCAATGAAGGACATGTTATGCCACCACACTTTTTTTCACAAAGCCTTAGAGTAAATGTTGCTGCTTACATTGAGGTTCTAGAAACAGTTGTCAAGCCCTGGATTGACAACATATGCAA
>OZ010614.1:54791177-54843677 GCA_963932145.1 Acanthosepion lycidas | reverse complement strand
ATTACCATTATTTTCTTTTTCATTGAGTTCGGCTTGGTTTCTTAAATATGTTCGAACTGTCTGCTAACAAAGACACCGCCACATGACGTCACTCGTGAATGCGTGATAACTTTTGAATAGCAAAAATTTATAGCGATTACAGAAAAAAAAAAAAAAGAAAAAAAAGCGACCTGATAGATAATATACGTATAGACAGAATACTTTTCATGAAAGACATATGGCTAGAGGAAAGTATGATATAAAACGAATATTGGGTAAGTGACCAACAGGTTACACGTTTCGTCCATTGCAGGGACTTCTTTAGACTAATAATAGTTTTATCGATTGAATCCGACTTTCTCAATGTCATCTCTGTCTGTCTAGATGTCTCTGTCTCTGTCTCGATACATATATATATATATATATATATATATATATATATATATATATATATATATATATATATATATATATATATATATATATATATATCGATAACTATATGTCTCTGTCTCGATATTTATCTTTCTCTCTCTCTCTCTCTCTCTCTCTCTCGATATCTCGATATCTCTCTTTTTCTCGATATCTCTCTCTCGATATCTCTCTCGATATCTCTCGATATCTCTCTCTATATATACACGTGTGTGGGTTTTTTTTTTGTATGATCCTGAACCTAAACTGACCAATAAAGATTAAGCAATTAGCGTATCTTCATACATTTTGGCCATAATAAAATACATTTTTTTTTTTAAATCAAAACATTTTTAAGTCGAAATTATACTCAGATTTATCACAATGAACAATTAAGGCCTTAAGTATTGTTTTGTAAAATATCCTTTTACATTCATATAAACTTTTATTTAAATTTCTAGATATTTCACCAAATATATTTTTGGGAGATTTTCTACGGTCTCTCTTGTAAATTTCTGTTTCACATTTGACTCTTGGTTTTGTTTTGTGTTAAAAACAAAAACAAACAAGACATTTAAGTAATTGTAAGACTTTCATTTATTAATTTTGGATAAATTCTTTTTAATTGTAGTCGTGATAGCGTTGTCGATGATTATTAAGATTATTTAAGTCGTTTTCTTTTTTAATTATGTAAATTTGGTAATCTTTATTTCTTGCATTATTCATAAAATAATTTGCATATTAGAGTTTCAAATTATTACCGGCTGTCCGGTAAGTTCATGCCGATTTTTAGGGAAAATGAAAACATAAAACAAAGTTATGCCATTAAATATTTATTCAATTAAATATGAACCATTTTCTTGCACATTTCTCCATATTTCCTTCAAATTAAAGATTCAATCTGCCCAGAGTTTCTCGGCGAATAACTCATTAAACTGATTTTTTTATGTCATCCAAAGACAAACTTTTTCTATTGAGATTTTTTTGCAATGACCTGAATAAATGAAAATCCAAAGGAGCAATGTCAGTTAAACATGGTTGGTTGGGTAACACATCCCAGTCAAGCAGCAACAATTTTTGTCAGGTCGCCAAAGAAACGTGAGATCTGGCACTGTTCTGATGGAAAACAACAACTTTCCTGTTCCTCAATTGTGTTTTTTTTTTCTTGAATTGCTGTCTTTAATTTGTCCAGTTGCGAGAAGTGCTTTTCAGAATCAATTGACTGGTTACTTGGCAGAAGCTCATAGTACAAGATCCCTTTCCATCCCACCAGATGCACAGAATTACTTTCTTAGGATGAAGACCTGTTTTTGAGGGTGGCTAAAGTCGGCTCATGTCGCTTATCGCTTTTTCGCTAATATTGTTGTAAACGATCCATTTCTCGTCACCCGTAACAATTTGATTCAAAAGGGGTGCATTTCTATTGCGTTTATACAGAAAATCACAGAAGAAATGCGACCCAAAAGATTCTTTTCACTTAGGTCATTTGGTACCCAAACATTGTAGTGAATTAAGTACCCAAGCTTCACTAAGTGTTCATGGTTGGTAGATTTTGATAAATTTAGTGTTTCTACCAATTCCCATGTTATGAAATGCGGGTTGTTCTCGATCAATGTCTCGATTTAGTCGTCATCTGTAGTTGGGGGGTGGGATTTACCTAAGCTCTCTTCATCAATAAGTCTACAATCACCAACTCTAAAATTAACGAACAACTTCCGTATAGTTCTGTCAGCTAAAGTAGCTTCACCGTACACAGCACATATCTTTTTTGTTGCTTTCAAGATATTTTTGGCTTTACAGTAAAATAAAAAGCATCAAGTGTCTAAAATGCGACTTATAATCTTCCATTTTCATAGGGATACAAAATTGACATAAATGAAGTAATTTTAAACTTTCTTTCTCAAGAGAGAGTTTCAAGTCTACTCTAATCGAATATGTAAGCATATATCTGTCGATAAATTTGACGTGTTTTAACGTGTTATATCATGAACGACTAAAAATCGGCATGGCCTTTTCGGGCAACCCAATATTTTCAATATATTTCTCTTTATCACTAAATATTGAGGGGTACACATTCTGAGTGTTCTTAATTAGAAACCAATAATTATTCTGGATTTGATTTTGTTGTTGTAGTGTAAATAGAAGTTCGATAGATGTTGAGTTTTATCTAATTATCAATATGGTTTCACATGCTATCAATGAAAGAATGTCGTGTTTGTTTTTGATTCATAAATAAATTCGATTAAATGTTCGATGTTGTTCAGTTTACTTAAAAGATCAGGTAATATTGTTTTATGAGGATATATTACTAAAGCATCATCAATATATCGAAAATATCTTGATTTTTTTAGGTAAAAAGTTTCTAGAAATTCACATAATACATAGTGTAAAGTGAAGACATAAAATATTATTATTAGAAAACCTGTAAATAAAAATTTAATTTCACTCTGAGTTATGGCAGTGAACTTCACTCTATTAACAATTATTTGTAATCATTTCACGCCAAGCAAGGCAATAAAGCCACAAAGAAAAAAAAAGTGGGGTTACTGTGGGTGAAAGAATAATAAGAAAACCCCTAAGGAGCGAGAACAATAAAAGAAGAATCAAGAAGACAGAAGATAACGATTGACATTGCAAGTTGGTTGGGTTAGGCAGGAAGTGTGAGAGAAGAAACTGTTAGCATAGAACATGTTATATGTAGCCATTTCCACTGGAAAATGATGAAATCTTGCTCTCAATCTAGTGCTGCGCTTAATTCATAAAACCTAATTGCCATAGAGTAAAGTTCATCAGAACAATTACCATGAAAGAAAAGGCACAGGGAAGGTGCATTACGGTAGTGAGAAAGTGACTGAAGCCGAGATGCCAGATTAGGACCAATAATATTGCGGATTCTTTGGATCTTATTACGAATCTCTAAATATATATAATTGTAAACATTTGAAAAATATTGCATATGCTAAATGAACTGAAAGTTTTTTTATGTAATAAACTCTTTCATTGCAAGTGTTATTATACGAATTAATTAATATTGTTTGCTTCCAGCTAAATAGATTTTAAAAATAGCCTTGATTTCTCTGTCCGCTCTTTGACCATCTAGACGTGTAAGCTGCTTATTGTGTCTTGCAGGTTTTATCAGCTTTTGTTAAACCAGTGTTCATATTTTCAGTTATCGTCTGCTAATGACAACATTTTTTGGCCGGAAAGTGCTTTAGGTAATAAGCAAGAAACAATGAAAATGACGTCAGACGAACGGCCGCGTTGGCCTCATATTTTATCCCTATGACCAAGTAAAGCTTTATCGAAAAAAACGTTCAAAGGTTGTTTTGATTAATTACGAAATAGATTAAGTATTTTTGGGATTATTATTTTATTACTATTTTGATACAATCTTATTGATTTTTATCAGCTTTGATTTGGTAAATAAATATTTATTGAATCTCCTGCTTGATACGTCGACCGCATGAATATAAGCATACTGCTCAATTGGCAACTAGGTCTCATTGTTTTATTGTTGAAATATTTACATATAACCGGAAGTCCTATTCTAATACTTGTTTTTTTTTTTTGCACTTCTCAACTTCTGATTTCTTACTTCCCTGCTATTTACAATTTTCAAAGATTTAAATGCAACATCAATCGTCATTTACATTACTCGGACTATTATCCTCATCTTTGTTGCCATGTTTATCACAACGTTTCGGCCGTTGTACGCTCCGGCCTTCTTCAGGTGGTTGGAATGTCGAACTGAACCCTTTATTTCGCTCGCTGAGGTAGACTGTTCTAGTTCCTCAAGGGCACATGACACAGTGGATAAAGGTGTTGGTTAGATCCAGTGACAGGACCCAAAGAGTGTGAGTTCAATACCTGGTTAAGGCAGTGGAGAACTTGGAGAGGGGAATTAACAGGAGATAACTGATAACTGACATCCATTAGACATGGCACGTGGAACTAGAACAGTCTACCCCACTGAGCGAAATAAAGGGTTCAGTTCGACATTCCAACCACCTGAAGAAGGTCGGAGCGTACAACGGCCGAAACGTTGTGATAACAATATGTGATATCACAACAAAGATCAATGCCTCATCTCAGAAATATAGACAGGTCAGTTGGCATCTTCTGTCTTTCTCATCATCTCTCCACAACTTCCTATCCTTTGTTATTCTTATCAGGTTTTCTACTTTTACTAAGGCTCCCACCCGTTTCGCCATCCATCACCCAAGCACGTCTGATACGTGGCTCACTGCTTTTCTTTATCTCTCTTTCCATCAATACGCCCTGTGAGCGTAAAATATTCCAATCCCTCCTTCTTCATTATGTGTCAAAGGAATTTCAGCTGTCTGTTCCTGATGTTGATCAAATGCGTCATACCTGTCCTCCTATATTGCAGTGAATGCTGGACAATTTCCTCAGTGATGAAGAAGGGACTTGACACAACGAAAATGTGGTTCTACAGAAAGATACTGAGCATACCATGGACAACGATGAGGTTTTAGAGAAAATGCAAGCTGAAATTTTTGGGGCACATAATGAGGAAAGAGGGCTTGGAAAATCTGTTACTTACAGGAGGGACAGAGGAAAACAGTGCATAATATACTTGACGAGCTTAAAGAAAATGGATGGCGTAACAAGATATAGAAATAATGAAAAGACATAGTTTATTTAGAGCTGCAAGGGATAAGTAATTGTGGAAAGCCATGATCGCCTACGTCCCAAGGGGATGCAGCAAATAGAGAGAGAGAGAGAGAGAGAGAGAGAGAGAGAGAGAGAGAGAGAGTTGCTTGCTCGATTCCTTCTGTCGAACCCCATTTCTATTACCTCCAATATTCTTCTCATACGTGTGAAAATTGTCAATCATTTACTGCCATATAAGAAGATAGATATTACATAGCTATCCAGCATTCTTTTTCTGTAGATTTACTTTTTAAACAAGAGATTTATACTTGTCTATGTCTGGCGCGTATTCGTGAAAGGATTGAACATTAGCCAGTTGTACTTATTTTACAGAAGTCATCGTATATTGATGAAAGTACAAACCTATAAAGATTTTGACGTTTATCTAGTGGTTGTCTGTCTGGGAGACAATCAGCGAACCTAGCTAAGCTGATGCTTCGTCTCTGCGGACTGAAATATAAGGCTGCAATGTTTCGCAGTAACGAAATCGTCCTACAGCTGCCTAACTTGGTTCTCTCTATTTCCATTAAGCAGCTCCCACCACCCATCACAATAAACTCAAGCAAGCTAAGTGATAAGCCTACTTCCTGTCTACCGACTTTTAGGAGTGGAGAATAAATGTGTATAGTTCGTGAGTGATGCTTTCTTTCAGTGAAAATAGTTGTCGTTAAAAAACCATCGTCTTTCTCCTGTATTTTCTATTCCCTTTGGTCGTATAGTAATTTACGACTTTTTATCAATGACAAAAAGAAGAAAAAATATATTTATGCCTGTGTGTATAACTGAAGACATATTTACCACTGCATTTAAAGTAAGCAAGTGTCTTGTTTAAAATAAATTTGATATGAACAATCAATACCGAAGAAAACGGTGTCAGTTTAAAAATGTTAATAATGTTAAAATAGTCCGGGAAACAACAATTGATTTAATCGGATGCTCATTAAAAAAACACAAATCAACATGAAACTTCAAGATTTGCATATAATATTTTAAAATTGATTTTTATCCAATATTATTTCTTAAAAAAATTATTTTTCGTGGGTCCACCGGTTATTATTAATTTCACTGTTTAAGAAAATAAAAACAGGGATAGAAACTCAAACGTGTGTACCCACTAAAAATAAAGTATAGTAATAATTGAGCGGCATTTAAACAAGATTCTGCAGAGGGATCTTGATTTGTCCTTCATCACAATAGTTAGGGTGAAGTTGATGCTATAGGCATCAATAAACAACAGAAGACCTCAAAATTGTTCGCTGCATTTAAGTATTTCATTAATATTTAAGCTGACCTTTTAAAAGTTCAACGATAATTCTGCTGACATTTAATTTAAAGACAATTTGATGTACGTAGGTCCTTATTTTCCCTACAAAAAGTATTTTTATTTCATGGGTGACTTTCGCTGGATTTCACATTTCGACTATTCCCAAATTTATTTCCAAGTTATAAAAATTGTTATCGTACTTTTTTGTACGATAAAAATTCGTCGCAATAAATCAAATAGAAAATTGCCAAAAACAATGGCATTAATGAAAACTTGGGAATCCAAAATTTCACGATTGCGGGTTCGGATCTGACCCGGAATGTTTTTAATTTGGTCACGCAGTCGGCCTGATTCCAAAATGGTATGATATGTTGGGCTACGGCTTCTAGGAGTAAAGATGAAAAGATGCACAATTTTATTTTGAAACTGTAAGTTGAGAACAAACTTTTTCATTTGAAAGTTACAGAGTTGTGATCCTTTAAGTTGAAAAAGTGTGACATAGTGACACACTGATTTTCACATTTATTATAGAGATGCTATAATGTTAGGTATATTGGAAGGAATTAGTTTTCAAATCGTAGCGTAATTCTCTCTGGGGAATGAGGTTAAAATGGAATCGTTCCGTAGAATTTCGATGAACTGGGATCAATAAATTTCAAAAGTATCGGATAGGAGAAATTCACTCTCTTCGTTCCTGACGCAGTTTCTCCACAGCTTTCTTTCTTTAGTGTTTTTAAACGGTGTATTGCTATGATTATTATTCTTTTGAAAGATAGTGAAATGATTTTCTTTTGATTTCTCCACAGTTTTAATTCAAAATTGTGTCTCTCTACTAAAGTAATCACAAACTAAAGTTATGGAGGCCAGTCTACTCTGTTACAATTGATGAGGAAAGAGATGGTTTAATATCCTTATCAAGGGTATTATTGTGAAATACACCCTAAATGACCTCTTCACGCTAAGCTTTTTTATTATATTTACCTATGTCTTGTGTCTTATTAATACCTTTGGTGTATAAGTAGAAAGTAAATTTTGAAATCAAATCTTGAGGTGAAACAGTGCGTATTATGCATTGAAAAATACAGTATGTAACCATATCTGTCCGGGGCTCACTGGCTGAGAGATTCTTTAAGCTGAAACCATAACTAATAATAGTTCGATTTCAGTGTTTGAGTCAATCAATTTAAAAGGCCATATCGTAACTAATTCTTCACATCAAGAGAAAAGACCTACTCAAAGGGATTCGTACTCCACATAAGTGAAAGTTGTCTTAAACGGACATTCTTCTATATCTTTTTACATTAATGCGGGTATCCTCCATAGATCTATCTACTGGACTTACTTTCTTTTTAATTTTCATAAATGACTGTACCAGTCCTCAAATTGTTATCTATGGTGAAGACATAACTATCTACTCCTGTCTTCCTGGTAATAGATTTGATAAGATCAAATTGGCAGCTGATATAAAAAAAAGTCTTCATCCTGTTGTTAACCGGGACCAGAAATGGCTTGTTAATGATGTTAACACCTCCAAAACGAAACAATTCTCTGTCTCTCTGTCTCTCTCTCTCTCTCTCTCTCTCTCAATCGTCTTTTTTTTTTACTTTTATCAGCATGGCTGATGCTAACACCTCCAGAAGAGTGACTCATTGCACCTTCTCGGGCTAACGTTTTCCATCGACATGAAGTGGAATGATTATATTTAATCAATTGCTTCTTCTACAGCGAGGAAGATTGTTTCAGTGTCATTCTAGATACTTTCTCTCGCCAGAATATGGTACACTTATAAGCTATTCGGCTATGCATATGCTGGCATATTGCTGTCGCGTCTGCTCTGGGTCTTCTGCTATATATCTAGAGATACTTGACAAAATCCAAAGAAAAATCTGCCATGTTATTGGTTCTAACCTGGCATCTCGGCTTCAGTCACTTTCCCACCGCCGTAACGTAGCATCACTGTGCCTTTTCTATAAATATTTTCTTGGTAACTGTTTTCCTTTTACGAATGTAAGCGAAATATTAGATTGGTAGCTACAGTTGAAATTGATAGATGCAACTATAAATTCTATACTCTATAGTTTCTTTTCTCGTGCTTCTCGCTTGTGGAAATCTCCACTTCATTTCCAGTCGACCTTGATTTAAAAAAATTAAATTATATTAATCGTCTCCACGAATTCTATTCCGTTTATTGCACCCTCTTTCACTCTCAGTAACCCATTGCATCTTAGTGGCTTTATTGTCTTGTTTGGGGCGAAATTATTAAAGAAAGAAAGAATACCGCGCGTTCATCTTCAGGCGTAAATTCGGACGAAAACATTTTAAAATAGAACTCTACTACTGATGTTTAGTAACTGATTTCTAAAGAAATCATAACTTAAGATTTTAAACAATCAAAACTTAAGTAAAATTTGAATGTCTAAAATATCTATTAATAGAGAAATATATTTGCGTTTTTCCCGTCAGATTTGAAAATACGCACCTTCTTCTATCTTTCTTCTATATACCTTCTATCCGTCCGTTCGTTTTTCGATCCTGAGGGACCTGAAGTAGCACACGATTAAAAATTAAACAAATGACTGATTTAAAGTCAAATTTAAATATCGAACAGAGTGAAAGGTTTAAAAAAAACAATTCCTTATTAAAGGTTTCACTTTAATATCGCTTTTCGTCGCAATTTCAATTGATATCGTCTAATTAAATCTTAATTAAAATTTAAGCGGGGTACGGTACGTTGCTCATATGTATGTTTGTTTTCTTTTTCTAGCACGCTTACTATGACCTATTCGAAATATTACATAGTTCGATTTCCCTAATGTCTTTTAAGATATTAGGGAACTCGAACTATGACTTCAAAGAGTGACTTTATGTGAAGGGATCATAAAAAATGGTAATTTTAAAACTAAATAAAAATGTAAACAAACTACCGAGATCGGTTTCATATACGAAGAAAGATTATGCCGAATTAAGGTGTCAAATAAAGATAAAATCATTTTATTATTTAAATTCTTATAACTTTTATGTACATTGGACGCTGAATGCAGAAAAGCCCTTTGCTGGAGCTTGCCTAAAGCCCGCCTGAAGTGCAGCTTCTAGGCTATTTAGTAAATATTAAGTAACATTCTCTTGAAATTATTTTATTTCGTTAGTGAGGATATATTCTATCCAAAATGTATTTTGATTATAATGTACTGTAGCTGCCCAACAATGCAAACAGTATACACTGATTAGAGACTTTTGAAACTACATTGATTTGGGTTTTTGGGGGGCTTATCAACCCTTTACAGGTTATTTAAAACCAGAAAATATTTTTAAATTGTAAGAGATAATGATTTACTGATACAAATCCTAATAATTAACCCATAGATGGGGAGAAGAAATGGATTCATACCTTTCTAATAAAGAAACTTTAATATTGAACTCTAGATTAATATTTCACAGTAATTTTATTTTACAAAATTTAATTGTAATAAAAAATATTTTAAAAAATTTGACATAACTCATTCGATTAGAATCATCTTTTTTGATAATTCCTTTTAGATATTTATGGGGTGAGTTATTACATTGTTTACATTTGGAATAATGTCCTCATCTTGGTACTTTTTATCACATTTTGGTCGTTGTGCACTCCGGCCTTCAAGTGTGTGCTGGTCAAGGTAATCTTCAGAGAATTTCGAGTGGAATCTTTTATTTAATCTACGATGGCAGAGTGTTGTCCTTTCATTATCCATGTCTAAAGATATTTCATTTTCGTCGTCGTTTGTTTTAAGTACTACTAAGTTATAAGTTATACTAAGTTTTAAGTACTACTAAGTTATAGTTCTCTTTGTTTCTACTGAGCCTCTACTACTCAGTTCAGGGAACGAACTCACAATTACTGTCACCGAATTAATGATCTTAAATGTGTCTCCTATCTAATGCTCTAACCTACAAGAGATCCACTGGTTTATTTTACTTTTATACTGATGAGAAATTTTACAAGAATACTTAACCCTCAACAACTTGACTTTTTGATACAGCTGAAAAAAACAGAATATTCGTTAACTTTTCTCAGCGATAGCATTTGACGCAAGTTGACTGCTTATCTTCATCTTTTGTTGAGTTGTATAAAGATTAAAATGTTTCAGTCAAAGTAAACAATTCGCACTTTTAACATTTTGGAAAGAAGAGATAAGACATGACTGGTAATGGTCCATTTGTATTTTGAGTCGATTTCAAAGTCTACAAAATCTCTCGGTTTTATCATATATTTTTTTTAATTTCCAGTTTCTTTGAATTTAAGAATAAGTTCCATTTAATAAATTTTACGGTGTTTATTGGTAATGATTTTGAGGATTCCAAATTATTGTCATACAAAAAATAATCTTAGCATTTAAAATAATTTAAAATTTCGCTTTTTTTAATATAATTTTGTGGATAATAGGAACCGACCGTAATCGGGATAATCGAATCAATCCGAACGATCCTTTCCTTAGCTGCAGAGTATGTGCTTCGCCAGAGTGACATACGGTTTTGAGTTTTTCTTTCTCCAGACGGTTACTATCCACGGCTATAGAACCCACCTAGTCCTACTATTTACCTATATCCGGGAGGAGAAGAGGTGAATTCATACCATTCACTAGGCTCTTAGCAAGTAAGTGAACTCGACTGCAATTCGAATATCATTCCTCAATTCGAGCCGCAATCCCTTACTCCACCTTGTGGATAATAAAATCTTGTAAAAGCTTTCAGCTTAAACCGAAGTGTAGTTAAAGTTACTACTTTTTAATATAGCCAAGCTTTTGTAGAATACATTAAAGAAATATTAATCCCTTTTTAACTAATTCAAAATGTTTTACTTATTTTTCGTTAAATTTAATTTTGATACAGAATCTAAAATTGTCAATTTAGCTATAACTGTTATTATTATTTAATAGATAAAACTAGAATAATTTGAAATCAAACTGATTTTTAAAAAATTTAATTCTTGTTGATTTGACAAATGAGTGTCTGATTTTCAAATCCATTTGTTATCAACGCAATTTCGTGGGTTCTAATGATGTCTATCTTTAATATTCATACGTTCATATTATACAACGTTTTCATTATTCTTATTGAAGAATATGGGTTGTCTGAAATAACTTTTTTTTTTTAATTTCTGAATATGTATAAGTCTAGATATAGAACTCAACAATATCAATATAGGTATTATCTTTGATAAACACTTTTCTTTTAACTTTTTTTCTTGTGATGGCATATTATGGTACGTAAAAATGCTAGGTACCTCCTCCATTATTCGTTTGTATTCCAATCGCCCGAAAACCGCGAGAGGGTGAAACATAAAGAGCGACTAGAGTTTTGCTTCGTCGAGGGTTTGAACCTGTGAAGGGTTTGAACCTGTGAAAGGTTTGAACTTTTTCTGGGTAGCTTAGGCGTTGAGCACTCTAATTTACTGTTTAGATAAATATTTGCCTTTTCTTCATTTTTAACTTGTATTTTTTCTTAAGTCTTTTAGTAGGTAGTCTGTCGCTCCAACATTTTGTATATATATATATATATATATATATATATATATATATATATATATATATATATATATATATATATATAAATTTAATATAATATTATATAATATATAAATTTAAATAAAAGGTTTCATCTTAAATGATATATATATATATATATATCATTTAAGATGAAACCTTTTATTTAAATTTTCTTGTCTTCGAACACGTTTTTTCTGTTCTGGCCCTTATCAAGAATGATTTTATTTTTACTTTTTAACTGTATGTATGGGTTGTGTGTGTGTTTCTAGAGTTATAGAGATATTATATTTTCCGAACACATTATACTGTGACTGTGTTCGTAGTTAATATTATTACGTGTTTGTTTTCTTTTTGTTATTATTAAAGCTTCCATCATTTTTAATCTTTTTTTACATGTGGATGAGGTTATGCTTGCATTTTCTACTTGTATATAAGTTGTACGGATATGAGTTTGTGACCTGGGTTTCACGCTTTTGCGATCATCAGACAAAGACAGAGTTTATCTGATTATCGCAAAAGCGTGAAACCCAATTTCACAAACTCATATCCAAACAAATTAATGTTAGCTCTATCACTGATATTGAGCGCTTTCTACTAAGTACCGCGTATATAATATATATATATATATATATATATATATATATATATATATATATATATATATATATATATATATATATATATATATATATATATATATATATATATACGTGCATACATGTCTTAACTCCCTCTAACCAAAACTCATCCTTTCCTGTGTGGAAGTCCAATGAAATATTTTCAGTGCAAATCTAAGTCGGCCTTCTTGACTTCAGAAGATGCAAGACTGTTTGTTGCCCTAACAAAAATTTGCAAACGGCAAGAAGCCCTTCCGAAATAAGTAAAAAACAAAAAACGATGACAGTAATGATGCGCAGCATGTTAATCGTCACAACCACTAGAAATGATTATTTTGAAAAAATGTAATTAAGTTTGGCAGACCCAAACTACAACTCGTCACTGCTTCTTGTCGTTTATTTTACAATTTTACTTTTCTATCATTAAGATTTTCACACAGGAAACAATACTTAAAAAGATAAGTTTAGCAAGAAGATCCAGACAAACACACACAAATATGCCCCTCTCCTTTACTAAGCATATATAAATATAAAAGTGGACATTGACGTCAACATCCAGTGGTGACAGTCTGTTTCATCCTTAGACGCAATCGTCAGGCCTGATGATTGCGTATAAACATGAAACAGACTGTCGCCACTGGATGTTGACTTCAATGCCCACTTTTATATCTGCATACACTCTACCCTGATAATGAGCACTTTAACCCATAAATATAGCATACCTTAAAACTATATATATATATATATATATATATATATATATATATATATTATATCAAGAACAATAATAACTTTTTCACTCTGTCAGAGATTTCCCCATATATACACTATTGGCTTAAGGACATTGAAAATAAAGAAAAAATATGCCATTTGTTAGATTCAATCACTTTTTTGTGTAGAGCTTCAAAATAATGAAAATAATAAAAGGAAAAATAAAAATTAGAAACTTTATTAGAATTTAGTCGTGAAGTTTTGAATACTGGGAAATTAGGCTAGTTGCTCAAAAGTTTAAGACCATACATAAAAGAAGTCGAACAAACCCAACAAGACCCAACATTCGTGAGTTTCACGGTCGTCATTGTGAATAACTTGAAACAATTCGCTTAGGCATGTTCGATATAAACGTCTGGAGAAGGCTCGCTGCTTTTGTCAGAATATACAGAGAATAGAAAGACTGTATAGAGCCCAAATTGCAAGTGGGGTAACCGATTCACTTTGAAAGTGAGGATTTAAAGTCCTACTTTTTACCTGGACACGAATATCGATCATTTGAGCAGGTAGGAAATACGTAATTTAAAAAAAATGGATACTTACCAACCTTGGATTAGTATTATTTTGTGCATGATAAAAATAGCGGGATTATTTACGTGTGTATCGGTACTTCTTTGGACCAGTGTAGTATCTATGCGCTCTGTTAAGCATCAGAGTGACCCATTCTGCATTTTCTGACAAGAGTTAACGTAATATCTATATGCAGTATTTGGAAAGTATTGCGCGCGGGAATACAAACACACGCACACACACACAATGGCAGTCAACTGTTAATCTGTTCATTTTCATACAACAAAAACAAAAATCAGTGGAAAGGAGAAAGATGAAGGTGGAAAGTAAAGGGTAAGCAAGAAAGCTTAAACGAAAAGAAAAACGAGTGAAAGGAAAAGAGATGGAAAAGACAGACACAACTTTAACCCCTTTAAAGTAGATAACTCTTTTTTTCTCTTGTAGCATGTCGTCCGCCTTATGTAGCAAGATAGGTAAATGCTACGGTCTTAATAGAAAGATTCTTTCCGGCTATATTTTGCAATAAATGAATTTATCGAATATTCACAATTCGTCTATTCACTGTTTTCCATGAAGAAAGAAGTTCTTGACGAAGGCTGAAGAATGTGAAACGTTGTAGTTATACGAAAAGTATTTCGTATAGAAATGTAGTACTTGGGAAGCAACTGGATATTCAGCAGTGCTCCAAATATTCGGTCTCTAAATAATCTAATGTCAAGAAAACTAAGATGCATAAGGTTACTGAGCGTGAAAGAATATAAGAAAGAAAGGAGAGAGAACAGGAATTAAGACAAGATAATGATTGATATTGAATATTAATTTTTGAAAATCAAACTTGATTGGAAAGCAAGCGCTCGAAAGAGAGTTCCATGACCGAGAAAATAAGTTGTTAGCATAGAACTTGCGGTTACATCTAGCCATTTCAGCTGTAAAATGTTGTGACCTTGTTGTCAATCTAATACTGAAGTTAAATTCGTAAAGTCTAGGGTACGATAGAGGAAAATTCATCAGAACAATTACCATGAAAGTATTTATAGAAAAGGCAGAGGTAACCTAGATTATTGCAGTGGGAGAGAGACTGAAATCGGAATTGCTGTTTTCATGACCAATGACATTATCCCCAAGGACACATGGCACAGTAGATAAAATGATTGATTGAGTAATCTAAAAAGTGAATTGATTCAAAGGGTTGTGAGTTCAATACATGGCTACAGCAAAGGAAACAATAACTTGGAGAATTGATTTACTAAAGGGAATTAAGCGATATTGAGATATTTAACAAAAAAAAAAAAAAAAGAAAGAAAACATGCCATGTTCAATTAGAAAAATTTACCCCTGTGGACTGAATAAAGGGTTAGGTTCAAAATTCCGACGTATATATCCTGAAGACGACCGGAACAATTGCACAACGCAATCTTCAGGAGCTTGATACAGAATGACCGTTATATGAATTAAATTTTATTTAAAAAAAATACCTGGTTGCCGTAATGCGGGCGCAGTCCATATATTATACGGGGATTATGTTTTTTTTTTTTTTTTTTAAATATATGTTGCATCTAAAATAGGTTGTATTTATATATATATATATATATATATATATATATATATATATATATATATATATATATATAAAATAAGTGAGGATAAATATTTCATATTTAAACATGGATTAATGGAATTTATTAAAAATAGACTTAAAACAATATGGAACAAAGAATTAATTTATTGTATATTAAATATAAAGGGGTATAGCCAATTTTTTAATTTATTTAAAAATCATTATATATATATATATATATATATATATGTGTGTGTGTGTGTGTATGTATATATGTGTGTGTGTGTGTATGTATATATGTGTGGGTGTGTATATATATATGTGGGTGTGTATATGTATATATGTATATATATATATATGTATGTATGTGTGTATATGTATATATATCTATATGTGTGTATATATGTATATATATATCTATATGTGTGTATATATGTATATATATGTGTGTGTGTATGTATATATATATATATATATATATATATAGGGAGCAAGAAAAACTAAACAGTTACAATCTTATACAGACAATTTTAACGATACAGACAGTTAGTATATACACTTTAGTAACTCTACAAGTTTCTGTTCATTTTGCTGTGAATTAACTGAAACTGAGTTATCCCCCCCACAAAAAGGCATGGCACGTGGAACTAGAACAATCTACACTCGTGGACTAGATAAAGGGTTGGGTTAGAAATTCCAAGATATATCATCTGAATAAAAATGGAGCGTACAACGGCCGGAACGTTGTGAATATAGCAATAAAGATGAGAACAATAGTCCGAATGATGTAAATAGTTACAATACCTCATCTCAAAAATATAGACGGATATTAAAGGGACGTTTAAAATTTAACTGTAAAATGTATTGGCATGCAGTGTATGTGGATGTCAAAATATCTAGATATAAGGGGCTGTGGATAGAGGTAGTACCTTTGATGTCTAGCACGCTGCACCTTTAGGTAGACGAGCATCACTGGTCCTCAACTATCTCCTATATTTCTCACGGGATGTCTCCAAGTTGCCATGTCACGGCAAACCGTATCAGCTAGCGGGATAAATTCACGTGAGGTGGGTGGGTGTTAATACGACACCACTAGGCGAAGGAACGGCGGTGACCTTTGTCACGGCGGATTTCTCAGAAGACCAACGACGGTTACGTGTTTGCGACCAAGACGAGCCATCTAGTTGGAGGTAATAGGCTGTGGTCTAATCTGGAGAGGGATGGGATCCGCCAGTTAAAACGCCCAAGAAACGCTAAATGGTGAGCACGCCAAGGAACAATTTGTGGAGATTCAGGCTCTGGAACACAACCGCTACAAATGGAGGAGAATGGTGGGCAGCCCAGCACGTCGGCGTTCCACTGATTCCTTTCGGGCGAAAGAAGAAGTATCTGGATGCATATCCTATAGCCGAATTCATTTAGAATTCTTATCACTACTGACATTCCACCTTTTACCAGGATTAGTTAGTTTTGCCAGGAAAAGAAATATTCCTGGACGCAAATTTACCAAGATTCTGAAATAATTACATTTTCAATATATTTTTCTCTTTTATTAAAATGAAATGTATTTGGTGGTGGATTTCTACAGTTTCATCTTCTAATAAAGATCAACCGTGGAAATTGGTTAGTTATTTCTTATCAGGCCAAAATGAATTGTTTACAGCATTTTGCTATCTAAAGAAAGATGTCTGTGAAAAGAAATGATCAGAATCGGTAATAATTTCTTGATTTTCAAATCAACCTTAATCAATTCAGATATATTTGTCAATAGCGTCGTCTTGCTTTTTTTGAGAAAGAACAGATTCCGGGAAGAGAGCAGGACGCTGAGAGTACAAGTCTCTGGTGGCGAATCTTAATAACATATTTCATTCAGCGAATGGAAGTGCGCTTGGAATACATTTTAAGAAATGCTTGTCTTGGAAAAATTGATTATTGCAATCACGTATGACGCCATTTTAAAGGATAGTTTGTTCTGCATCAGCGTAGACAGACATGAATGTTTTTTTTTTCTCTAAGGAGAAACAAGTTTCCAAAACGGTATATTCTGAAATAAATGTTTCCGTCGGACTCCTAAGAATATCGACATGATTGCTATTTTTAAATTCAAAAACTTCCAGTAGGGATTCACATTTAGCAGTTGCAACAGAAGGTGCAGGAGAACTCAACACCGCCGACTGAGCGCCGGGACAACTCAGCACCAAAAATACAACTTTTTTTTTTATAACCGAATAAAAGGAATTTATTAATGATTAAAACCGTAATTAGTGAATATTTACTTTATAAAAAAATAAATTTCTTTACGATTTACTTCATTAAAAATAATTAAAAAATATTCATTAATTAAGATTTTAATCCTTTTATTCTGTTATAAAAAAAGTTAGGTTTTCGGCGCGGTGGAGTTGTCCGTTTCTGGTAACAGAAAATACTCACCCGAAAAGTGAGAAAGTAGTGAACATATTTAGAAGTAAAACATTAAATAAACAATGTGTTGAATGGATTATTTAGTTTGAAGAGTATTTTGGAAGTAAGAACCCGAAAACTAAATAAAAATAATAATTGGATAATGTTTGGCTACAAATAACAGGATTAATTGAGAACTTGTAGCTAAAAAATAATTTTCTGAATGTTTTGAAGAAAACAGAATCCAGATTTGGGAACTATAACTGCTTCATCGAAAAAACGAGTTTTCCAATCATATTAGGTTGGTGCAAAAATAATGACGTAATAATGTCGTTTTTTGACGTTAAAAAATACGCCAAAAAACGACATTATTACGTCATTATTTTTGCACCAACCTAATACATAATTATTGACTAATGAGGCATGAAAAGTCCAATTTCCATTTGATATTCGAAAAGCTCGGGTACAAGAGGAGGAGGACAACAACACTCAGAAAACAGTCTGCCTGCCTTATGTGAAGGGGTTATCAGAGAAAATACAAAGGATCTGCGGTCCATATAACATCAGGACAAACTTCAAAAACTGGACTACACTTTGCAGATATCTCTCCCGAGTAATCCACTCCCCATAGAGGAGAACATGACTAAAGACTGTGTGTACGCTATCCCGTGCAGCTGCGGAAAGGAATATAAAGGGGAGACGGGCTGCCCCCTTAAGGTAAGGCTTCAAGAACACCAGAAAGATGTAACACGAGGGGAAGTGGACAAATCAGGCGTGGCTGACCACATATGGAGAGAGAAGGGAGATCACCGCCCTCTGTGGGATCAGGTTGAGATCATAGACAAAGAACACCATTGGAAAATTCGTAAACTTAAGGAATCAGCACATATGCTAGGCCATAAAAATCTCCTGAGTCGACCAAGCATAAAAATGAATACAATATGGGAACCAGTAATGAGTGCCAGAGAAAAGCGATAACAAAAATTGCAATATGAGCTCTGTTAAAAAATGCAATGATAGCAGCAAAAATTGCAATATGAGCACTGGTAAAAATGGTTACTGAAGACATTAGGTTTATAATACCCATAAATTCATACATAGATGTCCTCAAGGACACATGGCACAGTTAGATCCAGTGACAGGACCCAAAGAATTGTGAGTTCAATACCCAGTTAAGGCAGTGGAGAACTTGTAGTGGGGAATTAATCAGAGATCAGAGATAACTGATAACTGACATCCATTACACATAGCACGTGAAACTAGAACAGTCTATCCCAGTAAGCGAATTAAAGGGACTTTAATTATGAACTTTATTTCAATCCTTTATGAGCTTCCGATCCTTAGCTATGATTAATTAATGATGAAGCTGTCATTTTCGTTTATGATCGATTTCATTATGATTCTTGTTAGAGAGGAATTATACATTCTTGTTGTTCAAAGTAAAGTTCAATAGTGTTATAAAAACATCAGAAAATTCCAGTAAGATATCATTAATCATTTTAATATACAATGGTCCCAAGCCTACAATGGACAATTTTGCTGTTACGCTCGGTACATGGATGCCAATAAAGACCCTCTTTCGCCAGGAAACAATTGACTATGGTATTTCTGGACGATAATATTTTAAGGCAAGCAGTAATTCTATTGCTCAATTTAAAGAGAGCACTAATAATAATAATAATAATAATAATAATAATAATAATAATAATAATAATAATAATAAATTAAAGGTGCATTTATCTTATCTCTACTCCTAATTTCCATGAGATTTAATTGTAAAATTTTACAAAAGAGAAAGTCTCCTGAATAGAGGATGCAATTCCGCGAATCTTGCAGAGAGAAGAGAAATGAACGTTTAATTTTGTTATGTATATAAAGAGACGGCAAGCATCTGCCCGTGTATGTTTTATATGTGAGGGCATATATGTTTGTGTGTATGTCAGTGAGTGCTGAGAAAGTTAATTGTGGATAAGGTCGGAACATCAGTCTGGCTTTGACACTGGGCCAAAAAAAAAAAAATCATCGCTAGCCATCAAATTTCGAATTTAGATAGATGTTATGGTGGTTGGGTCTAATTTTTAAGGGGCGTAGATCATTCAGCAATTTCTTTCTTGAAAGAAATTGCATTGAATCGGCCGGCTGGTCGAGTTTTGTTAATTTTGGGAATTATTTTTCTTGTTTCCTTCAAAGAGATTTTATTTCTGATTTTACTGAGAAAAAAATGGATCCTAGGATACGTTCGGACAGTTCCAGCCATTCTCTGGTTGAAGAAATGTTTTCAAGTTTCCAGGAAAGATTCTGCTAATGTTTTCCCGCGTTAATCTTTGAAACTTTAATTTTAAAATAACATATTTCAACTATGAATGAGAAAAATGTTTATCAATTTACAAGACAAATGTCATATTATTTAATAGAAATATGACAAAATTAAGTTACACTTGCAGCATCAAAATATATAAACATAAGAGTATGATACTAAGCATAAAGAAAATAAAATACACAATTATATCACTGTAGACGTTCAAATGAATGTCCTGCTTGACTGATGTTTATTACCCATTGTGAAAACACGGCTAAATATAGTCCGACCCGGTAAGACTGATACTTTACAATCGTCAAACAAGAGAGATGCTATGACAACAGTTCAATGTTGTCTAAATACAGATGGGATTTCAAAGAAAAATTAAATAAATCCCTCATTGTTGAAAAGCAAAACTATATGGAGCAAAAATTCTAGAAATTATGAAGTGAGTTTGGATGAAAAATTAAACCCTATTATTTTCCCTGAATAAAACTGCCCCCTTAATAAAAATCATAGCTTAATATCAATTACAAGCGCTATGAAAAGTATTTACCAACTCAATTCTCGACATTTGGTAAAAACAAAACCGTGAAAATTTTCACTTTTCTAAGTGCTAACTATGATTTCACCTTTTAAGGATCACAACTGACTACGAATAAAGGAAAAACAATTACCATCTATTTGGAAATAGATTTTCAAAACAGTATTTATTTTCTGCGTCTATGTCTGTGTGTATGTATGTGTGTATGTATGTGTGTATGTGTGCGTGTGTGTGTGTGTGTGTGCGTGCGTGGGATTAAAAATAAATCAACGAAAGTTAATTTGAAAATGGATTTTTTTCTTGTATATTTCCGACACTTTTCTTTGACTCCAGTGCCTTTTACATTATATACTAAAATGTACTGAATACCCTTCGGCTTTCATTAGTCATTACTAAAGAGTTATTTCCCTCTAACAATAACACCTCAAGCAGCATATACACTGATTACACAGCGACTACATTATTGCGCCGATTAATGTGCCTTATCTGATAATAGTCCAATTAAATTTCATATCACAAATCCTTACCTATAACAAAATATTAGGTTGGTGCAAAAATAATGACGGTTTTTGACATAAAAAATACGTCAAAAACCGTCATTATTTTTTGCACCAACCTAATACGATATCAGAAAAACGGTAAAAAAAAACAACAAAAAAACTATAGAGACTGGAATCATTTAGTATAAAAATATCATTAAAAAGTTATAAAACTTAGGAAAAAACACGCCAAAATTATTTCATAAAAAAAGGAAACGATAACACGAAGACGTGAGGATGCGATATTTTGAAAAAGGGTGAATCCGAGAGCACAAAAGCAAAAACCCGTTGAATATCGCAAATTATCCATTGCCCGACTACTTTTGGCTTTTATACGCTGAAAGTATTCGGATAATGGATAATTTGTTAAATACGCACCGGAAACCAGGAAAATGGCCCGAAATATAGAAAAACAATAAATCAAATCCTTAACAAAAACTTTCGTTGGTTTTAATCAAATTTTTATAAATTATAAATTACCCTCTAAATAAACCCAATTTATATATACAGGGTGTGATGGGTAAATTGTCGCTATTTCATATTTTTAATTTCGCGCGTGCGCGTTGTTTTTGACTGCTCAGTATAGTAGGGTCAGTTGAGTACCGTCTGTGAGAAAAAAAGCACCATGACGCAATTCACTCCGCCAGAAATTTGGAAACGGCATCCTGTACTGCTTAGCATTTGCACCGGAAGCTTTAATATGAACATTTCAGAATGGGTGTTAATCTGAAGACAGTGCAGACGATTCAAAAAGAGTTGTATGAGTCTAATAGTAATTACGAAGGTACGGCAGCCCGGAAAACTCTGGTCGTTCTGATAAGAAAAGAACTCCCAAATTTGTTGGTGAGATGTAGGCTATGGTTGAAAATGATCTTTCCAAGTCAATCAGGTCCATAGGCAACGAGGTAGTGCTGCACTGGGCCAAGAGGGTGGCTGCTTCTGAAAGACTCTCTGTCTGGCAGCAGGACTCTGTACTATGTCACACAAGCAAGAAACCCAGTCGTGGCTGTCAGACAATTTCTGCGACTATTACATCTGGCCACCTAACTGCCCAGACTGCAACCCCCTGTTAATATGTGGGGGGTGTAGCTGAGCGAGAATCCAACAAAGATGAATTGAAGGCAAGGATTATGATAGCATTCACCAACTTAAACAAGTAAATAATCTAGAAGAATTGCAGGAGATTCGAAAATCGTTTGGAAGCTGTGGTTGAAGCCAATGGCGATTTTATTTCAAGACAATTTTGTGTGATTTTCATAAATATACCTGTTAAAATGGAGATGTCTATAATTATTTTTCTTTTCCAGTAATTTAGACGACTATTTATACATCGCACGCTATATGTGTGTGTATGTGTATGTGTATGTGTGTATGTGTGTGTGTGTGTGTGTGTGTGTGTGTGTAACAAGTCCGACAGATCCGAAAAAGTAAAGTGGCAACTGCTCTCAAGGAGGACTTCCAACCAGTGGTTAAATGTGGCAAGAAATAGTTTGTAAATTTTACCCCCCCCCAAAAAAAAAAAAAACTGTTTTAATTTAATCACCACAGAAAACCATTTCTGTCTGCTACCATCATGGCTTTTGCTAAATTCCACGAAAGTAACTTTTTGTTCCTTCTTGGACTCATGTTCTTTACTGAACTGAGTCTATTGAATCAATTATTAGGCCTGTTGCTAGTAAAGTTAGTTTACTATATTGTTTCAGATAATTCTTCTATCAGAATCCCTCTTGCACGTTTGATAATCTATCATTCATCCGTGCATTAAATATTGCTGCCATATCTGGTTTGTTGCTATTACGAAATATCTCGAGATTCTTGACAAAATCCAAAGAAGGTTCTGTATTTGATTTCTGGCATTTCGACTTCACTCCTTTTCTTACTGTTATCGCGTTGCTTAACTCTGTTTTCTACAAATATTTTCATGGCAATTTTTTCTGATGAACTCTTCTATTTAAACTGCATGAATTTAAGCGTGCTACTATATTGGTATCTCGGTCCCACAGTTTTTTCTATTGAACTAATTACATGCAACCATAAGTTATTTTGTAATAGATTTTTTTTCACGTCTCGCCTGTGGAACCAACTTCCGATTTCTTCCTTTTCTGCCACATACAAGCTTTAAAAAATTTATGAAACATCAATTGAAATCTTGTCTTCCTGAATCCTCTAACTTTCGTTTCTCTTCTTTTCACTAATGTCCCCCACCCCGCATCCTAGTGGCATTACCACCTTTCTTGAATCGAAATTATGTATGTATATATATATATATATATATATATATATATATATATATATATATATATATATATATATATATATATGCAGTATGTCTTCATTCAAGTATGTTTCATAAAAGAATATAGACATATTATGTCTATTTATTTTTATAATAATCATTTCTAGTTCTCTAATTATCATCTTGATTGTTAAGTTGAAATTCTTGAATAGTTTTTGTTGACCCAAGTACTTTCGATCTCATCCGAGATCATTTTTCAGGTGTGAATTGCGAAGACTTAATGTAATCTTTGTGATGGCGATTTTATAATTATTATATCTGTTATAATTATTTTAAAATTAACCGTTGGCGTTTCGATGTTTTGTAAACAAGCGTTCCCAATGCAAGGGGGTAACAACAGATAGTAAATTGCAGCATAGTGTTAAATATTAATAAACTCAAATGCATATTAACACATTGCTTCTATACTCGAAATAAATTTTGTTCAGTGTTGGTTGGTTACTTTTCATATAGAGGGCGTCGAGAATTTGAAGTTTTTGGTTATTATTTTCATGGTATAGTGTATATTTTCCTGTATTGCGAAGGTAAACAGGAATGTCTATATTATTTAAATATATATATGTATATATATATATATATATATATATATATATGTGTGTGTGTGTGTGTGTGTGTGTGTGTGTGTGTGTGTGTGTGTGCATACGCATTTATGTTCTGTATTGCTTGGAAAAGATCTAGTTTTACTGGAATAATAAAACACTACGACTAAAATTGTTTCCCTCCCCCACCCAAACAATGTAATATTTGATTTTGTTCGCGTATGTTCCTCTGAAAAGAAAATAGATAAAAACGACATTTATTCATGTTTGTGCCAAGTCTTGACTGAATCAACAGTTCTGTGCGTGCATCCATTTTCTCTTAAGTGTTCATGGAGAATTTCAAATACGCAATGTTCAGATCTTATTTAAAGAAAGCCAAATGGATTGATTGATTTAATTCTCGACCCGCAAAAGATAAAAAGAAAAAGATTTGGACTTTTGAAGCTAAATTGAAAATAAACATGTTTTCATTGAAAGATATTGAAAAATAAACTCATCTTATGTCCACGTCATTCTTATACACATATCAAGACACAGAAATGTACGTGCATATATGTGTGTCCATATATGTGTGTCCATATATGTGTGTCCATATATGTGTGTCCATACATGTCTTATAGCAGTAGTCTTTTAAAAATGAAAGAAAGTCAGTTTGTCAAAAATGTGCAGGATAACATATGACAGAACTCTTTTCAGGTAAAGAGGGCTGTTCAAATTAACTGAATGTTTAAAATCCTAAAATTATTTTGTGTAACTTTCGAACTGCTTGATTAATATTTAATTAGGTGCCTTTACAAAGAAGGGAGAATAATTATGTTTTTTTTTATGTGAAATAAATGCATTTTTTCACGAGTAGAATTCTTTTATCTGTGCAGGACGTGGTCGATAATAGCTTGTTCGTTTTTGCTCAAAGTAACATTTGACCTTCTCCTGTCATTCGTTCAAGAAATAAAGTATGGACTTTTTTAATCATTTCATCCAAAATATGGTGATAATACCATTAAGACACAAGGGGTTAGTGGGAGTGACAGAGAATGAGAAGACTTTAGTCAGGTGAAATGACAATAAATGAACAAGGTTCAGAAAAAACAGAAGATGGCGATTGACGTTGCATTATTTTTTAAAGATTGTAGGTGGCATGGAAACAAAAAGAGTAATCAGGAAGGCACTTGATAAAGATTGACATCGAAATTTAAATCTTTAAAGGTCAAAGTTGCCTGGAAAGCATGGAGCCGAGAGTTCCACAAGCGAAAAATCTGAGGAAGGAAACTAATAGAATATAACTTCCGGTTACATCTAGCTATTTTAACAGTAAAACGAAGGAGATCTATTTGCTAACATAGTAGTACGTTTGAATTAATACGGTCGAAGTATTAAGGAGGATATCTCATTAAAACAATTGCCATGAAAATATTTATAGAAAAGACAAAGGGAAGCCACGTCACGACGGTGGAAGATTGTTTGTAGTCGAGATGCACGGACTAATTTTAGATCTACAAATGTGCAAAGATGGATTCAACCGAAAAATAAATATAAGCACGACAAAGTTTACCAACTTTCTTAGCAGCAATTCTAACAATTGATTCAATGTAATCGCTTCACTTTATGTCAGAAGAAATGGTTCTCTGTGATGATTAAAGCAGTTTCGTTTTTTGAGGCGTTTAAATTTACAAATAACTTATTAAAGTTATCATATTGCACACACACACACACACACACACACACTGCTGAAAGAGACCATCAAGTTTTAGATAAGAATGGTGAACCTCGGGTTGTTGCTTTGGATGTCTCGAAGGCATTTGAAGGTTTGACATACTGGTCTTCTTCAGAAGTTGAAAAGTTATGGTATGTCTGAACGAATTTTTGAACTGGTACACTCTTTCTAATCAAATCGCGAAATGATAGTTGTCTTGAATGACAACTCTTCTGGATCTTTTTGCGTTAATTCAGGTGTCACCTAGAGCTCTATCCTTGGACTTACGTTGTTCATAATTTTCATCAACAACTTTCTTGACATCAGTTCTCAATTTGTTACCTATGCTGATGATACAAATACTTATACCTGTCTAAATAGTAAGTTTGATAGATTCGAGAAGGTCACATTAGCAGCGAGTAAAAAATGATCCACAATCTGGGGAAAAGAATGGTTTGATAATTTTAACGCTTCCAAAATGTCAGTGTTCTCTTTTAATAGTCGAAGAGAATCCTTTTTGCCTCCCCTCAGCATGGCTGATGCTAACCTCCAAAAGAGTGACTCATTGCACCTTCTCGGGTTAACATTTTCAGTTGACATGAAGTGGAAAGATTATATTGATTCAATTGTTGATAGGAAAGTTGGTTCACTGTGTTGTGATAGACAATTGTTCTTGTCAGAATCTATCTTACACATTTATAAGTCTACCATTCGACCTTGTTTTGAATATTGTTGCTACATCTGGTCCGACACTTCTGCTATATATTTAGAGATTCTTCATAAAATCCAAAGAAGAATCTGCAATGTTATCGCTCCTGGCATGTCGGCCTCACTCACTTTTCCACCGCTGTAACATAGCTTCTATGTGCCTTTTCATAAATCTTTTCATGGTAATTGATCCGATTAACTTATCTCTATGATACCTGTGGACTTTATGAATTTAAGTGCAGTACAAGATTCTTAACAAACATCATTTTACAGATGAAATGGCTAGATGTAACCGTAAGTTCTATGCTAAGAGTTTCTTCTCTCGCACGTCTCGCTTTAGGAACTCTTACGGGTTTTTGCTTTTTAGTCAACTTTGATATTCAAACATTTAAATGCAATATCAGTCATCTTTCGTTTCTTTGAAAGCTGTTCTTTTATTGTCTTCTCTCCTTAATAATGATTTTTCTCATATTTTCTCACACTCAGTAACCCCTTGTGTCTTAGTCTTAGTAGCTTTGTTGCCTTGCTTGGAGGTGAAATGATTATATATATATATATATATATATATATATATATATATATATATATATATATATATATATATATATATATAATGCACTGGTATATTTAAGACATACGTAAAGAAGAATAGCTATATTTGAGAGAACTGTTTTTTCGAAAATCCCAACCAGTTAAACTTACAAATTATAGGCAAGTACTAAAAATAACCCAGACAAAATCGATAGATTTTTGACATCAGTTTCAAAGTTGTTAATTCGCGCCATAATATCAGGTACTTTTCTCCTTGTTAAATCAACTGAATGATTAAAACACAACCCTGGGGTGGGGATATGTGACAAGAATAGATGTGACTTATTTGACCCTAACAGATCCACTGTTTAATGTTTAATATATCTTTATGGTATTTTACTCTTTCTTCTAGTAAAAGAACCGATAAATTCCAGACGGTTTAAGTAATTATTGAATTAATTATGAATTTCTTTCTCGAATTGTTTTACACTTATGTTATCACACATTGTTATATAAAAAAAAAACCATGAAAATAATAACTCTCTATATTGTAGTTACAGCGGTCAAATACAGTGATCGATTTCTTGAAATTATCTATGATGTTGGAGAAAAAATAATATATACAAAATTGTTAAAGACTGAATGTGTGGATATCGATATGAAAATCGGAATTGGCGAGCTGAGTTAAAAAATATCTGTCGCATCCGTTAGTACTAATGTTCTTGGTAAAGGCATGTGTCCATATCTTCTCCCTCCGGGTATGGATTAAATAGCAGGCGAGACTGAGATCTAAAGACTTAAGTGGCAGCTAGTCTATGAAAAACGACAACTTTTCTAAACCGTGAAGGCAACACTCCACTATCATTGCTAGGAAGTCATGGCAATTCACTGACAATAAAAGTAATCTGTGGCAAGCTATGATTGTCTACGTTCAGAAAGGAACACGGTTTTAAAATGTCACACGCACATGCATATATATATATATATATATATATATATATATATATATATATATATATATATATATTTCAAAAGAATTAATGGATTTTGTTTTTAATCCGACATATTTCGATTACTTAAACAGTTTATTTTTAGTGAATAGTCGTATTTGAGTAGATAATCCGTTTTTATTTTAAATTAATTATTTATTTTTCGAGTGCATCGACCGGTAAAATAAATACGGTGTTTCGAAATTAAACAGGAAGAAATGGATGCAGAATATTAAGAACATTGATTAAAGACATGAATCAAAAGCCACGACATTTAAGTAAGCATTCCAAAGAGAAACATGCAAGATGGGCAAAGAAGGACCTGAAAAACTGATTTCTTAACTGTAAGCTTTAGTGATGAATGTAGAAATTTATACGAGAGAGTTTAAATTGTTTTGAGTGGGAATTGTAGGTCGTAAAATTAGAGGTCCTTTCAAAGTAGATGATGGACGCAGAGAATTATTTTATGTTTTTGAACAGATTTTTTTGAATAGTGTAGGTTGCAATCAAGAAACGTAAAGTGTATTCCTGAAAAGACAATAGTTCTTAGCATTTCTGAAAAGCTTACCTTATCTTCAAAAACATCAAATTAATAGAAGAGTACCTCTAGTTTTTCTCAATATTAATCCAATAAAACTTGTGCCCCCTTCTCTCTCTCCCTCTATCTCTCTCTCTCTCTCTCTAACAAAATTTAGCCGATGCGTTTCATCCTCTAAGAGACTTTATCAAAGCAATATATATATATATATATATATATATATATGTATGTATGTATGTATGCATGTATGTATGTATATATATATATATATATATATATATATATATATATATATATATATATGTGTGTGTGTGTGTGAAAAGTGTGTGTATATAAATATAAGTATAAATATATATCTATATCTATATATGTAATATATTATATATATTATTACTCAATTAATCAATCCGACCAAATATATATATATATATATATATATATATATATATATATATATATATATATATGACTTTTGGAATAGTAGGAAATATCGTTTGGAAATACATCTGTAAAATGACCACTGGCCATATTATCAGTGATGTTACGCTGGGAACCTTAGGAGTTTCAGGTTTATCCAGCATCAGACTCCTTCACTCAGGTTACCCTGCTTCTGGTGATCAAATACCCACATTTGACCGCACGAGCCGTGTGAAATATATTTATCACTGTATAAAATTCAATAATTTTGGCACATGGTCGAAGTGGGGAGAGGCTGGTCTTCGCTAACTATCCTAGTCCTAGTTAATCACAACCCCCCGACCCATTCATCCGATACAATTTATCCGTTTACCACAAGAACACATCCATCACCATTCAATCCTACATGTACCACAATACCACATATTCACAGGGGGCACCTACCAAAACAGCCCAAGATATAAAAATCTCAATGTTTAAATCTTAATGTTTAAATACAAAAATGGGGAATAAATTAACCCTTTAAACTAAAAAAGAAACAAACAAAAAACAAAAACAAAACAGATGTTAGTAAGGCCCGTCCACCCCTCAAAATAATCAGAGTGGTCGCTGTATTCTGCCAATAGACAGAATCAAGCATCACACTGATTAATGGAGTGGGAAAGAAAAAATAAACGTTGGAGTGGGAAAAAACGTCTGACCCAGCCGAGATGAAAAAGGGGACCAAAAGCAAACTGAGGAAGTGGGGAATCTCAACCTGGATCATAACAAAAGAGAATGCCGGGGACAAACGGAGAACAACACTTATTCACATTAACTAGGAAAACATAAAACAGTGAAACTTAACCAGGGGAGGGTTCACAGGAAACCGCCCCATTGTGACCAAGAGGACTCAAAAAAGGAACTCAAGACTAGCCTCTTTTATGCGAACAAAGCTCGATACTTTCACCCACCTTTTGCTGAAATCTGTCGATATCAAGCGCTTTCTGTCAGTTTTGACCTTCACCTTCAGCTGATGTTAAAAGTCACTGACCAGAGCCTGATGAGAATAGCGTTCGTATCGCAAGATTCCCTCCATCCGCGACGTCTAAATCACCATTTGAACTACGGCTAGCAACGTCAAAAACACCATTCTTTTCTCCCCAGAATACGGTGATACATTATCGCGTTCGAATGCGAGATCAATGAGAACGAGAATATCGGAAGCGATACGAGCCATCAACTCGCCGACATAGTCACAGAAACGGCTCACCTACGGACAATGGTAAAAGGCGTGTGAAACCGTTTCTTCTAATCTAAGGTCACAGCGATGACAGTCGGGCAAATCCACCCAAGTGTGGCATTCCGGACGCTGGACACAGCATTCGTTGCGGGCATTCAGCTTGCGACCAACCACAAAAGGGTGAACAACAAGAGCTCGATCGCCTTCCTGTGGTCCTTGCAAAAAGCCAAGCGGTAAAGAATAAGAAGAAAGACGTAGGTGGCACACGCCTTAACTTTTCCCTTCAAGAACAACCCCCTTCGGAGCCAAGTCCCGCTCGAACACTTCTGACCATTTTTTCTCCAGCTGGATGTCTGGTCCAGAATGCGGACAGGAATATCCGTCCAGCCGAAGAGCCCTGGAAGAGCGACCCCCTTCCAGGAACCTAACCGCAAGCCGCAAGCCGCAAGACTTGTTGCTGTTAATCTTGACTCCGTGACCTTTTCGTACCGTTCAAGCGCCTTCTCTACCACCTCAATGTCGCTAGGACACGACACGAAAATGGATACGTTATCGACGTACGCGGAAGCCTTGGTTCGAGCTCCACGAGCGACAGCGATTCCACATAGGACCGGACTGCTCGCCTTGTCCCTCAGCCGGCGAAAGAGAGGCTCCAAGCCCAAAGTGTAAATTAGAGGCGACAGTGGACAACCCTGACTAACCAAGACAGCGCATTAGCGTGCCACCGCTTTCCGTTCACCTGTACCACAGCCACTGGGGGAGTGATACGGGAAGTGCACAGGATGACCAGCAACGCGTAAATTTCTTCATTCTAAAAAAAGAAAAGAAAAAGAAGCTATACTAATCTACACACACACACACACTTACACACACACACACACACACACACACTTACACACGATATTAATCCAATTAAACTTGTGGAATAGTATGAAATATATATAAGGCGTGGGAATTAAATTCCTGCAATGATCGCTAAGTGTCTCTGAGGTAATCAGTTAAGCAAACATTTGTTATACAGCACGTGCGAACATGTAACTTACATATTTTCTGAAACGCAGAACAGATCAGTCACTTGGTACTGAGCAGTAGAGGAAGTTGTACGAATTCATGTTATACAGTTGTGAATTAGTGAAAAGAATGTATGTAAAGATTGGTAAAAGTGCGATTGAAACGTTAGGACTATTAGAAATGCCCTATTGTGTGGCACAAATAGTTCAGAGATGGGCAGGAACTTGTTAACGATGACGCATGAAGTGGATAGCCAAAAGAACAGAGGACAGATTTAAATTTGGACTGACTAAGAACCTCAGTAACTCAAATTGATGACAGCAGAAGAAATGAACATGGATCAGGAAACAGTGTGACAGATTCAAACAGATGATTTGTAAATGTGAAAAATAATGCGTTAGGATTTCGCGAGTACCTGGCGATGAAATACATTAAAAGAAAAAAAGGCTATCCACTGGCTAGTCACTGTAATTGTTGGTTATTTCCCAAATTCAAAAATGTCCTGAAAAGACAAGTATTTGCTGAGCTCTTAACATATGACGACATTATTGAAAGGTATTCTGGAAAAAAGATCTAATGAGCGTGATCATAATGTACAGTTGTGGAGTTATTTCTAATAATGTTCACAGCAAAAGTCTTACAATATGCATAGCTTCGTAAAAGGAATAATTTGAAGGTAATACAAATTCCGGCAATTAAATTGTCATACTTCGTATATCAGAAGGGAAACATTATTCACGCAAATAAAATATGTTTTGAGCAATAGAAATTAATTGGTTTTGAAATAAAAAAATCTAATAAAATGAATGAATGAAAACCAGATGAATCTTCTGGAATGTCAGAGTTCATATTAGCATGAAAAATAAAATAATTTCTTTAGAAAGATGGGAGATTGTGTTAATCAAATATATGTAATTATAACTTCTTCCTTTGGATTTATTTATAAATAATAATTTATGTTGCAGTCAGATTTTTTGCTTCATATAACTAGACACATTCAAAAGAAGTTATGAATATTTTTAATAAAGATAAATAAGCTGATTTCAAACGGTAATATAGTTTCGAAATAAGTTTCTATAAAAAGACATCAAGAATTCACTCAGACAAAATCTGCTTGGTTTATTGTATTTTTTCAATTTTTAAATAAGATGCTGTACATCCACACTGAAATCATAGATAAACTCTCCAAATTTAAGATTTGCTTTTGACAGTCTCAGTCATTATAAGGAAATAGATGTTGTCAGGTATGGTAGATGAAATATTGCAGCAACACGTCAACGAGTAATTTAAATTAGCATTAAAGAATTTTTCACATGCCCCACAAAAAAAAAAAAAAAAGAAGATACACTCATTCTGATATAAATAAAAAAATAAATACACAGTAAATTAATTCTATCGCAACTAAATTCCCCTATGTATCACTTATTGCAAATATAATTCGTAGTACAATTTGCTTTAAAGTATACAGCTTTACAATTGAGATCCATCACGGTGACGCAAATCTCAATTAGTCTATTCAAGAAATGTACGTCTGTTGTTAGAGACTTTTGAATTTCATATCTACTACCCTGACTTTAAAATGGTTTCTCAGATTAAAAACTGAATAGGTTCGGTTCCTTTCGGGAATCCCATTTTTAAGTCGCCAAAGATAATTATTAACTGCACCGATTAAAAACGGGAATATCAAATATGTGTAGCCACTACACTAAAAATAGCGTTGATAGTAATAAAAAATAATGTCGGATTAAAATAATCCATTAATATATATATATATATATATATATATATATATATATATATATATATATATATATATTACAATTAATTGATTAAAATATGGTTTTATTCGCTACACAGTTCTAACCATGTTTCAAAAATGGAAGCTAAAAGCTCCGAATTTAATTTTGTAATTAAATTAAAGACATTAGTTCCATTTCATCCTCAAGCGAATTTTGGAGTAACTTTTAAAATTACTGATTTTAAAGACACAGCTAAAATCATAATTTACGTTTCCAAGGTATGTATATTATTAGGTTACAATTTTTTTTTTTATATTTAAATATTATTTAAGTAAAATTTATGACAATGACGGCAAAAATAGCTAATTAATTTCACTGATTTAGTAAACTTTTATTTTTTTATATAAACCTGAGAATCAATATATTACTAGGTTTATATCAAAAATAAAAGTTTACTAAATTAGTGAAATTAATTAGCTATTTTTGCCGTCATTGTTATAAATTTTACTTAAATAATATTTAAATATAAAAAAAAAAAATAAAATAAAAAATTTGTAACCTAATAATATACATACTTATACTTGATGTGAAAATAATTCTACATACTGTAAGGGATTCTAATACATTTAATTGTTCTTAAAAGAAATATAGTATATTAAAAATTAAAAATTAAAAGTGAAAATATTTCAAATTGTAGTTAAATAAAACGTATTTTAACCTACCCCCCCCCCCAAAAAAAATAAATATACAAATTTAAATATACAAATGGAAAAAAATGCCGTAAGAATTATTGCCGTTAACAATAAAATTTTAAAAAATCCAGACGACATGCATTTAACGGATGTTAGATTTCATTGAAAAATACATCCTTACCCCTACCAAAACGTAACTAATAACTGATACATCAAAATACAGACATAATTAACACGCAAACACCCCTTGTCTGGTTGAATTGGATTTCTCTGTATCCTTGGAAACGTGAATTATGATTTTTGCTGTGTCTTTAAAACCAGTAATTTTAAAAGTTACTCCAAAATTCGCTTGAGGATGAAATGGAACTAATGTCTTTAATTTAATTACAAAATTAAATTCGGAGCTTTCAGCTTCAATTTTTGAAACATGGTTAGAACTGTGTAGCGAATAAAACCATATTTTTAATCAATTAATTTATGATATTAATGCTCTGTAAATTTACATTGAGCACTATTTTATAAAAATAAAAATATCTATAAGAACACCGGATTATATATCTTACAGTTCTTTCTTTCTTTCTTTATATATATATATATATATATATATATATATATATATATATATATATGCAGCATATATTCATTCTAATATGTTCCATTAAAGAATATAAACATATTACGTCTATTTATTTTTAGAATAATCCTTTCTAGTTCTCTAATTATCATCTTGATGTTAAGTTGAAACTCATTAAGTAAGGCGCTATAGTTTTTGTTGACCCAAGTACTTTCGATATATGGGCAGCAATCATTCTTTTATAAATGTTTCATTGAATATGACGGAAAAGGAAAATATTATGAATTTCTTTTTATTATTATTCTTACAATTTTCCTTTATGTATAAAAACTATCGGTCGTGATTATTGCTCCAAGCCCTCATAAGGCATTTTCGAAAGATCGTTTTTAGTATATTTTTTCCTGTGTTTACCTTCTATGTTGTATTGTGTAGAAATAGCAGTAATTCCATGCCGTGCTGGGTAAGAGTAGTTGTAATTCCATGTTGGTTGTGTTTCAATTAGGTTAACTGTTTTGAATCAATTGCTTCAATTATATTCAAACATCTTTTGAAAATCAGATATTCTTAAAATGACTCTTTTCTACGAGGATTTTTATGAGGTCAGGTATTTAAGTTCTTCTTGATCGAAATGAGATCCTTTAAGTGGTTTCGTTAATGACGGCGTCGTGTGGCCGATGTAACTTTGATGCTTATTGCAAGAGACACAGTCTTGTTCGGGGCAACGGAATGGATAAACTACATTGCTGGTTTCAAGTTTGGATTTGATAAGAATATTATCAGAAATTAAGAAGTTGTCAGTTTTCTATTTTTTATAGTATTTTCTATTCTATTTTCTATTTTTATAGGTTTTACACGTCGACGAGTGAAATGGTACGTCGTGAATAAAAAAAAAACTAAAATTTTACTTGTCCTTGTGAAAGACACACACACACACACACACACACACATATATATATATATATATATATATATATATATATATATATATATATATAACGCGTATTCACATTTCATATGTTTAATTGAATTTGATTGAGAGTTTTTCAAGTGATTTCTGGAGGGCCCGTGTACGAAACTCTGCAGTTGGGATGCTTAAAATAACATCAAGCGGCTAAGTGACAAAATTATTTATTTATTTAGTGAGAGAGACTGTGATTTGCTATAGGATATTTATGGAAGATTAAGTTTTAAAGCCAAATAGGTTTAGCAATTTAAAGGGTAATTAGCAGGTAAGTGAATGTAATCTGAGTTCGAATTCCAGTCAAATTGCATTATATTCACTTAGGTGCTAATAACCTTGGGAAACGTATGAATCATCTTCCCAACCCCCAGCTATGGGTAAATAACAGGATAGACTGGGTTCTATAGCCTTGGGTGGCAAAGTACTGCGGAAAAAATCTACTCCATCGGACATGTATCGAAAGATACATGATCGCCTAAGAGTGTATCACGCATGGCACATAAGTGACTGAATTAAAGTCAAAAGATATAGCATTATATATATATATATATATATATATATATATATCTGTGTGTGTATGCTTCACAAAGACAAGTAAGATTTTAGTTTTATATTAATAAATAAAATTAACTGTCCCTCCTCAGTTTCTCATCATCTCTTTATTGTCAGCAACCCTGATGAGTGGATTCAATCTCCTCAAAATAGAGACTAAGGAGAGACAAACATTTAATTCTCTCTCTCTCTGTATGTCTCTCTCTCTCTCTCTCTCTATCTATCTATCTATCTATCTATCTATATATATATATATATATATATATATATATATATATATATGTGTGTGTGTGTGGTAGAAGAAAAAGACAATAGGAAAAAAATCTTCCGATTTTATCAAAGCAAAATTAAAGAGAAATTTGATGCGATTTTTTTTTTCTTTTCTTTCCATGTCGACAACATAAAATTCCCAGAGCAATTTTGTGGATAAGAAAAAACAACAAAAAACAAAAACAAAACAAACTCTTACTATAAAGGAAGAGGCTTACGCAAGAGCGTTTCTTTTAAAATTTTGGATTTTAATGTAACTATGAAAATATAAAATTTCGCTTCAATTCTGCCTTGATAAAGGCGGAAGACAAAACTCGTCGACAAAATCTAAGATGTTTTTCCTGTTATTTTTCTTCTGCCAATTTATCTAATCCAAAGAATTGCTCTGGGAATTTTATTATATATACGTGTGTGTATAAGAACATCAATAAATTCGTAGCCTGATGATGAAAACCTATTTATTTTATGTAACAAATATTTACTATCAACAAAATCTCCTTTCCTGGCGATGAACATGAGAAAACAATTCCTTATTAATCATATAGATGCAAAATTAACTTTAGATCAAAATTCTGCTGCCTCACACTACTGACTTATAGCTATTATATTGTTTATATATATATATATATATATATATATATATATATATATATATGTGTGTGTGTGTGTGTGCGTGTGCGTGTGTGTGCATTTATACGCTATTAATAGTTGAAAATTGATCTCTACCGAAGATTCGCCTTCAGTTGTCCACATTTCGCGTGCAGTGTGTCTTCGATTCACTTTCGGATTAGCTATCAAATTCCAGTTTCCTTAATTTACGGTATTATACCTTCCGTTCATCTTTTTTAGTTTCTAGTTTCAAGTAACATGTCTATTCATTAGTTTTTTTTTACTTTTTGAATATTACTTATTACAAAGGACACAATTTGGCGTAACGCTTTTAAAAATATGTCTGTCTTAACAACTGATATCACATCATTGCATATGTATCTGTTCGGAGTCACCTGCGTCTCTTCTGGACGGTCTCCTTGCCTTCAGTTCATCTTTGGTATTACCAGGAATTTTAGATTCTCGCTCAACTGCGCTCTACACATAATAATCAAGAGGGTTGCAGTCTGGGCAGATAGGTTTCTAGATATAAGTGGCGATGTGGTCGCAGAAATTGTCTGATAGTCATGATTGGGTTCTCCTGCTTGTGTGGTATGGTGCCATACATAGTGTCTTCTAGCAGCAACCTGTTCGGCAAATCAGAGTGTGTTTTCCGAGATGCTCTATCTTCGTAATCACCATTAGACCGTACTATACTGTGCAGTCAACAAAATCAAAAACAGATAATGCGCATGCGCGAAATTAAAAATATAAAATGGCGACAATTTACCTATCGCAACCTGTCTATATGTCCGATTTCCGGCCTGTCTGAGTTTAAATTGGGGGAAAGTTAAAGGAAAGAAAAGAGGGGTTGAAATGAGAAAAGATGAGAAAGCTAGAAAAAAAAAACAAAAAAAAAAAACGAAAAGAAAACCAGGTGAAACGAATACAATATATATATATATATATATATATATATATATATATATATATATATATATATATATATATATATATATATATAATACTTTAAATTAATTATAAACAGAGCATTTACTTAAATTATTTAAGTTAAATATTTGTTAAATAAAAAGAATGTTAAACATAAAAATGTCTTAAAATAATTGTCGGACTTTGTCCATTTCATAATGTGTGACGTCATTTGTTTACATTTGATACGCCATGAGCAGATATGAATGTATGTATTTTCAAACCTTTCTAGGTAAAATAAATTTTTATTTTATCTTAACTTTTACCTAGAAAGAATTGAAAATCCCTGCAAATTTAGTAAGGTGAAATGATCAGTACCATGGAATAATTCATAATCCATAATTCCTATCTATGTTATCGTTATCGTTATCTCTATCTATCTATCTATCTATCTATCTATCTATCTCTCTCTCTCTCTCTCTCTCTCTCTCTATATATATATATATATATATATATATATATATATATATATATATATAATTAAAAAAATATTTCACTCCAAGCAAGGCAACTAACACGCGGAGGAGAGGGTTATTGAGTGTGAAAGAATATAAGAAAAAAAAAATGGATAAAATTAAGACGGTAGAACTAAAAAAGGAGCAGGAACTAAGGCAGAAGATAATGATTGACCCTCAAAAATATAGATGCAATGTCGAAGTTGAGTGGAAAGCAAGAAGCTAGAAAAAAGTTCCACAAGTGAGAAGTGTGATAGAAAAATCTGTTAGGATTGGACTTACGGTTTCATCTAGCCATTTTAACAGTAAGATGATGAGTACTTAAAATCAGAATGTGTTGAATGTTTCTATCATTTCACCCCAGCAAGCCAATAAAACCACTACAACGCAGATGCTTACTGATTGTGAAAGAATATAAGAAAAATGAAAATATTAAAGAGCAAGAAAAATAAAAAAACAGGAATTAAGACAGAAGATAACGATTGAAATTGCATTTAAACTATTTTCAGATTAAACTTGACTGGAACCCAAGCTTCTTACTTTCCAAAGTCGAGAAAAAGTAACTATTAGTATGTCCTATAATAACGGTGATATGTAGTCATTTCTGCTGTAAAATGATGAGGTTTTGCCGCCAATTCAGAACTTCAATTCATAACGTCTAGCTACCAAAGAGGAAAGTTCATCGGAACAATTAACACGAAAGACTTCTTTTTTCTTTAAGCGTTTCACCCCCAGCAAGGCGGGAAGCCACTAGGGCGCAAGGGGTTACAGAAGATTTGGAGCAAGATCAGATAGGAGGGTTAGAAGAAAGGATGAGGGGAAGGGTAGTGGATAGATCAAGGCAACTGGAGATGTCGATTGACATTACATTTGAATAGTTGGAGATTATAGCTCTCAGGGAAACTGTAATAGGGAAGGGAGTTCCACGGGCGAGAGGTGCGAAACATGAAGCTATTGGAGTAGAAGAGACGGCTACATTTAGGAGTTTCAACAGTGAAGGGGTGAGAGCGGAATGCCAGCCTCATAGGGCGCTTGAACTCATGAAGTCTGGTAACCAGTGAATGCATCTCCTCGGAGCAATTGCCATGAAAGTATCAAGAACCCCGAGGCAAACAGAAGGGGCTCTAGACCATTATATGGCAGCAATACTCCATGCAAGGGCGAATTGTTGATTTGTAGATCTGGAGGATCGATTCCTGGGAGAAAAATTTCCTGGCGCGGCGCAGGGAGCCAACTTTCCTTGCGGTGGACGAAGTAATTGACTCAATGTATTTGTTCCATCTCAGGTCAGCAGTCAACGTGAGAGCGAAAAGCCGCAGAGAGTTGTTCTCGAGAAGATTGTGTTTTGTTCAAGATCAATTCAAGTTCTTTGTTAATGATTCTTTAAATATATTTTCTACATTTCAGGTCAATTTTTTTTTCAGGTACCATATTAAAATGTAAATTTTCCAATGTCTGAGTACTTTCAGCTATCGTTGTCCATTATGAAAAACCTGTTTTTCTGAGATGTTTTCTGTTTCGTGATTTTCAAGTATCACGTACGGTTCCATATATATTCGCGTGGGACTTCGTGTGTTTACATTGTTTTAATATCGAAATATATTTACAATGTTTTCCCTAAATTTTATATAATGTTATTAATTGTGGCTTATTTTTTTTATACGTAAAGCTTCTAGTAGTTGTAGTTATTTTTTACAATTTGTATTATATCACTTTTCTTTATGTTTTTTTAATCATATCACCCCATACCAGGCAGTAAAACCACGAAGACAAAAGGGGTTTCTGATTGTGAAAGAATAAGAAAAAAGAGAAAAATTATTGAGATGTGAGAACAACAGAAGAGTAACCAGGAAATCAATAAATAACCAGTGACATTGCATTTAAACTTTTTGAAGATCAGAGTTGGCTGGAAAGCATCGAGCCGAAAGAGAGTTCCACAAGCAAGAAGTGTGAGAGAGGAAGGTTTTAGCATAGAACTTACAGTTACATCTAGCCAATTTAACTGTGGATTAATGAGACCTATCCGTCAATCTAGTACTGCACTTAAATTCATAAAGTCTAGGTACCATAGTGAAAATTTTATCTGAACAATTACCATGAAAGTATTTATAGAAAAGTCATAGGGAAACTACCTTACGGCGGTAGGAGAGTGACTGAAGCCTAGACGCTATGTCAGGATCAATAATTATGATTATTCTTTGGATTTTATCAAGAATCTTTAAATATATAGCAAGAGAAACATATCAGATTTGGCAGCAATATTCAAAGCAAGGATGACTATCAATATCAATATAAACATATAAGATTTTGGTGAGAAAAATCTCTCGCAAGACACAGTGCTTCAACTTCCTTAGCAGCAGACCCTATCAAAGGATTCAATATAATCTTTCCACTTCATGTCAGACGAGAATGTTAGACTGAGAACCTGTCACTCTCATGGAGGTTAGCATCAGACATATACTGGTGGAAGGGGGTCTTTCAGATGAGAAGTTTCCTTTTAGAAGCGTCAAAATTAACAAGCCATTGATTTCTTCAGTTAATAACAGACTCTAGTTCATTTTTTTACCTTATCGAACTGATCAGATTTACTATTGTGTCAGGAGTAAATGGTTGCGTCATCAGCATATATATCATATTGAGAACTGATAGCATCAAGAAGGTATTTGACAAAAATTAAGAACAAAGTAGGTTCAAGGATAGATCCATGGATGATACTTGCATTAGTACAGTTCAAAAACTCACCTGGAAATACCATAGCCTTTCAACTTACGAAGAAGACCGATATGCCAAACCCTGTTAAACGCTTCACTATTCTTGTCTAAAGCTTGTTACAATATTTCAGCAGTAATGGTTATGACATCATCAGTTGACCTAGAGAAGCGAAATCCATATTGCTTGCCTGAAAGAATTCCTGAGGTGTGAGATACTTAGCCAATTCAGAGTTGTTTAAGCCCTCTCCTAGGTTACCAAGATGCAGTAGAAGGCCGTAAGTTAAAAGGATCAGACATTTTACTTGACTTCTTAAAGACTGGAACAACAGAAGAGGATTTACAAGAAGCAGGAAAACAAGAAGTAATGAGATATTTATTAGAAAGAACATGAGGCAATTCTGAAGCACATTCCTTAAAGACTATTACAGGGATACCATCACGTCCACATTGTGGAAAATCCAGATTAGAGATGATAGCAGAAGCCATGACCATGAAAGGGGGGTTATATGCATATCATTCAACGGAGAAGAGAAAAGTTAGGCAAAGGATACGCCTGTTAAGAGGAAAAGTTGAGATTTTACAGGCAAAACAATCTGCTTTATCAGCAGAAGATATTAACACTTCATATTGAGTGAAGAAAGGAGTAATAAAAAAAACTTATTTGTATTTGTAAGGATTTTTCGTGTTGAACAAAAGGAGGGGGAATATAGCCATTAGCTCCGTATTTGGGGCAAATCCGTAACCTGATGAGAGAGAGCACTGAAAGTTAAGAACGGACAAGTGTATGCATTATTTCGTTTTCTTCTAAGGAAAAAATACCAAAAATAATAAGAAAGTTCATTAATTTCTAAGTCCATAATTAAAAAACGCAAAAGTAAATTCTACCTTTTTTTTTCTTTTATCACTTCCTTTAATAAACTTTTTTTTTAAAAAAAAGAAAGAAACCCTTTCAATACTATTAAAAAGGTACAGACAAAAACATTAATAAAATCCCTATCAATTTCTGTTTATAAATGATTAAAAACAATTTATTCTGTGAAAGTGAAGTATTATGAATATAAAGAAAATATAAACACAATACATGTTGAGTATCACCTAACATCAGACTTTGTGTAAATATAGTGCATATATTTGCTACCTTGCCTTACCGCAGGTGTCGGGTATTGATCCGGTGTACTAAACAGAAAGGAAAGGATAATAACTAACTTGATGCTACCCAAGGCCTGGGTTAGCTGACTTCTGATCTTAATTGATTACTGGTTTTATAATATGTACTTGTTTTGTCTTGTTGAATTAAGATTAGCAAATATCCCCTTTAGTGCACCTCTTTTGGTCTCACGTTTTCCAATGATATGAAGTGCAGAGATTATATTGAATCAATTGCTCGGTCTACTGCTAGAAAAGTTGATTCACGATATTATACCAAACAAATTTTCTCGCTACAATAGATCTTGCTCAGTTAGAAATCTACCATTCGCTCGTACATTGACTACTACTGCTGTATCTGATCTGGAACTCCTGCTATATAACTCGAGATAAAATCCAAAGAAGAATTTGTAATGTTATCAGTTCTAAACTGGCATCTCGACTTCCGGAAATTTCCGACTGCAGCAATGTTGGTTCCATGTGTCTCTGTTCTATTAATATTTTCATGACAATTTTACTTTAACTTTGTCCATTTAAGCGTACCACTAGATTGGCAACCGATCTCACCGTTTTACGGTTGAAATAGAATAGAACTTACAGTTACATCTAGCTAATACTTTTTTCTCTCGCACTTCTTGCCTGTGAAAACCTATTCCGCTTTCTTGCTCCGCTGTCACCAATGGTCTTCAAAGATTTAAATGCAACATCAATCACCATCTTCTACCTTCCTGAATCCTGTTCTTTTATTGTCCTTCCCTTCACTAAAGTATTTTCATTTACATCCAATCTCGGTAACCACTTGAGTCTTAGTGACAGTATCGCTTCGCTTTGGGGGAATTGATTAAATATGTCGCACAGATTTACTTGGCAGATGCCTGAGCATAACCAGTTAGGCATGCTCTATATCGGGCTGACGATCTCTGTTCATGAGTACTAAGACTGGATGTCGAGAAGGTTGTTATTTTAAGTTTGAAGGATGAGGCAGCCAAGGCAACTTGGGAATCACGTCTACATACTTAGGGAAGTCGTCAATCGGAGACCATCCAACTGGGTTCACCTTCAAGCATACACGCTACTTTCTTCAAAAACTGTCGCCATATCAAGCCCATTTGGCTGTCATGCATGTGTTTCATATACTTTTATCAGATCAGGGTACATTGGACTTTGTCTATTTCTACTCCTGCATCAATAATAATAATAATAATAACAATAATAATAATAATAATAATAATAATAATAATAATAATAATAATAATAATAATAATAGCCCCTTCACAAATTGTCAAAAAAAAAACAAACAAACTCTATAGTTTACAAGAAAACCGGAAAAGAGAATTAGAAGAACAAGTATCGTATAGTTCGAGTTTTTATGATTTGCTTTTTATGCAAATAGGGGGTCGTATTATACACAGGTAATTTTTTGAAGAGATTAACAATCATGCATTTTCGGTAATCAGTTGCACTATGAACAGGTAAATCTTTTCAGAAGGGGTTGCACTAAACATGAAGTCGGCTTAAAGTATAAAGACGTATAATATAGACAGTAATTTAATGATCGATCAAAGTATGGAGAAAACAAATCAAAAAATGAAAGAATGGCATGAATTAATCACAAAAAGGCATTCGACACAATGCCACAAGCTTGGATAAAATGTCTCAAGATAATAAAATTCTAAAATCTAATAGTTAACTTCCTGATGACGTAAACAGAATATTAAAAGATCGAACTGTCATTAGAGTTCTTGAGTAGATGCAATCAAAATCAAAAGTGAATATTCTAACACATATTGACAGGAAAATTGAAGGCGGCGATAATAGTTCAAATTTCCTTTTAGTTCGTTCCCCCCTTTGAATTATTGCATCGTGGAAAGAAATGAATCCATGTATTTTTCTTTAAGTTATGGGGATAAATACTAGGGTAGACTGGGCTTTAAAACCTTAAAGGACAACTAATCTAATTGAAGGAAAATATGAATCTCAAATTGTAGAGAAGGGAATGGAAAACCACTGTATTATCTTTTGCAAGACTGCATAGCAATTCCCAAGTAATAAAAAAAGAAATTTAAGGAGAACTAGAGACCGCTTACGCCCTGTAGAGACGTGGCATTCAAAAACAATGCTGAATACATATTATTTATTCGTAAATAAATACAGTAATATCTCTACTGTAAAAAAAAAAAAAAAAAAACAATCTCAAAAGAGAAACTTCAGTGTCATAAGGCATCATGCATGTGATTCAAGTAGAAATGGAATCCAAGTAAAATAAAGAAAGTCTTTCTTTAGAATCGGTTTCATAGGAACATTGTTATTCGACGTCATATGAATAAAACAAGATTAGAGATATTCGTTTTAGTCTATTTAACTTCTTCATGATTTTCTAAGTCCAGAAAAGTGAGGGCATAAAAAAAAAACCTTCCAGGGAGACTCCATGTCTCCATTATTTTTTATTCAAGCAAAAATATCGTTCAAGTATATTTTATGAAAATGTAAAATCACGGGAAAATGTAACTACATTATGGATGATCTGAAAATAAAATAAAATAAATAAAGATTTGGAGATGCTAATTGAAACTGTCAGAATCTGCAATCAAGCCATCGGGAAAATGTTTGGAATTGAGACATGTGAGGCAATGCTAGTGATGAACAAAGAAACAGCAAAAGAATTCGAATTAACCAATGAGGAAATAATAATTCTCTCGTTGGGTAATTCCAATTCGAAAGAAATGATCAAAAGTAGAAAGAGAAAGTCAACAAAAAAGAACAAGAAAAATATGCGAAACTAATCAAAGACAGCGTTGTTGCATTACTGGAAACGGTTGTAAAAAGTTTAGTAAGAAGAATAGAAGAGGAGGAGGAAGAATCTAGACTATTAAAAACCAACGGAACAACTATTAGGTTGGTGCAAAAATAATGACGTAATAATGTCGTTTTTTGACGTTAAAAATACGTCAAAAAACGACATTATTACCTCATTATTTTTGCACCAACCTAATAAAAACAGAATACTGCGGAGGGTGTTGGAAAGTGATCTTCTAGCACTTAAACTTCAAGCGTAAACCATTTATTATGAGAGCTATGGAAAGTAGGACTCATCTCAAAATGACGCTAGCAATAATTTATAGTTTTGGATAATGCTTAAAAAAATCCAACAGAACCATGTTAAGAAGTATGATATATAGTCAATTCTGTCTATGGCAGGGAAAAGCAGGAAGAAGAGTGAGGAACATTAAAACAAATGCAAAGAAAAAAAGATTCGTGGGCAGTTTTTTTCAGAGATTTTCCAGAAAGAATGAAAGGACATGTGTGATGGGCCTGGCCCAGGAAGGGTGATTTGAAAACACAGACAAGATGCGCTGATTTGTGCAGCTCAAGAACAAGCAGTCAGAACAAAATATATTAAGTGTAAAACGAACCATACAACTGACAATAATGTGCACGATGTGCGGTGAAAAAGGAGAAACAATTGCGTGTTGTTAGTGAATGTAAAAAAAGGACACAGAAGGAAGGAATATACAATGAGATATGATAATGTTGCAAGAATAGTATATTGGGAATTATGCAACAATTATGGATTGGGGAGGACAGAAACGTGATATGGACAAACTCCTGAAATGTCGATAAAAATAACAAGTATAACAATGTTGTGGTATATCTTGATCCAATGAGACAGTGTATTGTATAGAAAACTAGATATCTTAGTGGTAAATAAAGAAGACAAATACATGCATTATGGATATAATATTACATGCCCCAGAGAGGATAGACAAGCAGACAAAGAAATAGTAAATTCGGCTCGTTTAAAATGCCAATTGTACAGATTTTGTGAAAAGCCATTCCCATTGTTATTGATTCTCTAAGCATAAAAAGAACTCAGCTCAAAGTGGCGGAAGAAAGACTGCGGTCAATTTTAACATTGGATAAAAAGTAAAAGACTGCACTTCTTGAGGCTCTGCTCTTATACTCCAAAGGGTTCTAGAATCATGATGAAAATGTTCACAGTCAGTTGTGGACGGTGGTTCGACATGCAGAAAAATTTACTGTATTTGCAGATAAAATAACAACAATAATAGTAATATGCAATTTGATAATGTAATTGAAGCAAGAAAATCAACTATTACTATTGTGGGAAAAAACAAAATGAAGCAGGCATTGTTAGATTATTAATGCAGCCGTACGTAAGGGTAGATAATAAAAAATGTAAAACGAAGAAAGGTATTAAAAATGATATAAAACTTCTAGTGGTGGTGGTGGGGGGGGAAGCAAGAAAGTAGAAGTAGTCCTTGTTTTTGTGGGTGGTCTTGAAACAAGTAGCAGACAAAATCTGGTTGGGTAAAATTGAGAAAAATTCGAAATGAGATACTTTAGAAAAGAGCACTTGTTGGGACAGTCAGATTACTGAGAAAGGGTTTGCCGATGTAGTGATGTTAAGATATGGCAGGATCTAAACCAATCTGTTGTTATAAGCTAGTTTAATGAGATAATATCTTCTTGATATAACAGATATAATAATAATAACGAAAATCACTGATGTAAAGAAACCTGCGAACTAATTGATATGACTGGGCCGCAGAATTGTTTCTAAAAAAGAATTGTAAAATCTGTCAACTTATGAAGAACCGCAAATTGAAGTAACAAAAATGTGGAAACTTAAAAGTACAATTGGGATAATTGTTCTTTTAAGTTTCCTCATTTTTTGTTGTAATAGGAATGCTCCTATTGGGTATGGTAAAGAAGGGTACCGAAAATGATGTGAGTAAAATCCTTGGCCACATTAGCACCTCAGAGCTACAAAAGATTACTTTGTGAAGAACTGCACATATCCGCAAAACCCAGTCCATCATAATGAAATGTCCCAAAGGTGTATAGCTGACTCTCGCAGTGCCCGCTTTACCCATAAACCCCGGATTGGACTTGTTAATTACCCACTTAAAGTTACTTTAGCAAGATGATACCACATATGATAAAAAATTATTATCGAATTCATTCTCTGATAGCTTCTTGGCCGTTACTGGGTACAACTTTGCTCATTTATCAATGTCTCTGTTGCAGATGCAGCACTGTGGGACACACCTGCCGGGCGAGACACCTTTGCCACCCGTTCACGCTCTATTTACGCCGTTACTTTAGCAACTACCTGTTTACATTTCACTCAAAATTAAGCTGTGTGCGGTTAACTACCAAGCAATATATTTTTTAATCGAAAAACCATCCCTAAGACGCCTGTCGAGCAAGACTAAAAGCTTCTCCTGCTATGAGACACGGCTATACACTGCCGGATTATAACCCAATATTTTTAAGGGCCACTGAAAATTCCCTACCGGATATAGCTGATCAAGAAAATATCGAATTTCCAAAAGATAGAGATTGTGACTATTGTAATCGGAGTATTAGGAACTGCCATTGGTTGAAAACCTCATATTTAACTGAGAGCAACCATTACAATAACAAATGTACTGAATAACCGGAGTTTGAAGGATTTAGCTTAATAGCCAATAAGTGCAAAACAAGCAAATAACATCTGTTATAAAGCTGTACAAAAGTAATAATAATACCAAAGCTTGGGGTTATTCAGTACAAACCAGAAAATGTCTAAGAGAATGAATAAAAAAAAAAAAAATGAAATTGTACTTTGAATTTCAAACTGATTATTCAATCAAGTCAAGAAATTGTTTTTTTTTTCTACTGCCTATCAACCCTTTGCAGGTCATTTAAAGCTACACAATATATTTAGATTGTAATAATCTTTTGTGGGAGATAATGGATTATCGATACAAGTCTTACTAATTAAAGCATTGCTGGGAGAGAAGACGTAGATTCATACCAATGGTATTTGCTCGTAAGTGAATATGACAGACCCAACTGGATTAGGAACTCGGCTCTCCGATTAACAATTCCAAGCCATTATCTATTATGCCATCCGTATATCCAAGATTATAGCATCTGGTTTCACAAGCGGTCAACCATATAGGTAATGACAAGGCCTGATGTTACTTAACTTCGGTGATCATATGGGAACTGGTGTTTCAATGTGATGTGACCATAAGCGAGGTGAAATTAAATAATCTTTCAAAATAGACGATAATGAAGGTTTCTCACACAACAGACTCCAGTTAAATTGGAAAAATTGGGAAAATATCTGGATTTTAACAGAAAGCCGAAAATTATATAAAATTAAATGCACAAAAATAGAAAGGGTGTAAGACAAGGATGCATCTTCTCATCGGAATTATTCAATCTATGCAGTGAGGCGATACTGAGAGAAGTCCTACCAGGATTCATTATTGGTGGTTATAATTTTAACATCATATATGAAGATGACAGTGTTGATTGCAGACCAACGAAAGGGAAAATATAAAAAACTCCTACAAAAGGTAGCAAAGGAAAGCGTGAAGAAAGGATTAAACACCAAATTTCTGGAAGGCAGAATTCATGGATTTCAGCAAAAGATAACAAAATCAAATTAGTACAAAAATTTAAATATCCAGAAAGTTTTTTAACAGAACGTGCCACACCTAAATCCGAGGGAGCATTCGGATAGCGAAAATGACCAAAAGCTAAGCAAAGTATTAAGGAACGTTTCTTTAGAATAAAAGAAAAGAATCTTGAACTGTTACGTAATGTCAGTCTTCCGACATGATAGTGAATTCTGTACACTCTCTGCGCAGATGAAGAAGAAACTTGAAACGATGTTAGAAATGTGGTTCTATTGAAGGATGATGAGAATAACATGGACAAATGACAAGCAATGATAACATTTACGCCAGTAGGCTGAAAGTTTCATAGGCTGACTATGAAGGAGTGATGCTAGAGCTGTGAAATATTGTATTCATTAAATTTAACAATTATTTATTTATGCATTGTTTATTTCCGGGTAAACTGACGTCTGACTGTTCAAAAATTATTGAACATACTATTGCTCAAAAAAGTCAACAACAACAACAACAACAGATATGACATCATCATTGCGATACTGGTCCCAGCTCAGTCTTTTTCCGAGTTAGGGAATAGATGAGAGTCAAATCAGGAGAGGGTGATCAACCCCAGTTGAAGTCCGTAGTCATGTACAGTAGCGATTTAAACAAAGAACTTGTATAGAGGAGCGTTGTTCCGATGAAACAAGACACCTTTCGTCAGTTTTCCTTGGTGTTTGGTCTTGATAGCCTTTCGTAACTGCCTTAGCAATTTTGGCATAGTACTCTCCATTGATGGTGTGGTCCTTTTGGAAGTCAATTAACACAATATTTTTGCATCCCCCAAAACAGGCACTACATATATATATATATATTCACTACAAATATTCACTACAGATGAAACAACCATGGCTTTCTTTGGAGTAGGTGAAGAGGGTTGGGTTTCTACTGTATGGATATCTCTTTAGCTCAAAGTGATGAACCCAGCACTCATCTTTGGTGAAGAAAACTTCAAAGAAAGCAGCTGGATCTGTCTCAATGTTAGATTTCCCCGTGGTGTGATCAGAGCCTGTGCGCTTTTGATCAGGTGTCAGAACACATGGAAACCACCGAACAGAAACCTTCCTTATACTAATTTCATCGTGCAGACTATACTCAACTATCTCACAGGATATATTAATAGCATTGTCTATTTGATTTATAATCAGTTGTATGTTATCCATCATCACCATGTAATGAATACGATCACTGTTTTCCTCGGTGGTGAAAGTCGCAGGATGGCCAAACATTTGATTATCTTAAAGATTCTCTCTTCACCTACCTAAATTCAGCTGCTCACTTTTACTTTATTGATACTGCTGGGGTATCATCCCGTAAGATAGCAACAATGCCAGTATGAATGTCCTTGGGGGATAAACTCTTGTTCTGCAGGTAATCGATGCCAAATTTTGTTCATTTTCAAGAGAAGACACTACTTGTTACATTTAAAGTCTTCTCTGAATAGTCAGATGTAAATTTACCTGGAAATAGCAAATGTAGTTATTAATAAAGAACAGTTTAGATTAATACGTACAAGATTTCACAGATCTAGCATCACTCCTTTACAGTCAGTCTATGAACTGTTCAGTCCATTTTCGTATATTTAACATCAGAAAGAAACGGTTGAAATTTCTAAGGCACATAGTGAGGAAAGAGGGTTTGGAAAATTTGATACTCCCGGTACAGACCGAAAGCAAGAGGAACAGGACAGACTGACCGAAGTCACAGAATTTTATATATAGATACAAAAGAATTTTCACTAACGAAATTCAAATGTAGTTCGAGTTGAATGGATAAATATCTAAGGAAATAAATCTGAAAAAAAATGTACAGCGAATAGACCTGATGTCATTCATATATATATATATATATATATATATATATATATATAATCTACATCCATAATATATATATGTATATATATATATATAATTTACATCTTATATATATATATATATATATATATATATATATATATATATATATATATATATATATATATATATATATATATATATATATCAATTGGACACCATTGAGTGATAGGGTGATAGGCTAATTCTATAAACAGAAGCCACCTGTATTAATGCAAAGCTCTTCAGTAAAATGAATTGGAGCACTCCGGCTGATTGGCATTTGTTTACATTCGTAAAAACAATACGCTAGTTTTAGCTGTTTCTCTCTGTTGAATGAAGATAGCTCAGTGGTATAAACTCTGACTGATACCAAAATCGGTTGGGTTTGGATTCGGGCTTGAGGCATTCGGGTGTCTAGTCGCACTGATGAGCTGTGACACAGCGAAAATGACATATATGTATTATGAAAAGTTGATAACGTTTGGGCCCAGAAGCCACTTTCTGGGAAAAAGTTGAAAGTAATCAATCTATATATACTCTAAGATGGAAATCCAAAAACACCTTCTTAATATCGAGAAAATAAGTTGAAAACATTGATGGTTATTTAGAAAATGCTCAGCTATCGCCAACCTGACGCAGTTATGAAAGTTATCCAAATATCCATTCTGAATATTGGAGAGTATATGTCGATTCATTTTTAATTCCAGCCACTAATAAGTCTCAACTATGTAGTTAACGTCATACTGACATTTAAAATTTAAAATGTTTTTAAATCATTTTAACCACATGCAAGGCAATAATGCCACTAAGATGCAAGGGGCTACTGGAAGTGAAAGAGAATGATAAAACTTTAAAAGAAACCAGAAACCTTAAACAAGAAACAAGGGATAACCCTCTACTTCTCTATTTGCCCTAAGCAAGGTGATAATGCCACTAAGATGCAAGGGGCTACTGGGACTGAAAGAGAATGAAAAAGACTTTAGAAGGAACCAGAAACCCAATCCTAAACAGGAAACAAGGGATAAACCTCTACTTCTCTATTTGCCCCAAGCAAGGTGATAATGCCACTAAGATGCAAGGGGCTACTGGGAGTGAAAGAGAATGCAAAAGACTTTAAAAGGAACCGGAAATCCAATCCTAAACAGGAAACAAGGAATAACCTCCTGTTCAAAGGACGGAGAAGGAGAGTGAACCGATAGAGTTTTGACGAGAGTGGAATGAAAAAAGTTTGAACTTTTATTCCTCCTCCCCCTATTGTTTTTCGAATTACGGTAAACATTAATTATTTTTTTGTCTCTTTCTTGTTTGATTTTAATGCCTATTTTATTGCAATCTAAAACAATGCTTGGTATGCCTTTTTTTTTACTACAATCTAAGATAATACGTAATATGTCTGTTTTAATTGCAATTATTCAATTTTGTACCTGTTTTAAAACATTTAATCAGAAATTTTTAAATCTGAAAATATATAGCTTGATATTTACAGCGTCCGTCAAAACGAGGGTCTGTAAAAGTTGTCGAAAGCAATGTTACCATAAATAAAGAAACCGCGAAAATAATGCAATCACCAAATCTGCCTTGTCTTGAATTGCGAACTGAATTTCTGAAACAAGAACAATTAATCCTCAGTGTCAGAGATTTTATAGAATAGACAGGAAGAAACACTTCTTTGGCAGCGAACAAGGAAAAAACATTTAACACGCTCGAGTTGACAGAGAATGATTGTTAATTAAGAGAGAGAAGTGTGGCTGTGAACTCATTAACAGCTTCCTACAACAAATAGTTAGATTCAAGAAATATATTCAAAAGAAAACAAATCTTTACTGTCGTGCGGAATTACGATGTTAGGTAAAAGAAACATTTCACTAAACAAAACTATGAACTAAATATGAACAAAGTCAAAAAGAATGATTGCAAAAAGTCCTATACAGTCTTTAAAAACCGCTTGAAAGAAAGCTTTCATAACAAGGCTTATATATATATATATATATATATATATATATATATATATATATATATATATATATATATATATATATATTAGGTTGGTGCAAAAAGTAATGACGTAATAATGTCATTTTTTGACGTTAAAAAATACGTCAAAAAACGACATTATTACGTCATTATTTTTGCACCAACCGAATATATATATATATATATATATATATATATATATATATATGTATATATATATATATATATATATATATATATATATATATATATATATATATTTATATATATAGTAATGACACAATATGGTAAACCGTATAGAATTTCCAGGAGGATATAGATCCAAGATGAGCTCTATGTCAAAAGACAGAGCAAAATTATTATTAATTAAAGAATATCAAACACTTAAAATCTCCGTGTTTTTGTTCTTTCATGATATTCCAAGTATAAGAAAAAACCTGATTATCCTCTTGTATTTATCAAGCCTTATCACTATTCTTGTTTTTGTCAAAGTCAATCTTTCGGCATCGTA
>OZ010614.1:54708677-54786177 GCA_963932145.1 Acanthosepion lycidas | reverse complement strand
TGAGAGAGAGAGAGAGAAAGAGAGAAATGAAACGAATCGAATATAAATTACGAAGTTCGTAACATTAATTTAAAAGAGGGCTCAGTATAATACAATAGTAGAGCAATATTCTTGATGTAATATTCTAAAATAAAGTGTATATATATATATATATATATATATATATATATATATATATATATATATATATATATATATACAAATTTGGGTGTGAATCTGAGAATAGTGCAGATGATTCAGAAAGAGTTGGATGAGTCTAATGGTGATTACGGAGGTGTTTGGAGTGATCACTGGTGATGGCGACGTTATGCCTTCATTTATCTTCCTACAGGGCCTCAATGTCAACACGGAGGAGGCCTATGCCAAGTACCTTGAGGAAGTAGCGATGCAGTTAGTCAAGAGATGTCTGTTGGACTTTGCCTAAGCTACACTAGCAGGAGAACCCAGTCAGATAATTTCTGCGATCACATCGCCGCTAACATCTGGCCACCAGATTACCCCAGACTGCAACTTGAATATTATGTGTGGCGCAGTTGAGCGAGTGACCAACAAAACTCCTTGTAACACCAAAGAGGAACTAAAGACAAGAATTTTGGGAGTATTATGGGAGATCAAGTTAAACAAGGAGACCATCCAGAAAAGTTGCAGGAAATTCCGAAGCTGACTGCAAGCTGTTGTTAAAGCCTATCGCGATTTTATTGAATAAATTTACTTAGTATTTCAAGATATTTTGTGTAATTTTGGTAAATATATCTATTAAAATGAGATGTCAGTGTTATTTTCATTTCTGCGTAATTTAGATGACAATTTATCCATCGTACCCTGTAGATGTGTGTGTGTGTGTCATCTCAGTGGCGCCTAGAATACGCCGATTGCATGCATGACTGATGGGTAAGACCTTGACAAAAGAAACCACCTTCCGGATTGATGCTTTTAGACTCAAGTATCAACTCAAGCAATGTTTACATATCCACTAATATAAACAAAAACGAATGCTTACCTAGGGATTCAAATATAACCTCGACAAATTTTAGATTTAGACTCTATAATAAAAACAGACTAAATAACAAACAAGGGCGGATATTTCCCCATATACCCTGACCTAACTTCATATCCCTCTGTCTATATATATATATATATATATATATATAAGAACATTGAAATCAACACTCAAAAATAATTGCGTCTAGCATGAAACAGCCTGTCGCCTCTGAGTGATGACTTCAATGTCCACTTTTATATTTACATATGTTCTGTCTCTGATATTGAGCATTTCATTCCATAAATATAGCATACCTTGAAACTATATTTGTTCATATATATATATATATATATATATATATATATATATATATATATATATATATATATATATATATATCGTAAATGTTAATAAAACAGTGCTCCATATAATACAACAGAGCTATTAAGTATATATTAATGAGGATTGCATTGTGCCTGAAACTCAGAGTCGTTCTACCGGTGAGCAATATATATATATATATATATATATATATATATATATATATATATATATATATATATGTGTGTGTGTGTGTGTGTGTGTGTGTCTGTTATTTTTGTTGCTATATTTATAGAGGAAGAAATTTGAATATCAATTGAATAGACAGTGTGAACACGGGAATCAACGTTGCATAAGGACTGTCGGTTTCATACCTCAATGCTTTCACCAGACCAAGTCTCTTTTATATTTTATAAAGATTATAGATTTTAGAAGTAAATGAAGGCATTGAAAATTTTAAGTAAACAATGTATTAAGCTATAGAGGAAAATGTAGCTAAAAACAAAGAAAAGTGTTTTGAATTGCTATATAATATTTATCTTCTGGGATGACAATGAATGCTGGACAATTTCCTAACAAATAAAGAGGAGACTCGAGACAACAGAGGTATGTTACTACAGAAGGATGCTGAGAATATCATGAATAAAGCATGTGAGCAACAAGGAAGTTTTAACGAAAATGGAAAGAGAAGGGCAATTATACATAAAAACAGAGATAGTTGAAATTTCTGACACATAATAAGGAAAGAAGGTTTGTAGTATTTAACACTCACAAGATATACTGAAGGGCAGAGGGAAATAACAAGTAACCTGCCCAATCCTCTTGTGTAAATAGATGGCAGAACAGAGAGTGGGTAGTAAAAATACATTGCTAAGAGTTATACATGTTAGGAAGTTGTCGAGGGGGCGATGGTTTTCCACGTCCCAACCGGACATGGCATATAGAAAACGGTGATGATCTACAGAGGGGGAAGGAATGATAGGAAAATTACCACAAAGATAAAGAGAGATAACAAGTATTATTAAAAGATTAGTAAGTGTGAAGACCCTTTAACGCCTACGTTCTTAAGAGACATGACAGAGAGCGAAAGAATAAAAGCTGGTTGATTTTACATGCTAACTCTTGTTGGTTTGTTTAATGTTGATTATTTGTATAGTGCAGCCAGTGAGAATCAAACTCTTGACTAAAGAACAGCGAGGTGAGCCTCGGTGTCTATTATACCAGGATGAAACACCACATAGAGATGCGTTACGTGAATAGAAAATCAAAGTTTTAATGTTGAATTGGCGTATTATACTCATGTTATCTTGAGTGAGTGAATAGTGTGAAAATGTAACGGTTGAGACTCGGAAAACAATATCAGTGAACCGAATTCAAATTCTGAACAGAGATTTTTACGCCCTCCTTCACAATAGGAATGAATCCATCACATTTCTTAACAGGTATATGTTAAATGACAAAACAGCCGTGATTGGCAACCAGTTTAGGAGAAATAAAATTTTGAATTCCAAACCCGTCAGATTATTATATTGCCTGGGGCACAAAACTGTTGCTTTGGCTGCAATATACACAGCGTTCTGAAGACTCCCAACGGAATACGGGACTATCAAGACCCCAACGGAATACGGGACTATCAAGACTGATAACGTGATTCACGGCCTTGCTTTAAAAAGAAATCAATTTGTTCATTTTGAAAAAAAAAAAAATGTTCATGAATTTCAACGTTTGAAAAATAATTTTTCTTGTATTTTCGAAGTACAAAAAAAATAATCTATTTAATATTTTGCGGGCAGAAATGATTTATAAAATGGAAATAAAAACTAAAAATTAGCCTCTTTTCATAAAGAAGCAGAAAATTAACATCAACTTTAGCATCGGACCTTTCTGTTCTCAACTCTCTCAAAATCAGACAAAACAGAAAGGCTTTTAACAAATATATACACACATTATTATCAGGATATAACTTCAATGTCCACATGCACAAATACAAGTGTGTGTGTGTATTTATGTGTATGTTCAAAATAATTTAAAATGGAATACAAAATCCAATAAAGTTTACAATTTCTGACTCTGTGTGTGTGCGTGTGTATGTGTGTGTGTATGTGTGTACATATAAATAGATCTATATATAAAACTCATATTGAAAATTTTCTTAAATGGACGTCGAAAGAAGGTGTGATTTAAGAACTATATATATAGACATAAGAATTAAGGAGAGAATAACGTGTTAATTTTCGTCATGTTTCCCTCGAAGCTTATATAAACAATGCTGTTATTATCATTGAGTGAGGCTTTATATTTATAGGGGCGCTGAAAAGTCTCAGTTCAAACAATTTCCCAAAATCTAAACAATGACTAAATATTAGAACATTTTTTTGCGAAAGGATTCCTTTATGGTGGGGGTGAGAACTTTACAGCATTTCATCGTATGCATACATGCAGGATACAAGTTCGAAGTTACTTTTGTTGCTCAAAATCCATCTAATTATTTTCACACATGTAGATAGATATAGGTGTATCTCTCTATAGCTATATCTGTGAGTGTGTGCGTGTACGTTTCCCAATATGTTACGTATTTGAAATAAATAAATATATTTGGAAATAAATGATGAAAGCATGTAAATTACGATACCAATGGTTTCTGTGCTTATATACACGTAAATTACAATTATGCGTAAATAAGCGTCGCTTAAAAGCAACCCAAAAGATTAAAAATTATATGAAATGCAAATAAAAACAAAATGAAATAATCGAAAAGAGACGGATTTTTAGAATGAGATGATATTTTCCATATATATATATATATATATATATATATATATATATATTCTTTTTTCGAAACAATGTTTTATTGTTATCTGTCTCATAGCCTTCGCTATAATTGTACAGTTTGTGAGTTTTTTGGTAAATATAACAATTTGTACAACAATTAATGTAAACTTTTGCACACACACACACACACACACAAACGCGCGCGCGCACACAGTCACTGACATCCATATGCATATATCCAAGCAGATACAAGATATAAGTATGTATATATTACATCTTTTTGACCAACCTTTTGTGTGCTGCCATTTATCGCAGTTTACACAACCTCGATATTGTGTGTGCCATTATATAACTCATTTTTTAAGGGATGACAATTTCTTTTTTAGCGTACAATTGTACACCATTAGTCCACAGGCGTTAATGAGTTCACTTCGTTTAAATTAATCAGAGAATGTTGATAGGGTCCACTTATCGTTCGGGATATGCCTATTGGCATACCATTCATTTCGGGTAAGGTTTTAGTTGGGTAAGACTGTGTCCTCCTTAATCCGGGTACGGGGTTTGAACCCTGGCCAAATTCGTTTGGCAGTATGGCACCGGAAGTAATGCAACGTTTCTGAAGTAGAGAGAGTCGAAGAGCAGAAGATGACCGCTTGGTCACTGACCGAACACTGCCGCGACGACGATCCCTGTAACAAAACTCCTGCACTTTCCGGTGCGTGTACCGATAGAACGATGCACGGAGGATTTTGTTTCTGACGCCGTACACAGCCGCGTTGGTCAGCGGAGCGGCTTGAAAAAGCGTTGTCACCAAAACAACGGCAACCCGCTCTAAGGGGATGTCAAACGACATCCGTAACAGAAGTATCACTGAGAAAGGTAAATAAGTTAGAGCAAAGGCGCCCATTAATTGTAAAATGGTCGATATGGCTTTTGTGCCCTTAATAGATAGGGCTGTTTGAGGGGCTGATGAAATGGGGGCTTGGATAACGCTGACCATTCGCACCATAGTAGCCGCTATTCGGCTACTTTGGTTACGAGCTATTCGAAAAATATGCATGTAACAGTAGGTTATCAAGATAAATGGCAGAAAGAAAGCCAATGCAATATAAATAATCGTGTACCACATTCCACGCGTATTTCTAAAATCGATGATGCATATTGCCATGTCTTTATCGAAGACGAATTGATTGGCCCCAAAAAGTGGGGGGATGGAAAAGGAAACGGCTCCTAGCCAAAAAACAACAAAACAAGCGGTCATTTTGCCGAAACTGGCTGTTAAGGAATGATGTAAAGGTGAAGCAATAGTTCGATACTTATCCCAACTGAGGGCTGTGATCGTCCATACGGACACAAACGTAAAGACAGAGAGGATGAATCCATAAGCATGGCATACGACCCGTCCTCCAAGCCATACACCGTGAAATATAACAATTGCAGCTGTAAGAGTTAAGGTCACCGAAGAAACCAAACCGACTACGCCGAGATGGACAAGAAGAATATTGCGTACTGTCCGTAATCTTCGGTTTGGAACAATCGCTATAATTATAAATACGTTTAGTAGGACACCCATGGTGCCGAATATCACAAGACATATACCCCGGGCTGCGTAGGCCCTTTCCGGGTTCCAGATTGCGTACGGGTCAAGATCCACAAGTCCGGACGTTGTTCCTCCGTCGACGGGCCCAATCCCTGCACGGGAATTGTCCACAATAGTGCCACCATCGACACCACGCGTAGCACCTGCAGCCGCTACTCCAAGACCTGCAAGTCCAACTACCCCACCACTCGATACCGGACCCCCTACCGACGGTGCCGTCGCTGAACCAGCTGTAGCAGTGTCACCCGAGGTACTTGCCGCAGTGTTGGTGGGGGTTGTGGTAGTCGTCGCCGTAAGAGGAAGCATGGCGGTGGCGCTTAGCAGGCCACCGTCACGGCCACTGGTCGCAGACCCTACACCACCGTCGCTAACATTTTCGATTGTCCGAAGTCCGATTCCGGTGGTATTCTGACAGCTAATAATCGGACAATCGCAGCGTTCTCGCAAACCTTGATCACCTTGGTTGGTGCCTCCTCCTACAGAGTCCGCGACAGTGACAGTGGGTGAGAACCACCGGCCTGCCCTCGCAGGGCTGCCACTTTTTCTGTAACCACCGCTACCTCCCGTTGCTGCTCCTCCTCCGTTTGCAGTTTGTGCACTGGTTCCGGCCGAGAATGTGGAAGCTGTAAACACCGCCTTGTGAGATCCAGTAACAGTGATAGTCGTAGTGATTGTCGTGGTGGCAGTTGTTGAGGGTGGGGAGATGATGGCAGAGACGAATTTGCCGACAAACATCCCTTATCGCCCCTCCCCTAAATTCTGTTTATTTTTTTATTTATTATTTTTTTTTTTGGTTTTGTTGTTGTCAATCTCGCTCTGTTCCTCGGCAATTCTTTCTCCCACTTGCTGACAACTGACAGCAAGGCGCTGCTGGAATAGGATCTTCCTATCTGCCAGTTTTTTTTTTTTCCTCACTCCCGGTTAGTGGTCCTCATACTAGTAGGGGTGACGCTTTGTTGTGGGCGATACAGTAAGAGTGATACTAGCTGCCGTTGTGTTTGTTATAAAACAGACTATTATATTATGTGTAACACATGGTTGATCATTACTTAACACTTGAATCGATATTTCATCTGTGTTGTTTAGCAGCCAGAAATTTTCTTGAGATAGACTGACCGACAGTAGAGGGGACACATGTTTTACTCTTTCCTTGTGAACGCAACCGTAAATACTAACTATAAATATTAGTATTTGTTTTTGTCGTTATTGTTAGGAGTAATACTAGCTGTTGACTTGTATAACAGATTTTACAAGTACAGGTCGAATAGGCTGAAAAAAGTTTTCCTAGTTTAATATCGTTTTTCTTGTTTGGTGCTTTAAAATTGACAGTGAACCATCTGTAGAACATCGAGTTCGGAACCAAGTGGAACTCTGCTGGAAAATGCACACTGTAGTTATTGTTGATGTTGTAATTGCAAAAGAATTTGTTCGACGAGTTGTAGCCATCGTAGTGATTGTATTCGTCAAGGTAGTAGTAGTAGTAGTAGTAGTAGTAGTAAGAGTAATAGGGACAATGGTAACAGCAATAATCGTACTACTGTTATATAGCAGTCTCAATAGAATTACAATAATTTATTTATATTGTAAGAGTATTTGAAAAGTTTTAAGTGTTGTATTGATCTCATTCTTAATATCTGATTTTTGCCCCGCTTTGAATAATGGAGTTTGACAAAACCTAACACTTGTATGCCATAGTTCAGCGTTCTGCCCCTATCCATATATATATATATATATATATATATATATATATATATACGTAAATGATCCCTTTGATAGCTGCAGATTTTTTTGTGTTTTTAAAGTTCCCCGTGATTGAAAAAAAGGAGGACTTTTGGATTAATTCATGATTCATTTGCCTCTGGCGATCCGTGTGGTAATGCTCCTCGTTAATACGGCATGGGATTGTATAATTTCTTGATTCATTGTAACAACAGTATGTGTAGTAACGGCAGTAGAGTCCGATGTTAAAACGAATACAATATTAGTGCCAATATTAAAAAAAACAAAAAACTGTCTACACTGTAGGATCGGGTGTAAGAAAATGAACCACTCAAGACTTTTTGCCCTGGTAGATTTCTTTGAGGAGAATGCAAAATCTTAGCCACCCACTGCCTTAGATAGCCACCTGAGTTATACCCGAAAATCCCTGCGAGTTGTCAATCTAGCAGGCAGCTGTTGTTGGTGTTACTTGTAGCGGTAGTAGAATCATTTCCAGCAGTTGTTGTTGTTGTTGTTTATTATGTTTAGATTAGTTTGGCACAAGGTCACAAATATGCAGCACTTAGTGATGATCAAAGGCAGTAGTCACTAATTATTATTCGACTCTGCCAGCTCGCTAACAATGAAACCAAAGCCGAGTCGGCTTCTATTTCCAGCTGTTATTATTAATTTTCTTTAGATTCTTTTTCATTTACATTTTTATTAATGCTCGGCTGTTTTCTCTGCGAGAGTCTATTGACGTAGATGTTGGTCGTTTTTTTAAAAAGATATTCTGAAATATCATTTCTATTCGCGCCCCTCTTTGCGAACTTGACGACGATGACTGCTACAAACGCGGTAAAAAGTTTTCCTTTCTTAAGGAACTTCCATATTTTTTCATTCGCAACATTGACGGCTATATTCACTTGTATTTCAATGAAGGTGGACTTGTTTCAAATCAAATCGAAACGCGGAGAGAGAGAGAGAGAGAGAGAGAGAAATCATGGGAGGGGCATATATAGGCGAATTAAAAATAGTCAGTTCCTTGACCAATTTTATAATTATTAAAAAGTTCGAGTGAGAATAAGAGTTGAAAAAAATTCCGTTATGTTTTATATATATATATATATATATATATATATATATAAAAATCTACATTGGTTTTCTGTTTTGAGAAATACGAGACTGATCGCAAATCATAAAGGGTACAGATTATGGCGCGGGGTTGTTAGTTTCTTTCAACTTCAATATATTGTGATCATCTAAACCTTCCACTTGAGACTGAAAGAAATGTAAATATTCTTATTCCACTTAAAAACACTTTTAATGGATTCACTTTATTTAAGACTTTCCGTTAATTTACCTTAAATGTTCAACTTCTCGTGGAAACATGTTCCTCAGTTTGTGACATTGTCAAGATAGCATCCTTTTAAGTGTTTTAGAGGCTAGTGTAGATGTTGTGGCTGCAGATATATATTATATACATATAAAAAAAAACAAAAAAACTTACGTTTTAAAAAGCGTATATTTGAAATCCAATTTGGGAATCTATTCCTTAAAAAAAAAAACAGTTCAGGTTTGTTATATATATATATGTAATAAAATTGAATTCCTTATTTAATCCGAAATTCTACACATGAAAAATGCTGCTTTATCATCGGTCGTTCCATAGAAAATATTTTCGGGCTAAACCACTCTACTGCAGCATCTCCAACACAATTCCCTCCCCAGCAGATGTTGTTGCTATCCAAGTTTCTCTAACAATGTTTTGTTTAGTTTTTGTTGGCAAACTCGTCCATCTTCTCCAACTTGTTTGGAATAATATTAAACAACATATAACGGTAATCTTGCTATTTCTGCGAGCTTCTGCAATCGTTGCGAAATATATCGAAGCTGTTAATCCAAGTGCTTAGATAGAAAAGTGGGATTATAAATTTTCTTCTGCGTCATGGCCCCGACAACTGCGGGAACCACAGTTACAGCTGTCACAGCGACTACTACTACGAACTGGAGTAGCAGTTCTCGCGATGCGATTGTTTGGGTCACGCACGTGTTCTCCCTTTCGACATGCTGGTTCGATCTCTGTTGATTTGATGGTGAGCAAACGTCACCTGTCTTTTTAACGCAGATTTTATAAGCGTAGAACCGACACATTTAATGAACAATCTCTTATCTAAATTTTAAAATTTCTAAATTTCGTACAATTCTTTAAATTCTAAAACATTAATTTTTGTGCTTCCAGAAGATTTTTTTAACGCGAGTCACTGGTTGATTTGGACTTTTTGTTATCACTTTTATACTGGAGTTGTTAAAGTTGGATGTTACAAAAAATACAATATTGAACTGTAAGACGTTCAGAGAAGGAGGCAGGGATTGGTGTGTGGCTCATCCTGTAATAATGTTGTTGGTTTGACAAAAGTGGTTACAAATATTGCTGATTCGAGTTTGGTACTCTGTAGGCCTTGTAAACTCGACTTGTTTTGATTCGTAATGTGAGCGCACCCAGATTTTTTGACACACTTGCGGGATAAGGTCAAGGGTTAAAGGGAAAGATATTCTGGTATGAGTTGCTACCGGGGTGATGACATCTCAGTTTTAGGCAAAGAATCCTTCTTTCTCAAAATAAATAAAATAAAGATGTAAGAATTACGATAATTTCTCGTTTAAAATATTTATCTTTTTTCTTCGGCACTCCTCTATCGGTCGGATTTTAACGAATGAACTCTTATCTCTTTCTAAGGGTGCGGTAATCCTTCCTTCCTTGTCTGCGACGGAAATGCGTTGGAGTACATAACCGTATTGTCTAAAGTCAGTATCGGATTTTCTTGCCTTATTTTCTTATCGCTTTCTGTCACTTTACACATATGTGTGTCATGTGTATATACGTAAATATATACATATATATACATATATATATATATATATATATACATATATATATATATATATATACATATATATATATATATATATATATATATATATAGTGTGCGTGTGTATACGTATATGTGTGTGTGTATGTGTATAAACGTTTAAAACGAAGATAAAATAATAATGACAGAGTAAGTCTAACACCTACTTTCCTCTGATTTGGGGCCATTTTTTTGTATTTTATATATATATATATATATATATATATATATATATATATATATATATATATATATATATATATATATATATAACACCTGAAAATCAGGCTGTCAGTGACGCTATTATTATTTTATCTTCGTGTATACGTATATGTGTGTGTGTATGTGTATAAACGTTTAAAACGAAGATAAAATAATAATAGCGTAACTGACAGCCTGATTTTCAGGTGTTATATATATATATATATATATATATATATATATATATATATATATATATATATATATATATATATATATATAAAATACAACAAATGGCCCCAAATCAGAGGAAAGTAGAAGGTGTTAGACTTACTTTGTCATTAACTTAACAGTTCATATTTATCAACTAGTTCTTTATTATTATTTTTTTGTCATAACATCGTATAATAAAAAATCTTTCGTAAAGCGGTTACCAAAACGTCACCTTCTCAATACGAAAATTCTAACCAAACCCATAGTTACAGTTTCATGCGGAAAGGTACCGATATTTGGTAAAGGGATAACGAAATATGTGTGCAAAATCGCGAATTTCACGTAAAAAATTCTTTCCAAATCATAGAACTGCGGCCACAAACTTCTGTACTATCTACGGCCAATCTTTTTTCCATTAGGAGGAATGGATCGATCTAAACTAATTGGACGACATGAAAAGCTTCGATCTTGCCCCATCATAGCTACAAGGTGTCTTCCAGGAGTACAGTTGCACTTGAGCAAAAGACATGTGAGTGAAAATATACAAAGTAAAACCGCTGAAACAACAACACAGTCAGAATGCACAGAAAAATACCATGTGTTTATTGTTTGTAACGAGCGAGAGAAATGACCCCTTATTTTGAAAATACAGAACAGTACTGCATAGTAAGAAGACGCGTAGAATTAGGATCTTAATCTCGGATGAACGTGGCTTTGTCACTTACTGTATATCCTCCGATTAAAGAGCGTTCTTGTTTTTTGTTTTGTTTTTTTGTCTGTCAGCCTTAATTTATTCTTCCATTTACGAAAGATCAAAATAAGAAGACAATCTCCAACAATAATCTGCTCCATTTTTAACGCCTTCTCATTCAAAAAGACTAATAATGTGGTTTTGTTCTATGAGAGCGGAGAATATTTTTTTTTTTGCCTGTTCAGTTAATGTACAGATATAATCGAACTGAAGCCGGATACTCTCTGGTTATTCCATTATCAGTTACTTCACGGGAACAATTCTCACAAAGCTTAAATTTGAATAAATGCTTTGAAAACAGATTCAGAGTTAAGACAAGAAACAAAGTTTTAAATATAGGCCGAACCTCTTCAGAAATATCTAAACTGTTAGTTGCATGCAACTACTAGCGTCAACAGTTAAAATAGCTTTGAACAAGTGAAACCTAAAAGTCTTGGCAAAGAGCATCCTTCTTTGAACATTATGGACTGACGCTACAGAATCAAAAACAAAAAAAAAACAGTACAAAATAACAAAAAAACGAGGATTGCCTACAGCAGCAACAACTAAAATGGATAGTACAGAGAGAAAACAATAATATAATCAAGATGTTGACATTCCACACTACTTCAAATAAAAGGTTAGGAAAGAAACTTCCATCAATATTGGAAAGAGCGATAACAGCTACTGAATTTGATTTCTCAAAAATTGTTTTTATCTAAATTTCAACTGAAAGTAGCATTGGTTGCTTGGTCAATGAATGCCAAATGTTTCTTCGCAAAGAAACGGTTAATACTGCCATTGCTAATAACATTAAAAAGAAGCAGCTTTTTGTGTTATTTTTAAACTCTAGAATCCTCGCAGTATTTAGTATTGTTGAAATTATCGCTAATATTTTTGGCGAGATTTACAAACTCTACGTTTCGTTCCAATTGATAAAATATAAAATCTTAAAGAAAATAAATACAAAAATCAATATTGCATTTTTATATAAATATTTGCCATTTTAATCATTAAATTGGTTTTAAAATATTGGGAGTATTATGTATGTTAATATTATAACGCCCACTCTTATACGACTATTGGTTATAGCGCCCCTTATTTATAAAACGTACTTCGGAGAAGGATTCTCTATACGTATGCCTCGTCAAGTTGCCGTGACGCCTGCTCTGTGTTAGTCAGAAGACGAACACGAAAGAGATAGGTATTTACCCACTTAGACAGGATGCGACACAAGGTCAGGTTTAACGTGGGGATCACGAGCGTGTACACTTGGGGCGCTGGTCCAAAATTTAGCCATTCCCTCCAAACGCGGGGAACGAGCACTTTGTCTGTTTTTCTCCGCCGGGTCTTTGTCTGTAGACAGAGCCCAGTTTAAGTCATCTTCTGCCCGAAGACAGGTCTTTTCAGTCGCAAGCCATATGGCGAACTGCCTGGCTCGAAACAGATAGGTATTTACCAAACCTCCCTACAAGACAGGAGGTAGAACAAGGCCGGGTTTCACGTGGGGCGATTCCGAGCCCGTAGACTCAGGCAAAAATTCCCCTTACACGGTATCGGGTTTGACCTTCTTCCTCAGACGAGACTCTGCCCTTTGGCATAACCTCGTTTAGGTTCCTCTCTGCCTGAATGTTCGACAAGTCAACCGCTAGCCTGACAGAGAACTGCATAACTGTGAGCGATTACCTATATTACCCCTGACCTGGCGTTTTTATAGTAATGTACTAGTTCATATAGTCACCGTACTGTCATGTACTTTCTATCCCCTTACCTGTTTGCACTTCACCCCAAAATTTGGTTTCGATCGTTCAATGTATGACTATTTTAGAGGGTGTGGCGGATAGATGACGAAAGTCACAGAATTTTATATATAGATAGATTAAAATCAAATTTAGAGGCAGTATAATATTAAATGAATTGAATGGATTGTGTAAACTTAAACTGAAATATAAAAGTACCCTTTCCTATAGTTTTGTATATATATATATATATATATATATATATATATATATATATATATATATATATATACAGTATCGCTATATCACTTGCACTGCTTCAGATTTATCAACATCGACCTTTTCGAAAGGTCAGTCTCTCTATGAAGTGAATGCCAAAATTCTGGGAATTTGATCAGCATGCGTGAATCGAATTTTTGCCGCTATTTATTGTTGCAAGAGTGATGGACCTTATTCTATTACTCTGGTATATTTTATTTCTTATATAAGAGGTTGCTGAATATGGTCTTGATCTGACCCACTCCCCCTGAATCTGTTCAAACGAGTAGCCTTTAGATTTCTTGGTTGGACTGAGAACCTATCAACACTCCCTCGCATATATAAACTTATTCTTAACAAAAGATATTAGATATCGTTATAATGTTACCATCTTTGTCAGTCGATGGCCGTCTCGTTCTTCCATCACGTGTGTGCGTCCACCATTTTCAAGAGCTTATAGCAAGAGATTGACAAAGAATAATACCCAAACAACGAAGGAGAAGATTACATCAAACAACATCCCAGGTGCTGCTAAACTCATTACTCTTTACTCTGCTCATTGTATTCCATTGGGTTTCGTAGTCGAAAACGAAAAGGCTTAAAAGCCGGCAATCAATAATGTATTTATAGAATTCAGATCATAATTTCCCTTGAGAAATCGGATCATTCGGAGTGAGCTCAAATGTAGAACCCACACTATTATCAAGTTACAAACTGGACTGAAGATGACTTCTTCAAATTAGTCTTTTACCGGTTTTGCGCTAACACATTTTGCGCAGAGAAATGTCATTTTTGCAGTGGCTACGATAACACACCTCAAGCAGAAATCGGAAAACAACTTCTAGAATGAAAATATTCTAATTTTTTATCGTGAATTTTGAGTGGTGAATATAAAATATAAGATGAGTTATTGTGCAAGCCGTAAAGAATAAAAAAGAAACACAAAGATCATGGGATAAATTCTGTTTTACTTCACAAAAGACAAGAGAAAGAATTTAAAACAAAGAATTTAAGACAAAAAATATTCCAGGTTTTTCAACTTTAAAAAAAAAAAATCTTGGCACTTATTCAAGTTCTTGCCAAAAGTAATCTTCTCTCGTCTTTCACGAATGAAATCAGCTGGTTTACGTTGTTCGCGCATTCTTGTATCAGACGGAATTGCATCAAGGTCAGAACTGACCTCACGATCACATCAACTAACATCATTATTGATACTGACGAAGCCTCATACACTGCATTAAATAAAATAGAGGGAAACGAAAATAAAAAGATAATATTGAGCCAAAGCCTCCTTTGAAAATCAGCATTCAAGATGTATGTAGCCTGATGTCAAGAACTGGTGATAGAAAGAAAATAATTATAGCCATGAGGCCGGCTAAGCTAGCAATTATTTTTATTCGACTTTAAATAATTGTCATTCAGAAGGCTATTTTATTCTTTTCTATTATCATGAAATTGTGTCGCTAATGAAACTGATATCAATAACATACACACAAAAAGAAAACAAGTGAAATGAAAAGTCGACAAGGATTATTCACAAAAGTGTGGGTGCTACTCATTAATAGGCTTGTCTTGCGAGAAAAAAAAAGTCTCTTGTCGTATCATAAAGACATGTTCTAAGTGCTGAGTTTGTAAATTTCGAACTTTCGCTAGAAATAGTTCGAGTTTCTGTCTACATTTCTGAGATGATATATTGTTTTATTTACATTATTCGGAATGTTTTCTTCATCTTTATTGGCATGTTCACGGCGTTTTCGGTGATTGTAATTTCGAACTGAACCCTTTATTTCGTTCACCAGAGCAGATTATTCTAGATCCACATGCCATGCCTCTTCCGGATGTCGCAGTTATCTCTCCCTTTAATTCAACCTTCGATATATATGTTCACCAATACCAGGCTACAGTAGTGGTGGTAAACAAAAGCTTTTTGTCACTTTAATTAATATATATATATATATATATATATATATATATATATATATATATATATATATCTGTGTGTGTGTGTGTGTGTGTGTGTGTGTGTGTAATAGACCACTTATTTACGTAATATCTGTATATACAAATGCATGGCTACGTTATTAGATTAATAAATGATGTTCTTTTTTTATTTGAATAATGTGGAATCTTTACATCTAGATTTTATGTATTTATGCTTATCTTTGAGTTCATCTGCCATCCATTTTAATTGTTGCTGCTGTTGATAGGCATCAAATGATGCGATTGCTTTTATGTAGCACCACTCCACAATGGCCAGCACAGTCAACATAGTTTTTACAGACTTTGTTTAAATTTAAGATCATTTCAACGAAAATTGGCGATGTTAGACTATATAATTATGTCTATTTTTGGATGCACCATATATATATATATATATATATATATATATATATATATATATATATATATATGTTTAAATATTGTTTTAAGGTATCCTATATTTATGAATTAAAGTGCTCAATATCGGGGATAGAGCGTATGTAAATATAAAAGTGGACATTGAAGTCGACAGAAACTGGCATTGATATAATATATATATATGTATATATATATATATATATATATATAAAACATTGTGACGTCACAAACTATCAATGTATATGTTTACATTAAGATAAAATCAAACAATGTCGGGGACAAGGCCAGACGCTTGGAGTATCCAGTGTGAAATAAAGTCTTTACCTATAACTTGATAGATTACCGGAAAAAAAGACATGGCTCCAAAGTTTACAACCACACTTGAACGTAAAGGAAATAATATCTGGGTTCGTTACATTTTTTTTGCAGTAAGGTTGACCGTATACAAGGCGCGGGAGCCACTCGAGTTAGAGGGTTACAAATTAAGAGAGACAGTTTATGCGGATCGGTGGGAAGGTAACAGTTAACCCTAGACTAGAACAGGTTAAGAGTGTAGTGATCAGGGAAACATCCTCCTGGGAGTCGTTTCCACACAGCAGTAGTTCACAGAAAGAAGCTGCTCGAGTAGAACTTGCATCCCACAAAGGGAATAAGGCTGGCTTTCTACAATGTGAGTGGTATGACGGGTTGAAGGTTACAACTGGTGGAACTAAGTTGAACGTAGTTCGTCTGAGCACTTTTCCTTGAAGTAACGATTGAGCCATGGGAGTCTTGCTACATCTCGTCTGTGTGTGAGGAATTGCAAGGTGGAAAATAATTAGTTACCCACAAGCAAAATAGTCAGTTACGTGCCATGCGTGATACACGCTTAGGTGATCATGTATCTTTTGATACATGACTGACGAGACAGATTTTTTCCTGCAGTAGGTTGCCATTTTTTCTGCGGCAATTACCATCCAATGTTATCCTGCTATTTACCCATAGCTGAAGGGAGAAGAAGAGGATTCATACCTTTCCCTAGGGTATTAGCATGTAAGTGAATGTAATGGATTCGACTGGAATTCCAACTCGGCTCTCCGATTCCTCAATCCGAGCTGCTATCCATTGCACCACCGTACCTCCTCGACAACAGTACGCCATTTTTAGGCCCGATCTAGCTCTCAAGGTAGAGGATATCACGAAGAGTCAGGTACTTACTGGACCGGTACAGAAAACCAAATATCTTTTCTGCATCTTTTGCGATGGATCGTTCCGCTTGAGTTGCACTAGTCTCTCAAGACACGAGGTCTCCCCGAGGTGACATCCATTCATTGTGACTGATGATAGTTCAAGGTTCGATCGCAGTTGATGGAATGAGATAGTTTGGTTTTTGAGGCATTGAATGTAACCAGACAACCAACTGAGACTTTAGATCTCAGTCGGAGGAGAGATAAGCTGCCATTCTCTGATCATCTAGTGTTTTAGAGGTGCACCGATATATCGTTCTGTCACAGCATAGATATTCACAAGTGATCGGAATATACTCTTAGGCAGATCATTTATGCAAAGTAAAAAAAGGATTGGTCCGAGAAGTTGCCCTGGTGTACGCCTGCGTTGATTGGCAGTTGAGAACTACCTTCAGGAAGGACTTTATTATTGAGAAAACTATTTTAGTGATTCCGCAGACAGAGAACTTGAGCAGCAATCCTTTGTGGCACACCCTGTTAGGGGCCTTTGAAATATCTAATGGTTTGGTTCTTGGGGTGTATCTGTTGTCTAGTGCCTCGTTGATTTTGTGAGTAATGGTCATTAGGATATCAGTGGATAGGACCGATCGAAATCCGTACAACTTGTTGCTCAAGAAGCTGTTCTTATCTAGGTGGTCAATAACCGTTGATAATGAGACTATTTCCATTTTTGAAATTGAAATTTGAACTCAAAGGGAAGTAACTAAGTGTTATAGATAAAAGTCAGCAGATGAGAGTAGGAGAAGGCGTTGTTATACTATGATAATAATATTTGCCATCTTGAAATTTGTACTATTTTGAAAGGACTCACTTCCTTGGGACCAGACATATGGCAGAAAAAAATTGTTGTCACGTATGAGGATAAAAACAAAGAGAAAAATGGAAAATATCGATTTTATTTTCACACGACGCAACAATTCCTTCAAGAAAAAAGCTTTTTAATTAGACGCAATCTGTAATAAATATAACCTTGGGCTTTGATATATAGATGTGAATATGAGATAGATAGAGAGATAAAGAGATAAAGAGATATAGACACGTAAAGAGATATAGAGAGATAAAGAGATAGATAGATACAGAGATAGAGAGAGATGGTGATATAGAAAGATACACAGAGAGATGGAGAGATAGAGATGGAGAGAGAGAGAGAGAGGTTTAGAGAGATAGAGATTGAGAAAGATCGATATTTAGAAAAATTGAGCTTTAGAGAGATTGAGATAGATCTATAAAAAATTGAGATAGATAGATAAAGGTTTCGAGAGAGTGAGCTAGATGGATAAATACAATCATTGAGATATATAGATAGATAGATAGATAGATAGATAGATAGATAGATAGATAGATAGATAGATAGATAGATAGATAGATAGATAGATAGATAGATAGATAGATAGATAGATAGATAGATAGATAGATAGATAGATAGATAGTGAATAAACCGAGAGAGAGAGGTGGATAGATAAATAACAGAAAGAGATATATAGATAAATAGATAGATAGATAAATAGATAGATGTATAGATAGATAGATAGATAGATAGATAGATAGATAGATAGATAGATAGATAGATAGATAGATAGATAGATAGATAGATAGTGAATAAACCGAGAGAGAGAGGTGGATAGATAAATAACAGAAAGAGATATATAGATAAATAGATAGATAGATAAATAGATAGATGTATAGATAGATAGATAGATAGATAGATAGATAGATAGATAGATAGATAGATAGATAGATAGATAGATAGATAGATAGATAGATAGATAGATAGATAGATAGTGAATAAACCGAGAGAGAGAGGTGGATAGATAAATAACAGAAAGAGATATATAGATAAATAGATAGATAGATAAATAGATAGATGTATAGATAGATAGATAGATAGATAGATAGATAGATAGATAGATAGATAGATAGATAGATAGATAGATAGATAGATAGATAGTGAATAAACCGAGAGAGAGAGGTGGATAGATAAATAACAGAAAGAGATATATAGATAAATAGATAGATAGATAAATAGATAGATGTATAGATAGATAGATAGATAGATAGATAGATAGATAGATAGATAGATAGATAGATAGATAGATAGATAGATAGATAGATAGTGAATAAACCGAGAGAGAGAGGTGGATAGATAAATAACAGAAAGAGATATATAGATAAATAGATAGATAGATAAATAGATAGATGTATAGATAGATAGATAGATAGATAGATAGATAGATAGATAGATAGATAGATAGTGAATAAACCGAGAGAGAGAGGTGGATAGATAAATAACAGAAAGAGATATATAGATAAATAGATAGATAGATAAATAGATAGATGTATAGATAGATAGATAGATAGATAGATAGATAGATAGATAGATAGATAGATAGATAGATAGATAGATAGATAGATAGTGAATAAACCGAGAGAGAGAGGTGGATAGATAAATAACAGAAAGAGATATATAGATAAATAGATAGATAGATAAATAGATAGATGTATAGATAGATAGATAGATAGATAAATAGATAGATAGATAGATAGATAGATAGATAGATAGATAGATAGATAGATAGATAGTGAATAAACCGAGAGAGAGAGGTGGATAGATAAATAACAGAAAGAGATATATAGATAAATAGATAGATAGATAAATAGATAGATGTATAGATAGATAGATAGATAGATAGATAGATAGATAGATAGATAGATAGATAGATAGATAGATAGATAGTGAATAAACCGAGAGAGAGAGGTGGATAGATAAATAACAGAAAGAGATATATAGATAAATAGATAGATAGATAAATAGATAGATGTATAGATAGATAGATAGATAGATAGATAGATAGATAGATAGATAGATAGATAGATAGATAGATAGATAGATAGATAGATAGATAGATAGATAGTGAATAAACCGAGAGAGAGAGGTGGATAGATAAATAACAGAAAGAGATATATAGATAAATAGATAGATAGATAAATAGATAGATGTATAGATAGATAGATAGATAGATAGATAGATAGATAGATAGATAGATAGATAGATAGTGAATAAACCGAGAGAGAGAGGTGGATAGATAAATAACAGAAAGAGATATATAGATAAATAGATAGATAGATAAATAGATAGATGTATAGATAGATAGATAGATAGATAAATAGATAGATAGATAGATAGATAGATAGATAGATAGATAGATAGATAGATAGATAGATAGTGAATAAACCGAGAGAGAGAGGTGGATAGATAAATAACAGAAAGAGATATATAGATAAATAGATAGATAGATAAATAGATAGATGTATAGATAGATAGATAGATAGATAGATAGATAGATAGATAGATAGATAGATAGATAGATAGATAGTGAATAAACCGAGAGAGAGAGGTGGATAGATAAATAACAGAAAGAGATATATAGATAAATAGATAGATAGATAAATAGATAGATGTATAGATAGATAGATAGATAGATAAATAGATAGATAGATAGATAGATAGATAGATAGATAGATAGATAGATAGATAGATAGTGAATAAACCGAGAGAGAGAGGTGGATAGATAAATAACAGAAAGAGATATATAGATAAATAGATAGATAGATAAATAGATAGATGTATAGATAGATAGATAGATAGATAGATAGATAGATAGATAGATAGATAGATAGATAGATAGATAGATAGATAGATAGATAGATAGATAGATAGTGAATAAACCGAGAGAGAGAGGTGGATAGATAAATAACAGAAAGAGATATATAGATAAATAGATAGATAGATAAATAGATAGATGTATAGATAGATAGATAGATAGATAGATAGATAGATAGATAGATAGATAGTGAATAAACCGAGAGAGAGAGGTGGATAGATAAATAACAGAAAGAGATATATAGATAAATAGATAGATAGATAAATAGATAGATGTATAGATAGATAGATAGATAGATAGATAGATAGATAGATAGATAGATAGATAGATAGATAGATAGATAGATAGATAGATAGTGAATAAACCGAGAGAGAGAGGTGGATAGATAAATAACAGAAAGAGATATATAGATAAATAGATAGATAGATAAATAGATAGATGTATAGATAGATAGATAGATAGATAGATAGATAGATAGATAGATAGATAGATAGATAGTGAATAAACCGAGAGAGAGAGGTGGATAGATAAATAACAGAAAGAGATATATAGATAAATAGATAGATAGATAAATAGATAGATGTATAGATAGATAGATAGATAGATAGATAGATAGATAGATAGATAGATAGATAGATAGATAGATAGATAGTGAATAAACCGAGAGAGAGAGGTGGATAGATAAATAACAGAAAGAGATATATAGATAAATAGATAGATAGATAAATAGATAGATGTATAGATAGATAGATAGATAGATAGATAGATAGATAGATAGATAGATAGATAGATAGATAGATAGATAGTGAATAAACCGAGAGAGAGAGGTGGATAGATAAATAACAGAAAGAGATATATAGATAAATAGATAGATAGATAAATAGATAGATGTATAGATAGATAGATAGATAGATAGATAGATAGATAGATAGATAGATAGATAGATAGATAGATAGATAGATAGATAGTGAATAAACCGAGAGAGAGAGGTGGATAGATAAATAACAGAAAGAGATATATAGATAAATAGATAGATAGATAAATAGATAGATGTATAGATAGATAGATAGATAGATAGATAGATAGATAGATAGATAGATAGATAGTGAATAAACCGAGAGAGAGAGGTGGATAGATAAATAACAGAAAGAGATATATAGATAAATAGATAGATAGATAAATAGATAGATGTATAGATAGATAGATAGATAGATAGATAGATAGATAGATAGATAGATAGATAGATAGATAGATAGATAGATAGATAGTGAATAAACCGAGAGAGAGAGGTGGATAGATAAATAACAGAAAGAGATATATAGATAAATAGATAGATAGATAAATAGATAGATGTATAGATAGATAGATAGATAGATAGATAGATAGATAGATAGATAGATAGATAGATAGATAGATAGATAGATAGATAGTGAATAAACCGAGAGAGAGAGGTGGATAGATAAATAACAGAAAGAGATATATAGATAAATAGATAGATAGATAAATAGATAGATGTATAGATAGATAGATAGATAGATAGATAGATAGATAGATAGATAGATAGATAGATAGATAGATAGATAGATAGATAGATAGATAGATAGATAGTGAATAAACCGAGAGAGAGAGGTGGATAGATAAATAACAGAAAGAGATATATAGATAAATAGATAGATAGATAAATAGATAGATGTATAGATAGATAGATAGATAGATAGATAGATAGATAGATAGATAGATAGATAGATAGATAGATAGTGAATAAACCGAGAGAGAGAGGTGGATAGATAAATAACAGAAAGAGATATATAGATAAATAGATAGATAGATAAATAGATAGATGTATAGATAGATAGATAGATAGATAGATAGATAGATAGATAGATAGATAGATAGATAGATAGATAGATAGATAGTGAATAAACCGAGAGAGAGAGGTGGATAGATAAATAACAGAAAGAGATATATAGATAAATAGATAGATAGATAAATAGATAGATGTATAGATAGATAGATAGATAGATAGATAGATAGATAGATAGATAGATAGATAGATAGATAGATAGATAGATAGTGAATAAACCGAGAGAGAGAGGTGGATAGATAAATAACAGAAAGAGATATATAGATAAATAGATAGATAGATAAATAGATAGATGTATAGATAGATAGATAGATAGATAGATAGATAGATAGATAGATAGATAGATAGATAGATAGATAGATAGATAGATAGATAGTGAATAAACCGAGAGAGAGAGGTGGATAGATAAATAACAGAAAGAGATATATAGATAAATAGATAGATAGATAAATAGATAGATGTATAGATAGATAGATAGATAGATAGATAGATAGATAGATAGATAGATAGATAGATAGATAGATAGATAGATAGATAGATAGTGAATAAACCGAGAGAGAGAGGTGGATAGATAAATAACAGAAAGAGATATATAGATAAATAGATAGATAGATAAATAGATAGATGTATAGATAGATAGATAGATAGATAGATAGATAGATAGATAGATAGATAGATAGATAGATAGATAGATAGATAGTGAATAAACCGAGAGAGAGAGGTGGATAGATAAATAACAGAAAGAGATATATAGATAAATAGATAGATAGATAAATAGATAGATGTATAGATAGATAGATAGATAGATAGATAGATAGATAGATAGATAGATAGATAGATAGATAGATAGATAGATAGATAGATAGTGAATAAACCGAGAGAGAGAGGTGGATAGATAAATAACAGAAAGAGATATATAGATAAATAGATAGATAGATAAATAGATAGATGTATAGATAGATAGATAGATAGATAGATAGATAGATAGATAGATAGATAGATAGATAGATAGATAGATAGATAGATAGATAGTGAATAAACCGAGAGAGAGAGGTGGATAGATAAATAACAGAAAGAGATATATAGATAAATAGATAGATAGATAAATAGATAGATGTATAGATAGATAGATAGATAGATAGATAGATAGATAGATAGATAGATAGATAGATAGATAGATAGATAGATAGATAGTGAATAAACCGAGAGAGAGAGGTGGATAGATAAATAACAGAAAGAGATATATAGATAAATAGATAGATAGATAAATAGATAGATGTATAGATAGATAGATAGATAGATAGATAGATAGATAGATAGATAGATAGATAGATAGATAGATAGATAGATAGATAGATAGTGAATAAACCGAGAGAGAGAGGTGGATAGATAAATAACAGAAAGAGATATATAGATAAATAGATAGATAGATAAATAGATAGATGTATAGATAGATAGATAGATAGATAGATAGATAGATAGATAGATAGATAGATAGATAGATAGATAGATAGATAGATAGATAGATAGATAGTGAATAAACCGAGAGAGAGAGGTGGATAGATAAATAACAGAAAGAGATATATAGATAAATAGATAGATAGATAAATAGATAGATGTATAGATAGATAGATAGATAGATAGATAGATAGATAGATGCTGTCTCTTCCAGTTCTCTGAAGTTATCAAATATTGTAAATAACCCCCAACAGTTGATTCAATGATGTTTACAACCAACCTTTGAAGACATTGGCGGTCTGTTCTTTTTTGCGGGGAGATCATTGATATACCTCTTTAGGTTCGTGAAGTATCTAAATCTCTCATTATCTACATACCTCTTAAAAACTTCTAGTTTCATTTGAAAAGCCTTTATGTAACTCAACATAACATCAAGTGTTTTACCTGAGCCATATAATATAATTTTCAAGTCATTTAAATGTACACAAAAATCAGCCAAAAAAATCAGTTTACAAACCCACACGATGTCAGTTCAAAAAAGATCATCTAAGCATTCGAAAAATCGTTTCAGAATCAAATCTCGGCTAAACCAATATATTTTCAGTATTTTCTATACAGTTTTTGTCTCATTCAGTCAAATTTGAAATTGTCTTTTATTTAAAACCCCAGCAAAAATGTAATTAACAAACTTGTTAACTGTTTGAATCACTTCCTGAAGTTCCTTTAGTCCAGCTTTTGCATACAAAGCCTCCTTATGTATGATGCAATAAAAACCTACTAGTAGATGACCAACATTTTTTGCAAGCAGATTTACAAAACTGCCTCACACCAGTCATGCTGGGGGCAATATCTGTTGTGGCAGATAATACTTTTGAAACGTGTATTTGGCGTGTAGATAATTCGTTCTCAACTGCTTTACATATTTGAGTAGTATACTCAGGGAGTGTTACAAGGGCAACAATCTCTTCATATATTTCATCACCCTTAGAAAATCAAGAAAATATGGCTACCCTGGCTGATGATATAATGTCCGTGATAAGGCAAATCTTTCATCAATTGTTCAGCTTTCCAGCTTAAGTATCCTATCCTTAACTGTTTTCCTATTCACAGACAAATCTTTAATGCGCTGAATACTCTTTTCCTTTTTTGAAACATTATGAAAAATGAGAGAGAGCGGTACAGATAGGCAAAGAAATACAATGATTGAGATAGATATAGAGATAGATATAGAGATAGATATACTATCGCCAGATTGACATAGAAAGATGTATACATGTATAGGCAGATAGATTGATATATAGATAGAGGTTTAGGTATATCAAGAGACAGAGGGATAGTGGTATAGAGAGATTCAGATAGAGGTGTAAGAAGTATCGATAGAGATATAGCGGTTTAGATAGATCGTTAGATAGAGGTATATATATATATATATATATATATATATATATATATATATATATATATATAGATAGATAGATAGATAGATAGATAGATAGAGGTAGAAATATATATACAGAGAGCCCATTATGTGTTAGTGGCACTCTTGCCTTGCTTGAAATGAATTGCCTTAAAAAGAAAGATAGATGTATTGAGAGATTCAGATAGAGAGAGAGATAGACTGATTGAGATAGAGAGATTTAGATAGTTGGGGTGTGAGATAGAAAGCTATAGAGAGATTGAGATAGATAGAAAGGTGTAGAGAGAGAGAGAGAGAGGGATATGGATATATACTACTCTATCTGTTTTTTTCTCATGCTGGATCTATAACGATGATTAAGCAATAGTGCCATCGCTGTCAGCACAATTGACAACTTTTATTTGGGAGCTCCTATCAAAGTTTATTAGACTTTTTAACAAATAAGAAGACAATATATCGTTCATTGAATTCGAGCGCATAATCTAACCTGGAATAAACATCGGTAATTTAATTCGGAAGCGATACCAGTGAATATAATTTCAGTATTGATTCAAAAGTTTCGGATCATCTCGGTAATAGTTACATTTAGATAATTAAATGCTTACATATCAGCTGTAGCTAGGGCACCTGATCCTAGACAGACGAAGTTTTTCAATATTCTCTAGGATCAGTTGACCCAGTTACATCTAATGATATACAACGAAGAATATTACTTATCTCGACTGATTTTCTAAAAGGAAAACTATTAGTTAAGAAATGTTAACAAAGCGAATAGTTAGTAATAGGATAGTACCTCAGACATAATAACTTTCAGTCTGCTGTCCTATCCATTGAGACAAACTTTCAAGCGTCTAGACTAGAAGAAGAGTTAATGTCGATAACATGCCAAGATGAAACAGTTTAGGAGGAGATTTCCGCAACTGATGCTCAGATTAGTAGAAGGAGCGAAGGGCGTGTTTCTGTTGGAGATGTTGGCACGGAAAGTTGTTGAAAGTGGCGGCAAACTGGTGGCAAAAGCAACAGAAGAAATGAATTCGAGGCGAGGAAGTAACAACTCCATATCTACAAATTCTGCTGCTTCAATTACAATTTTTATAACCTACAAGAAGAAAGTAAAAATATCAACACTTCTATTAATAGAAACAATTTATAATTATATATATCATAAATAATAAAAAACTGTTATTTCAGCAACAATAACTACTACTATTAGTACTATTAATAATAATAATAATAATAATAATAATAATAATAATGAACACGTCTAGGTAAACATAGTCATGAAACAGAAATTGATTCGTACTTAAAAGATGTCGAAAACAAAGCAATAAGAACTATATAAAGTTCAAAACCCAAATCAGCAAAATCAGACCGTGTGTAAAGAGAGAAAGCACAGGTCAGGGAGAGGGAGAGAGAGAGACAGAGACGCAGAGATCAGAGAGAAAGTGAGCGCGGATAGATCAGAGACGCGCACAGATCAAAGAGAGAGAGAGAAGGAAAGAGAGAGAGAGAGAGAGACGCACACAGATCAGGGAGAGAGAGAGACGCGCACAGATCAGAGAGAGAGAGAGAGCTGCGCATAGATCAGAGAGAGAGAGAGAGTGAGAGAGAGCCGCGCAAAGATCAGAGAGAGAGAGAGAGAGAGAATCTCGCAAAGACCAGAGAGAGAGAGAGAAATAGACAGAGAGAGAGAGAAAGACGTACACAGATCAGAAAGAGAGAAAGCCACACACTGATCAGAGGTGGGGGAGAGAGCCGCAAATATGTATAAATTTAGCTGAGAAAAAATTACTGGGGAGGGAATAGTGATCTACTGAGAGATGTGACGAACTTTTGAGCAAATAGATTAAAATCATCTTGCCGTGTCTCTTTAGGGTGTTAGAAATCATCGCTCTCCATAACTTCTTGTCCTTTGTAGCTCGTAATAACTTTTGTCTTTTTGCCATCTCTCACAAAACCTGCTCCACTATCCATTCACTCAAGCTCGCCAGGTTGTGAAATGCTTTTCTCTGACCCCCCCCCCTGTCCTGTGAATATCAATTTTTCCAAGACTCCTTTTCTCATTATATACTCTAGAAATTTAAATAGTTTCTTCCTGATGTTAAGTATAAAAGGCATTTTTGTTGCCATTGTTTCTAAAACCTCATCTTCTTTACATGTTCGGGCCATGGTATTCTTAGTATCTTTCTGTAGAACCACATTTCTGTTACTTGAAGTCTCTTTCTCATCTTTGAGGAAATTGTCCAGCATTCACTGCCATATAGAAGGACTGATATTACGTAACAGTTCAATACTCTTTTCTTTGTTTCTGTTGCTTCAAGTCTCTTCTTCATCTGTGAGGAGATTGTCCAACATTCAGCGCCATATAAAAGGACTGATATTACGTTCAGTTCAGTACACTTTTCTTTGTCTCTAATGAAGTTTTCCTCTTTCTTAATACTTTGCTTAGCTTTTGGAAGGCCACATTCACTATCCCAATGCACTTTAAGATTTCCGTGTCGCACTTTGCGTTCTTTTTTAATACGCTTCCCTGATATCTAAATTATTGCGCCTGTTTGATTTTGGCATATGTCCAATTTGTAATTTGCATGTTGGACTGTTCCTTTTGCTAACAAGCATGCATTCACTTTTCTTGCAATTGATCTTTAGTCCTTTCTTCACGCTTTCCTTTAATTTCTTCTGTAAGAGTTGTAGTTTCCTTTCTGTGTCTACTATTAACATTGTGTCATCTGTATATCTTATGTTGTTAAGACAGTGGCTTCTAATAATGAATCCTGGTAAGACTTCTAAGTATCTCATATTTGCCTTGTGTACAGGTTGAAAACATCTAGTGCGAAGACATCCTTGTCTTACATCACTTTTTATTTTTGTATATTTTCTGAACCGATTTCTTATCCGTTTGATGTCAGTATAAATTCTGGATAATTCTAATATCATTCCCAATATAATAATTCTAATATCATTCCCAATATAATAATTCTAATATCATTCCCATATTATGTCAAGGACACCCTAGCAGTTTCAGCAGTTCTTTGTGGCCTACTTTACCAGCCGCTTTTGCATAATCTATAAATATAATGATATATAGGTATATATCATTTTGCATTTGTAATGCTCTTTTTATCATTCTGGGCATAAATATGGCATTCCTTGTTCCAGTGTCTTTCACAAACCCATACTGTTCTTGTCCAATTTCCGTTCTGATTCTGCTGCGTGTTCTATTTATCAAGACTATAATCAGTCTGATAGAATGAAACATAAAATCTTCTTTAAGATTCAAACGTATAGACCAAATTTGTTAGATATACTCCAAAAAGAGATCGTGCCAAACAGCTGAAATAACTGAATTAGGAGACCCAAGTGTCAATCGGAAAAAATGAGTAAACAGACAAGTATCACGAATTTTCTAAAGAGCTGTGGAAATCGTGAAATAGTCATACAATCATTATTGGAGCACTGGGAATGGGTTCCGAAGTGTTGAGGAAAGAGGCTGGAGGTAGTAGTGATTACACAGAGATTTTGAACAATCCAGACGAAAGCGTTATTGAGAAAAACGATAAAAACGAGAGGAAAGTGTTGAAGAAACTTGATGTCATTCAACTTCCAGTGTAAGACAACAGTTTTACTCTTGCAATCAATGAATATAACAGCAACAGAAAAAAAAAATACTGCAAAAATCAATACGACTTTTGATAATCATGGTTGGGTGGTTGATTTTGTTTACTGGCATATCAACCTCTTGGGATTATTTAATGCCAAAATCTAAATATTTTGAACACAATTTTACGGCTTCAACTAAATATGTTTTAAGCGTAATTGTATGCCTTTAACTATACATAAAATGGATTGTTGGTTATTTTGATATAAAATGTATGATTGGTAATTTTATAAAATTGTATTGCTTGTCATTTTACAATATAACATATACTGCAGGTCATATTTATTATTATTTTATATTTTTATTCTTTCATATTGTTTTTTTTTTTTAGTTTTCTTTAGGGTTTCACTATTTATCCATAGTTGGGATCCTAACAGATTCTACGATCCCGGGTCAGGATGGACCTAGGAACAACCGCAATTAAAGGCGGTTCCACGCTAGTTCTGGTTCGAGTTCTAAGTCAGACCTGTCATACGGTCCTGATTGAACCCTTTTAATTCATATAAAAATATCAATACAAATTCAAGAGGTATAAATTCGCATTGAGGTAATTCCTAGTCGTAAGGATCTTGGCAAGTAAATAGATGGGACCGGAAACTCGCAATGCGCCAGGACTGTAACAAAGTCAGGCATATTGTAACAAATTGCTGGATCAAATGAAATATTGATTCCAGGTCATTAAGCCAGAATAAACCCCAAGGTTTAGTTTCTTCAAACCAAGTTGTGTCGGGTAGAATATCTGTTATTCAAGATGGTAGAGAGGAGTATAGGCAATTTATGCCTGATGGATCTATTTCGCTTGTCGGCGATACTATTAAAAGTCTTCTCATAAATGTTTTGTAAGACAAGAGAGCTATTCAGTCCCTAATTTTGAAAAGCTCTCTGCTGCGTGGGTCTAATTTCGTCACGAGCGAATTTGTTATTGTCCAGTAATAATACCAGCAATAATTTCGTTAGTATCCCCCTCTGGATCGAGTTCATCTTGTGTCAGACTTAGTGTTGGGACCCATTCTTATTGGATTTGTTCCCAGACTTCCCATGAAAGGCGTATCTATGTTGTTAGGAAACCAGCTATCCAGTGGGAAGATAACAATCTATTCCAAGGTAATGCTAGAATCAGTCACTTCGATAGACACAGAGAAAATCGAGGAAGAGAACTCTGGTATATTACCTTCGTGTGCCGTGACTCAAGCACAGACTAAGGGAGAAGCAAAGAAAGAGAAAATTTGTGGGGCGAAAGACGAGACGATCGATCTGTCCTAAACATGTTTAAATCCCGATACGTATAATAATTCTCAGTCTGATAGCCTCGTGGAAGAGAGAATAGCGTTAGTAATATGGATGTTTCCAAGACAAGGAGACAGCTGCTTGTGATAGAGCTTGTAATCATCCCTCTTTTTAATTGAGAGTTATCGAAGGAGGAGTTAGAGGAACTTCCAACCGGAAACTTCGTTACAAACGGTGTGCTTATTGTTATTCAGATGACGGTCGTCTTCGAGTATAGAATCCAGAGGTTAGCAGTGAATATTTCGGAGACAGTAGGAAAGCGTAGTTCAGGTTAGCAGTGGATATCGCAGCAAAGTAGCAGAGCATAGTACTTCCTTCTGTTCATCTTCGCCTGACAAGTTGGCACTGGTCCTTCGGTAGGGTAAACAAAAATGGCCGCCTTTATACACGACGGATTGAATGTTCTACGTCTTCTGATTGGTTAACCTTCTATTGGTGGACTATAAAGTGAGTCAAGGCATTTGGGCTAACTCACTAGTTATATATATATACACAAAAAACTGTAACACTTATGACAAAGTGGAGACCTCCACATGTCCCAGCTTCAGAGTACTGGGCAAAAATCATCCCCCAAACCTATAGACAAGAGATAGTGAGGAAAACTCATGAAACTCCTCTGGCAGTCCTCTTGGTATAAATAAGACTTGGAGTAAGATTCTGAGACATTTCTATTGGACTGGAATACGGAAAGACGTATCGGAACACTGTAGGACTTGCCATGTTTTTCCAAGTTGTATGAAAGCCTAATCAGAAAATTCCGATTGTTCCCTTATACTCCATTCCCGCATTTGAGGAACCTTTTAGTCGTGTTGATTCGTTAGCCAAAACTAAGTTGGGAAACCAGTACCTTTTAACACTCATGTATGCTTCAACTAGATTCCCGGAAGCAATATCCTGAAGGAATTTCAGCTAGGAATATAGTAAAAGCCCTTATCACGTTTTCCACTAGTGTAGATTTACTCAGAGTTGTACAGGTAGACCAAGGGTCAAAGTTTATCTCGAAAATATTTCAGCAAGTGGTTAGACAACTAGGTATAACTTCGATTAGGTCTAGCGTCTATCCCCCACAATCGGAACCATCTGACTGGTCTAACTTGGAACTCGGACCCGAACTACATCCAGGTCTAGTGCCAGGACCGCTTCCAAATTCGAAGGAAATGTTGTATTTGGGTTTGCTACACTTAGGCGTTAAGGTATATTCGTCAACAATATTGTCTTGGAGAGATTTCACTAAACTATGAAAAATATGATCTGGACATATTGCTTGAACCATCAAAAAGAATAGGACGAAGGAATTCCTTTCTTAATGTTTGCCACCCGCGCATCTGTTCAAGAATCATTAGGATTCAGTTCAATCGAATTAGTATTCGGGCATTCGGTTACCTGAAATTAGCAAAAGAAAATTGGTTACAGGAAGATCCGAAGGACGAAAATCTATTAGACTACGTGTTTCAATTTCGGACTCGGCTAACCGAATCAAATGAAATGGCCCGTGAGAATCTTCGGTCAGCTCAGCGAAAAATGAAGAATCCATCCAATCAGGAAGTGGCCGAGCGAATTTTTAATGCTGGTGACAAAGTGATAGTGTTATTACCTATATCGGTAGTCACCCACTCAAAGCTAGGATATCATGGTCATTACGAGAAAAGCAAGCGACCTTAATTACATTTTCAGTACTCCTGACCGCAGGAAATCGACTTAAATGTGCCATATCAATATGATTAAACCCTACTTTGAAAAGGGAAAAAATCGATCTTATATTAGTGATAATATAAACTTATCGAAGAGAGAATTATGTCTATTGAATAAAAAGTACGAGATATTATACAATATCCAGCCCCAACCAAAAAAAAAAAAAAAAGTTTGCGAGGATTTGAGAACATGGCGGATTATTACCACAAGTTTAATGAGAATTTCTCAGACTTAGCTTTAACGCTTATGTGTTTATTAAAGAAAAAAGCCTAAGTTTGATTGGTCCTGTCAAGGATATTCTGCTCAAAGCAAAGCCTTATTATGTTCGAATCCTGTCCTCAAAGCTCCAGATGAACTCTGATGAGAAAAAAACTTATGACATGACAAAATGACCCAAATTTCCTTGCAGTAGATGCAGCTATTGATTCGATGTAGTCATTCCATCTCAAGACAGTTCAAAACATGGGGTCAAGAAAGCGTAGTGTATTGCTTTCTATGAGTCTAGCATCAGCCATGTTGATGACGGGTAGGAAAGATTTTCGGTGGGGGTTGAATGAGTGTAGTTTGGTTTTGGAGGCATTAAAATTTATGAGCTATTTCCTGGAGGTCTTTTCAAGAACAGCGACAAGGTTAACTTTGTCGGCTCTGGCGGATTGTGTGTTGAGACATGAGTAAATGGTAGAGCCATCAGCGTAAATGCATACTTGGGAATTGATGACATCAGGAATATCATTGATGAAGATCAGAAACAGTGTAGGTTCCAGGGTAGAGCCTTAAGTGCGAAAGGACCTGGAAGCGAGCCCATTCAAAAACGACCTTCATTTCACGATTTCATAGGAATGATTGGATTAAATCAAACAGTTGTCCAGTAAATACCGTAACCCTGAAACTTAAGTGTGATTTTTTAAATATATTTTCAGTTTCCAGAAAATCTCCGACTAAGTCAAGTCTTGAATAAGTTGACTCCTTCCATCTGCTCATTAAAAATGCGCTTATGGAATTACTTGATTACTAGATGCGTACTGAATACAAAGAATAACATTCCCGAAGAAATGTTACCAGTTTTACCTTGGACTTATTTTATTACTAGATGTGTACCGAATAAGAAAATATCATTCCCGTAGAAATTTTCTCAGTCTTGGATTTTGATTACAAGATGTAGAACGAAATAGAAGTACCATTCCGGAATCTCCCAGTTCATATTGTAGAAGTAATAATTACCGATTTTCATTCTGTATGAAATTTGTATCTGTTTTCTGTTATGAACACTTCAACTTACGGACTAATGATTCATAGATAATCGGAGAGATAGCCAGTATCAGATAAGTGCCTTATGTTGATTTTACGTTTGCTATCTTATCTCTTTCTATTCAATTGTTTTTTTTGTTTTTTTTATATAAAATTGTTTTTAAACTTCCATCCTGTATTTGTTGGTTGTTGACAACTGCGTTCAACGTTTCTCTCTGAGAGATCCCATGTTTCTACATTTTTTTAGCCTGGTGTTCACATCCGTATGTTGCAAGTCTGTAACAATAAACACATGCACACGATAGTTGGCTACTAAATAAACGTGAATGTCCCCCGCCCCCAAACAGGCAGTGGCGGATGAAGTGGCCCCTCGTCGCAACACTCCGAAACCCGATGGTACCGGCCTAATTGTTTATAATTATTAATAGCTTGTGCAATGCTATGTGGACTCTCAGCATCAGGCAGCCTTGGTCCAATGACAAAAACGAGTCAAGAAAATTAGAGACTATCTGCGCTATAATACGATTTAATGGGCAAAAGTGCTCAATATAAGGGAGAGAGTGAGTATATGTAAATATAAAAGGGAACTCCCGTTGAGGCAATGTAAAGTTATGTTTTTGCTCTTATTAAGAAGTGATTAGCATACACGTGACAAAATGTTTTACAGTGATGGAGCGCATCGTATTATTCATCTGTGCTTCGAGAGAAACTCACAGATACAAATATTTATGACATATGACATTTTTAAGCGTCAAGAACAAACGTGCTTGATCATCGGAAAACTTTCATCTACGCTTATGTTTTTTAGATTTTTTTAAAGAAAATATAGAAAACCTAACATTGCACGATATGTAGCTTTGATCTCCAGGATACGCGACAGGTAGACACACTCTGTTCTTTTCTATTTTTTAAACAGTGTTTATTTCATCTACCGGCCTGTGCACTCAACCTACTGAAAATGTGCCTTTCTTTATTCAGTTTTACAAGTGTATCATCATCGCCATCATCCCCCACCCTTTGTAATCGTAGTGGGAATCCGAATACTAAAGCCAAACTGAATCTCCTCCTCGGTTAATCAACGGCAGCCATCAGCAATTCTGTTATAGTCATACCTGTCCATTGTTTCACATTGTTCAGTTGTTTTCAGAGTGCACAGGCCGGTAAACAAAATAAACACCCCTTTTAAAAAATACTCGAATACAGTATTCCACGAAGAATAACGTTTGTAGTAATAAATAAATATGTCGGATTAAAAATAAAATCCACTAACTCTTTATATATATATATATATATATATATATATATATATATATATGTGTGTGTGTGTGTGTGACGAAATATACTCTTAAGATGTGCTATATTTATGGGATAAAGTGCTCAATATCAGAGATAGAGCGTGTGTAAATATAAAAGTGAACATTGAAGTCAACACTCAGAGGCGACAGTCTGTTTCATGCTGAACGCAATCGATTGCGTCTATCATGAAGCAGACTGTCGCTTCTAAGTGTTGACTTCAATGTTCACTTTTATATATATATATATATATATATATATATATATATTGTAGTATATGGAAAAACATATATACATATATATATATATATATATATATATATATATATATATATATTAGGTTGGTGCAAAAATAATGACGTAACTATGTCGTTTTTTGACGAATTTCTTAACGTAAAAAACGACATTATTACGTCATTATTTTTGCACCAACCTAATATATATAATTATTTATTTATGCTCTACTTTTGTACCGAGCACTAATTTTTTAAAAATAATAACAAAAATACTAAAGAACTTTGGATTATTTACCTAACGACTTCTTTCCTATTTTCTATATATTTTTACACACACACACACACACACACACACACATATATATATATATATATATATATATATATATATTGTTGTATATAGAAAATCATTAGAAGTGTTCAAAACTGAAAATCCTAATATGCATGTGCGTGTTTATCTCTGTCTCTCTTTCATTAAGTATTTCCTGTGAGTGTCAAATTCTCCAAGTCTTATTTCCTCATTTGTCCTAGAAATTTAAACTGCCTCTTTCCTATTTTAAGTTTGACTACATGCGCCTGTACTCTTATGTATCTTTCAGTATTTCCCACTGTCCACCTTAGAAGGAGGACAATAAACCAGAATGAAACTAGCACGTGTCATGGCGGAACTCACAACTCTGGTCAAGTCACCAACATTTTTATCCATTTTTTGAACATCAGTAAATTGATTTTGGGAACTTATAAACCTAATGTCCCAGTAACCGTTTCTTAGCAGAGCTCTTGTGAAAATTTGATTTATTGCTCTTTTTCTATAACTCTTCGAATTACTAGTCACCATATTGTAATCATGTTTATTCTATGCTTGGCCGGCTCAGGAGATTTTTGCGGTCTAGCATATGTGCTGATTCCTTATTTTTTCTTATTTTCAAGTGATGTTTTCTCTCTATTATTTCAACATCATCCCACATCCAAACCCTCCATCGTGAATATGACAATAAAGATGAGGAAAACAGTCCGAACAATGTAAATAGTCTAAATAATAATAGTTATGTATTTTTCGGTTGCATCTTATGACTATAAAACTCACCAAGGCGAATGAATTATTGGAAGATTAAAAAAATAATAAATAAAAGACTTTTTTCGAACAAATGTTTTATTTAATGTAAATTTAGTGCTTGCCACCATTTTCTTAGCAAGATGTGATTGTTGAACGTCTGTGGACTTTGAGGGGAAGAGCACTTGTCTTGAAAAGCAAAGAACATTGATCATCAGTTATCCGGGGTACCGTGATGAGATGTCTGGCTGGGAAGAATTGGTTAGTTCTGTAGAATAACAGGCAGAAAAAGGAAAAAAAAAAAAACGACTGACAGGTGGGGTACGAGATAAAGGAAAGGAGAAGTGAGGAGAACTTAAGTCAAATAAATTGCGCATGTGCGAATGAAATAAAGCGGAATCCAAAATCGCATCTTGTGTAGGAAATCCTCTATTTCATGAACAATGTTACAAACGTTTATAAATCCACGTTTATTCAAATCTTTTCATTCGCCATCATTTTACGATCCACATTTTGAACTTCTATACAGTTTTTCTAAAAGATTTACATTCATGTGATTTTATGCCATATTTTGTTTCATTTATAAATTCCTATCACTAACATTTTTAAGATGGTGTAAATATGCATCGAAACATCCAAGAATTTAATTCTTGGAGTAATTTCCATTTTCATTACTTCAATTTATTATTTATTGTTAGAGATTTTCTAAGTCCACCGCACGAATCCTTTATGTTTGTGTGGACTATTGAAGGAAAATTTATTTTCCATCCAGCAAACTCTTTCTCCACAGACGCAACGGTGCAGGACGATTGCTATTCTATCGCTATTTCCATGGCAAATGTTTCGACGATCTTCATTGTTTAATTACATCAGTTCAGATCTTTACAGCTAAGCCACACCATGTCACTTCGTAGAATCATCCTCATTTCCTCATGTAAGAAGAAAGCTTTGAACTGCCACTCTGTAAAACAGAAACTTCCATGTGGGAGTCTTCCAGAACACTTCAATTCCATCCCTCTAATGACCTCTTAGAATCAAGGGTCATCGTTATCCCTATAATATTTACGCCCTCTTCTTCTATTCATACTACACACTTCACTCAGTGGCTCAATCCTTCCAGCCAAGACAGAGTTTAAATTCATTTGGGCGGTCTTTCAGGGTAGGGGATCTTGCTTGTGACATATTCGTCAATCAGCAGCCACTTTCCCACAGATGCAACGTTGCAAGCATATCGTTAGATGAGCTCCATTGTTTAGTTCAGTGTTTGACATTTCTTTTATGTTCTATATACAGAAAAAGAAAAAGAAAAAGAAAAAAGAACCACAAATAGCTTTTTCCTCAAGAACTACCATTTTGTTGAATAAATAATAGCTGGCCACTCAGTATCTGTCTATATTTTTGAGGTGAGGTATTATGTACACTATTTACATTATTTGGTCTATTGTCCTTATATTTTTCGCCATATTTATTACAACGTTTCGGCTATTGTACACTCCGGCCTTCTTCAGGCGGTTAGAATGTCGAACTGAACCCTCTATTTCTAGTTCCACGTGCCATATCTAATGGATATCAGTTATCAGTTATCTTCTGTTAACTCCCCTCTCCAAGTTCTCCACCGCCTTAACTGGGTATTGAAATCACATTCGTTGGGTTCTGTCACTGGATCTAAACAACGTCTTTATCCACTGTGCCATGTGTGTCCTTGAGGACATCTGTGTATGAATTTCTGGGTATTATAAACCTAATGTCTTCAGGAACCGTTTTTTACCAGTGCTCATATTGCAATTTTGCTGTTATCAAATCTGTTTTTACCAGAGCTCATATTGCAATTTTGCTGTTATCAATTCATGTTTTTACCAGAGTTTATATTGCAATTTTTGTTGTTATTATCGCTTTTCTCTGACACTCCTGGTTCGTTAAGTTTACGACTTTTCCAATGATGTTCTTTGTCTGTGATCTCAACTTGTTCCCACAGAGGGCAGTGATCTCCCTTCTCTCTCCATATGTGGTCAGCCACGGCTGATTTTTCCACTTCCCCCCGTGTTATATCTTTCTGGTGTTCTTGAAGCCTTACCTTAAGGAGGCGGCTTGTCTCCCTTTTATATTTCTTTCCGCAGCTGCACGGGATAACGTACACACAGTCTTTACTCTCTTCCGAGTAAAACCTCCCCATAGAGGAGAACATGCCTAAAGAGGCTCGCTCCTGTGGTTTATACTGCAACTATGTCGAGCAGACCTTAGGGTTTCTGGAAGAGAGCGTGTTATTTAGCGTGATCAACAATTTGAACAAGGCCAGCACGCTCACGCTCTCGGCCACGATGACTTTTGGCTATCAGCTATCGACGGCCCACAAGTGTTTCGTCTACCCAATTTCACACACAAGGCTTGGGTATGGTTTTCAGACACTTTTCCAAAGGTGCCGCACGCTGGCATCGCCCTCCTCCTTCCTGACAAATCAATTCGAACCCAGGTCTCATGGTCAGAAAGCGAACGTTCTAACCACTCGGCCCATACATTTTGTTTAATAGACTCCAACATAGATAAACATAAATACTTCTCAGAATACTTTAATCTTGACCTCTCCAACTGAAGGGTCAGTCATTATCCTTCTTTCATATCTTCATAATAATCTCTTCCATTCATATCACACACAAATTCACCATTACCATTTAGATTCTAACCTCCTCTACTTTAACTGGTTCTCGTGTCTTTTATAGGGTTAAATTTAATTTAAGAAAATGACCCTTTTTTTTCATAGCTCAGTCAGACGTCTGGGGTCATTGGTCTTACCATGAAACGATGGCCACTAATGCGTTGGTAAGTTAAAATTTTCTGAGTTACCCTATCAAGACTAGAGAGTGCAGTCTCTCCTCCAATTTTACCCATAAGGATCGAAACAGACAGATTAATACAATCCCTATGGGTGAATTGATCGCAAAGTCCTCTGCCTGCATTGGTATTCCTTTTCCCGCACCATAAACATTATGCCCGCATACCATTCTCAATCAACCTATATATATATATATATATATATATAAAGAAGATATATATATATATATATACACACACACACACACACACACACACACACACACACATATATATATATATATATATATATATATATGCAGCATATCTTCATCCAAGCATGTTTGGTCGAATGATCTGGACATAATATGTCTATTTATTTTTTATTTTATTTTAATATTATCTGATCAACTTAATATTAAACTTAAATATTAAATTCATTAAAAAAGGTGCTGTATTTTCTTTTTATTTTATTTTATCATCCTAAGTTCTTTCAAGCTGATCTAAGATCCTCTTCAGAGGTTAATTGCTAAGACGAAAATTGATGTTATTGATAGTTGTGAATTTTTTTATTTTGTGAATGCGCATGAAACGCGTACTCTTATATGAACGCGCTCCGTCACAATTTATTTAAAGATGAGCTGTTAAATTTATGTTTTTTAAAGATTTATCTAAGGTGGGCCACTTTAATTTATATAATTGTAATTTTTTAATTAAAATTCAAAACCATTGCTATTATAGACATTTTAAACCATTTTGCTATAATCATAACTAACCTTATTTAGTGTTGGTTGTATTTTTCTAATATAGAGGGCCTCAAGAGTTTGAAGTTTTGTTTTTTATTTTCATTTGTGGAGTATACTTGTATTGTCAATTAATATTTCTATAAATTATCAATCTGAACAGGAATGTTTCTTTAAATATTGTGCGTTGGAACTAGAATCAGACATATGTAATTAGTTTTTTCAGTTAAACTTTGACCAGGGTCGTTCGTTGTAGTACAAGCTGAAATTCTAAAACCTTTACTCCCATTTTTTCATATTTATTCGAGTGTACTATATTACAAAAAAAAAAAGAAAAAAGAAAAGAAAAGAAGCCTTAGCGATGTTGGGTTCTCCTTCTATGTGCAGTGTCTCTTCAGGACGTTGGCGATCCTGTTCCCTGCACATCATCATGTCCTTGTAGCTCTTAATAAGTTTTTTTTTTGTTATTTCACCTAGACCCTGTTCTTCCATCTATTTGCAGAAGCCCATCAAGTATGTTACGCATTGCTTTCCTCTGTTCCTCTTTCCCTCTATCTGTTCTGTGAATTTCAGATTTTCTAAGCCCTCCTTCCTCATGTCCCAGAAATCTCAACTGCCTCTTCCTGATGTTAACTATGTGTTTCGTTTTTGTTTCAATTCTCTCCAAAACCTCGTTCTTGCTGTATAACCACATTTCTGTTGCTTCAAGTCTCTTCCCCATCTTTAAGTAGATTATCTAGAATTCGCTGCCATACAACAGGACAGATATCACATAACAGTTCAGTGATCTTCCAACGAAAATATTCTGCCTCTCATTATTCTACCTAGCTTTTGGATTACATTCTTAACCATCCCAATGCGTCTTCGAATCTCAGTGTCCTCTGTTTAAACAATTTCCAGATATTTTAATTTCTCTATCTGCTTGATTTTAGTATCCCCGATTTGCCATTTGCATTTTGGGGCTCATCGATTTACTGATAACCATGCATTCTAACTTTTTCTACTTTATGATTAGTCCTTTCTTCTCGTTTCTTTTTTTTCGCTACCTTCTTTGTAGTTCCCTTTCCGTGTCTACTATCAACACTGTTTCATCCGCATAACTTATATTGCTAAGATTGTGGCCGCCAATAATGAATCCTGGTAGGACTTTTAAGTCTCTCGGAATTGCCTCGTTGCATAGGTTGAATAAGTCCGAGTTATTTGAAAACAGATTTTTAGCAGTAGTGTCAAAACAGCTTCGGCAGCTGTCTTGGCTACCTGCTAGCATGCTGCTACTAAAGAATTATACGCATACACATAAAACGTAAAAACGTGACACAGATTTTCACATGTAGACGTATTCTCTTTTTATTCATACTGACGTTGATTTGGTTGTATTGTAAAGAAGATAAACAAAAATATATTTTTGTGTGAAGTTATTTCCCAAACAATCTTTGTTATTGATTTCTTTCAATTTGAAAGAAAACTAATACTCAATAATAAGAATTTATTTTGAATTTGGAGAGTCGTATTGAAGATCATTTATTTCTTCGTTTATCCAAGTATATATATATATATATATATATATATATATATAGGTAAAAATGTCGAAAATTCCATTTTCATATTTATGCTGTAGACATATTTTTTAAAAAATAACAATTATGTGTGTTTAATTATAATTTTGTGTTCAGTTCGAGAGAGCTGAGTCTATTTAAGTAATAACTAGGAGAAGAAGCAATGAAGTCCTGCCTTTCCCAAGATGTGAAGTAAACGAAAGCAGATTAAGGCCGAAATTTGATGCCTGATTATCGATTTCACTTTTCGCATTGATAACAGTTAAATAATTAATATAGATTGGAAAATGGCCTTTAATTAGGTTATTTCACATGTAAGGAAAAAAAAACTTTTACGACATTCAATATAGGCACAGAAAGGTTTCTAATGTTTATGATTTTTTAAAAGTCTTTCTCAATATTCAATGAAGTATTGTCCATTTACTCATATGGAGAAAGTTGCACCTGTCGACATTTCTGAAAGGTAGTGTTGCCACCCACTAAACCTACTTTAGTAAAAAAAAAAATTTGTTCTCAACATAGGACCTATAATAATTGGAGAAGTATGGCCCGAGAGGGTTTCCCATACTTACTCCATCAGTTTGTGTGTAAATAGTTCCATTCTAGCTATAAAAAGAAATTCCAGTGGCGCAATAGTTTACTTAAAATATTGGGTTGAGTTGATGAAGGTGGAATTAAATTATTTTTATACACCGAATTAATGGTAATTTTCGAAGACTGGAAAGTTTGTAAATAAATTCTCTACATCAAGTGACATTTTTACTTTTGTGCATTTAAGTATTTGGAGGAATTCATGGGTAGATTTAATGCTATAGTTAGTAGGGAGATATGGGGTAATAATATCATTGAGAAATTTTTAATAGTTGGTATATGTATGTTGGAATCTGAGCAATAATAGGTCGTAATGGGTATCCCGGTTTGTGCATTTTAACATTATCGTATAAGTAACCAGGTTGGTAATGTCCAATAATTTTATTTATTTATTTGTAGGGATCCTGCAACAGCATTGTTGGATGTTATGAGTTTATTAACATATTTCTTTAAAGATTCAGTGATGTTCTCATTCAATTTAATAAATTTAGAACTATCATCAATGAGGTGCTGAAGTTTTTTGTGAGAATCCAATTTATTCAAAATTACGTAAGTATTGGATTTATCAGCTTTTCTGATGACTATATTAGGGTTGTTTTTTTAATTCTTTAGCAGCAATTTTGAGTTTGTTGGAATGTTCTTGTTTCTGTTACGTGGAATCTAATCTTTTAGACCTTCTACCTTGAGAAGATCTTTGAGCTTTGGATGGAGTATTATTAGTTTATCATTTTCCAGTTGACATAATGATTGATGAAAGATTTCAGTTTCAGTCTTCTTTGTGAGAAGGTCGAATTTAGGTCAGAGATGGCAATTTGGTTCTAGATTTAGAAATTCCTTTTGATCATGAGTTGATAGGTTTATGTATTTATCATGGTTGTTGGGAAGTAGAATATTTCCTTGGTACAAGTTGTACAGCTTTTTTGTAATTAATATTACTAATAAAATATAATAATAATTATTAATAAAAAAAAAATACAACACTTAATAATATTAACTATGGACATGGAAACAGTATCTTGACCGTGTTTTGAAAAATGATAACATTTTATACATCCAGACAGTTTTTATATAATTTATCATCTGAAAAAAAAATTATTAGATCGCATTTGAAATTGTATAAAAAATAAATAAAAACACCTTGTCTGTCATGTTCAATGAAATGTGCATGAAAGAAGGATTACTACCTAAATACACACACACACACACACACACACACACACACACACACACATATATATATATATATATATATATATATATATATATATATATATATATATATATGTATTTATTTATTTATTTATTAACGTAGAAGTAGCTGTTAAAACCATATATTAGCAATTTGTATATTTCATAATTGTTTTCATTATCTCATTTTTGTTTTACTACAGATACAACCAATATAATGGTCCGAAGTGAAAGAAAATATGTTTGAAGTGGACTTTTTTATATTCGAAATTAGAAATCGAATCCACCAAAATTTTCTCGTGGCTTCACTTAAAGGGATAAATTTTGCAAACTTCTCCCCTAATTTCCTCTATTTAACGGAAGTCTCACTTAACCTTTTGATTCCTGCGTTCCCGGACAATTTTAACGCTTCTGTCTGTGCTACTGAGTCAAAATTCGCAAATAATTGGTATGTTTCACGGTTGCTGAGCATTAAGTCATTTTTCTCTACAACTGCAACCGGCGGCTGGACATTACGTCATTTTTCTTTATCACTAGTAAAGCAGTTGTCGGGGATCAAAGAGTTAAACGTTGATATCAAAGGGTTAAATATACAGAGTGCGATGCATAAATTGACGTCTAAAATACGTAATAATAAGAATTGTAGTTATCAAATAAATTATCTCAAGTCCAGTCGCTGTTATCGCTTTTTCCAGTATTGACGGGGGTTTCCTTTCAAACCTTCTATTTGTAGTAGTGTAGAATGTAAACTTCTTGATTTACATTTTAGTTCTTTCTGCTGTGGGTTGATATATATATATATATATATATATATATATATATATATATATATATAAAAATTGTCCAAATGTTTTATATATCCAAGCGCTTTATCAAGGACGAATTTTATTTTTACTATGTACTGAATGTAGGGACAGTTTTATATAGAGGGTGCGATGGATAAATTGTCGTCTAAATTACGCAAAAATTAAAATAACACTGATATCTCATTTTAACAGATATTTTTACCAAAATTGCACAAAAATATCTTGAAATACTATAGGCTTATACTGGGTTCTCCTGCTTGTGTAGCATGGTGCAGAGTCCTATTGCCAGACATAGGATCTTCCAGCAGCCACCCTCTTGACCCAGGGCAGCACTACCGCCTCAACGCAGTTGATGTAGGCCTCCGTGTTGAGTCGCCATCATTAGAGATCACTCCATACACCTTTGTCATCATCATTGGACTCCTCCAACTCTTTCCGATTCAAACTGTTCTCAGATTAACACCGAAACACTTTGAAATGATCCTCTTGGAGGTTCTGGTGCGAATGCCAAGCAGTACAGTCTGCTGTTTCCAAATTTAAGAGGGCAAGAATATTAAGATTGGCAATGATTTGATCCTGTAGTTTTTTTTTTCTAAAGATCGTCTTCAAATAGTAGAAAATCGTCTTTTCATGAGAGTTCTCATTGGTCCAAAAATGGAAACGGGACAATTCGAATTCTGGGACCTCTTTTTGTACAATAATGAACATTTCATTTCTGTAGGAGAATACATAAGGTTTATTAGACATTTCTTTTCTAATTAATATGATCAGCTTTTGTAGCAAACATATAATAAATGGATGATCATTATTATTAGGTTGAATGAGAAAGAAAACTTCACATTTTGATTAAGTTGCGTATTTGACTGAACATTTTTTCTTAAAGAGACTGCAGGAATACTGAAAATTCCATGGAGAAAGCGACACATGATAGGCCTTGGAAACTTAACCCTCACTAGGAAAAAATAGAGAAACAAGCAAGCCACTTACCTGATGAGATTTTGTGAATATATGGCGGAATGGGGGGGGGTGCTGAATAAAGGAAGAAAAACTGTTAAGAGAAACACGAGAGAAAATTGTAGAGATTCATGATATGAAGGGACGTAGAACATAGAAGAAGAATGGTATTGCTCTAACAAGGATAGCGCAACGATGTGCTGATTTTGCACATCAGCAAACAGAACGTGGGTTAAGACAGATATTATTTCTCTATATTTGGTTTTCTATTCGAACTCGTGTTATGCATTCCGAAAACTAATCATTTGGACAGAAAAAATGCGTTAGAAACAAAGAAAAGAGTATTAAACTGTTACATGATATTTACGTTCCTGCATGGCAACGAATGCTGGACAATCCACTCAAAAATGAAAAAGAGACTTGAATCAATAGAAATGTGGTTCTATAGAGAGATACTGGGGATACCATGGACCGAACATGTGAGCATCGATGAGGTTTTGAAAAGAATGGAAACAAAACAGAAACTTATACTTAATATCAGGAAGAATCAGTTTGAAATTTCTGGGGCACATAATGAGGAAGGAGAACTGGGAAAACCTGATATTCACAAGACAGATTGAAGGAAAGAACACAGGAAATCAGCAAGTAACAGTCCGAGTGTAACTGCAAAAATTGTCCAAATCGTGTTACAATATGACATAATTGTCTATCCCACAAAATGTTTAATATTAAAAAAAAAAATTGAGTTTCTTTTTTCCAGGTTTTCAGGTAAGACGTTTAGCCATCTTGATACCATTTTTGTAATTAACATTGTAAAACCCTTTGAGTTATTCAGCTAGAAAGAGAACAGGTTAAAATCGTTTTGTCTCAATGCCACTGTTTTCCTAACTGAGCAATGGTGAGACGAAAAAGATAATTCAGGCCTTCAGTATTGGTACCAACATTCATATTCTGGTTTCTATCTTCAAATTACATTCAAGAGCCATCAAGAAAACAGCAAATAAGTTTAAAAAAGGGGGATCAGTAGAGAGGAAAACTGGATGAGGAGGTTACAACAGAAAGAAGGATCATCATTTCAACTTAGAGCTAAATACATTCTTATTGTTCAAAGTAGAGTCCAACAGTGTTATAAAAACCTTGGAGAATTCCAGTAAGATATCTTTAATCATTTCTAAGATACCACCGGTTTAAAAATGTTAATCGAACAATTGGACAATTTTGCTGTTACAGCCGGTACTTGAATAAACAGATGGTTGAACAGATTCCTGGAGAAATAACAAAAAGACAACTTATTAAAGGACAGGAAGATGTGGAGGGCCATGATCGCCTACGCCATGACGAGACACGGCACATAAAAAAGAAGTTATAGGAATTAAAAAAAAGGAGACCAACATCTTTAATAGATGATCTGAAAACTTTGTCCATTATTTCGTCATAGAAGCAAAAGCGAGTTTCCTTTCAGGAGCAGATGAAATGAACTGTCAATGATAAAAGTATACATAACTCATTACCATCAATGACCAGCGGAAGAAAGATAAAAAAAAAATGTCTTTTTCTATTTAGTGACTGTAGAATATAGAGAATAAAGAACAGCTAATATTTTTTTCCTTAACTGCTGAAGAGAGAAAATAATGAGATAAAATGCTTTTATCTGATTAACGGCGATATGATTATCAATCTTTCTTTTCTTTCCTTTTTTTTTTTTTTAATTCGTTTCGCGCCGGAGGCAATTTTAAAATGATCGCTTACTGAAATACTTTTTTTTCAATTAAAACCAATAGAGAATTTTCTAAAGAAGAAGAAAAAGATTACAGAGAAATAAGAGATTGCTAGAAATTGTTCACACTTAAGATTCTGGGGTGACGAGATGGAAAGCTTGTCAGTTAAAATATTTTATTTGATTATCAAATGACCGTGGTTGGAGGATATGAACAATGTATTGTGAAGTCATATTGCAATCTGTTAGATCCTGATAAAACTTTTTTAAAAATTCAAGTTAACCGCGAAAAGATATTCTCAAAGATAAAGTATTCTACTTTCTGTTTGAATTTCTGACATTAAGAGTTATTTACTTTTAGACTGGAACAATTTATCCCAGTAGATTAAATAAAGTGTTCAGTTCGAAAACCTTATAAGATTAACTAAATCGAAAAACACCTGAAGGAGGCTGAAAGGTACCCTTCAGCCTCCTTCAGGCTGAAACTTTATAATACAATGGGAACATTAGTCCGAATCTAAATAATGTAAATAGGTATTATAATTTATTTCAAAACACTTTTTTTTTTTTAATAAAGATCAGATCTAAATGAAAGACTTAATTAGTAGCTACTAGTAATGATACCCAATGCTGGGCGAATCATGACCCATTCTTTTGTTGTTCTGCGCTATACAATCGTTTCTTTGAAAAATTTGCATACATTGTAAAATGGTCTTAATGTGAGTGTTGTAATGTAATTAAAGTATTTTGACAGAGTCAGTAGTTTCATACACGACAGATTTAATGCCACCTCCACTTCAGGACGCGGGCGATCATGGATCTTAATATATTTTCTTTATTAATCACAAATTGCTATCATAGTGAAGTTGAAGTCTTCACAGTCCGGAATTAAAGTTTATGCTTCATTTAGACTGGCTGCCACCCAAGGCTATAGAGCCCCATCTATCCTATCATTTAAGCTGTGGCTAGGGGGAATGGGAGAAGAGACTCTGGTCTATACCTTTGCAAAAGGCATTTCTGCGGAGGTGAATGTAGGAGGCTAGCCTGGAATTTGAACTCAGTTTACCGATTTCATTTTTAAGGCATTTACACCATCCGCACAATCACATACGACATGTACTTCGCAAGCCGTGATGAAAATTCTAAGGTCATTCAGGAAAGAAAATGGTTTTAGTTGAATAACTAAGCAATTTAAAAATGCCATGAACAACTTATGAAAATTATATATATAAAAAAAATTGGAAATGAATAAGTTTGCTTTGGTTGATTTTGTTTAGCGGCATATCAACACCTATATGGTTTATTTAATGACAAAATTTAAATATATATGGCTTCATGGGACCCACTAACAGGTGCTATCATCCCGGAAACCTGCGAACAACTGATATTAAGAGGTGGTTTTATGCTCTTCAAAACCTCCAATCTCCCGATCAGGGGACTTGCTGCCGGGTGTAGTTTATCGTCAGACGCAGGACTAACAAATGAATTAGAAAAAAAATTAAATTTGATTTTTAAAACTGAATATTCAAATTGTCGCCATTATATGAAAAGTGCGGAGATGGGCAAATATAGAAGATACTTGAAGATAGATATAAATCCGAATTAATTAGGATGATTCATGTAATTTCAGTTCTAGGGAAGAACAGAGACTCTACCCTCTCCTTTGGACCCTGTCGTTTGTGGTGTTCCTTGCTTCCACTTTACCCTCACTCTTGGTTAGTTTTGCCCAACACAGCAAGTTGCTTTAAGAAGAAAACAAAAACTAGTCATGTTCTTAAATAGCCTTTAATGCATGGCGACAAACCTGTCCAGAAATATTTTACCTGTATACAATCGCTTTCTCAGATCGACGGTTAAAGATGGCGTCGAGTGAATAAAGCCTGTAGGTCTTAACGAGGACCATCCTGCTTCGAAGCCCATAAACTGACGCTAGAAAATAACAACAGAAATCGTATCTCTTGATGAGTATAAACAACAATAACAACTAAAATGGATATCACATGTAACTCAAACGGAAAATAATGACATAATCAAGATATTGGCATTTCACACTACATCGAACAAAAAGTTAGGATGACCTTAACAATATACTGAAAAAAGGCAACAACAATTGAGTTGAGGAACTTATTTTCCTGAAAAAAAGATTTTATAAATGCCAACCGATACTGGTAAAGGCTTATCGGTCAATACATACAGGATGTTTCCTTAAAAGCAATCAGCGAATAAAATTACCATTGCCATGTTCCGTTCGAGTGAACAGACGATAAATCTTAATAAAACAGGATTTATTTGATGCGACAGTTTTCCGTGATAGTCACATACACTCAGGTAGACACGTGTACGGATAGACAATCCACTCATTTGTATATGTGTGCGTGTGTGTAATATTCCACACAAACAAATACATATAATTTTTAGCTTTATGTATTAGATTAATAATTACTTAAGGAAATATGTGGATTGTATAAATATAGACTTATTCTTATCGATTTCGACCATGCAAAGATAATCGCAAAAATATATATTATTTAAACATTCACTTTTGATAAATATAACAATTTCATAAAGAAATGACGATCATTTTATTTAATAAACTTGTAAGCAGCTTCTTTCTTCTATATTTAAAGTCACGTTGCGGGCTGATGTTATGTTTTGAGAAAACTACAAAAACCGTGAAGAATAACCAAAGCGCATTGTCATTGTAAAAATATCAGTCAACACTTGACCACAGATTATAACAGGTGAAGAATTTTAATGTCGTGTTTGCTGTCTTGAAGGAACATACACCTGAATGAGGAACGAAAGAAAAATGTCCTTAACACGACATTCCCGTTGCAGCAACTATGCTGCTCTTTCTTCAGTGATAGTAATTTCGGCGTCTTCTATTGCCTTCGCTAATAACATCTTTGATCAAATCTGAAGCATAGTGAAATACAAAAATCTTCGTCATTAATATCACTGCACATGTAATACCAAGATACCAATACAAAAGTTTATAGATTGCCCAGATTTCTTTCTACTCTTCTCGCTGGCAATCCATGATTTCCACATCTGTTTAACATATTCGAGTGTTTTTGCTGATATCCTTCAAGAACATAAACCGCCATTAGAAGCATTAGAACCCAGGCTCCACTTTTTCGCGAAAACCTTAACCATTCGATTACATTGAGCTGACGAAAAGTTTATATATATATATATATATATATATATATATATATATATATATATATATATATATATGTAATGAGTACAGACGATCCTTAAAAATCTATTCAAGTTTCCTTGTAATTGTAAAATCGGAACTAACTTCCTAGTTGGAGGCATTTGTAATTCTGAAAATGTAGTATACGAAGCTACCATTTTTCCAAAAGAAAATATCAACGAGAAAAAAGTATACATAGGGATATCCGCTGGGATTTGGAAGCAGATACTTTACAATGACCGGCATTGCTTCTCCAATGCTTCATTAAGATATCAAACTGTTCTATCCAAGTATTATTGGAATCTTAAAGATGGAGGATTCCCCCCACAAATTAAATGTGTCAATCTCAGACTCCCAACAACTTCCAGGATAAATGCAATCTATGTATACAGGAAGAAATCATGATTAAGTATAAAAAAGCAATTGAATTAAATTATTGAACCAAACGTTCGAAGATATCTTCAAGTGTCAACACAAGAAAAGATTATTAATTATTATTATTTTTTATCTTATCTTTATTATTTTTTTATCATTATTATTTTTATCCTTATTTCTCTCTATATATATTATGTCTGTGTATGTGTATGTCTATGAACTTTTATATGTTTTATATTTTTTTTATTTAACTTATGTTATTGATGTCAAATATTATTATTATTATTACTGATATGAAATTGGGATGATCATAATGCAATGATGATTGTTTTGCTGTTGAAAATTACATGAATATCTGAAACTTCAATGTATCTATTTTAAATCTGATTAGTACCTTCCTTACCTTGTATTTTAACTTGTTCAATCCTTAAGGAAAAATCATTTCAAGGTTCCCCTATCGGTTCACGTTTAATTCTTTCCTTTCTTTTCTTTCCTTCCCTCTTACACTCTCCTTCTTTCTCCTCTCCTATTCTCTTATCCCTCTTTCTCTCTTCCTCACAAAGTTTTTTTTAAACATTATATTGACATTTTGCTTTTTCTTTCTTCCTCTTTTGATATTAATTTTTTCCCTTTTTCCTTTTTCCCCTCTCTTCTCCTTTCGTCTGGATAAATTGACTCTATTTATTAAAAAATCTTCCGTCTGAAGAGATGAATATTTGTATATTCATGAAATAAATTATAACCGAATCGATTTTTAAGGATCGTCTGTCCTCATAATTATTTTTGGCTCTGTTATTTATATTAGGTTCTCTTTGGATTAATTTTCTCCCTACTAATTATTAATTAGCATAACAGGTTGTCCTTGTCTGCTCCCGTTCGCCGATTGATCACTATGAAGAAAAGTGAATATTTAAAGGCTGCGCTGCTGCTTTAATGCATCACTCTTCATAAGAATTGAACGCTCTGGTGACCTCTCTAGTGTTTATATATCAAGTATATAATACGTTAAAAAAATTCCCTTTTCCTTGCGCCGATAGCCTAGAGGTAAGAGTCTCTGACTGATGTCAAATCGGTCGAGTTTCGTTCCCGGCTTGAATCAATCGGATGTCTACCCATACTGATGAGGTGTGATACAGCGAAACAGGCTATCTCTGGATGATTATATATATATATATATATATATATATATATATATATACTTCATAAATAGAGCATACCAAAATTCCTCTCCCAAAAGAATATTTCTAAGTGAACTAAACTGAAACACATAAAACAAACATTAGTCAACAATAAATTTCCCAACTACATCATTGATAAGCAAATAGAATTATTCTTACAAAAAGTACACGACGCCAGTAAGAAAAATCCAACACCACAAAATCGTCATCTTTTATTGCAACTAGATGCACAATAATTATAAGCAGTATGAATTTTCTAGAAGGAAAATTATTAAACATCATATTTCTGCTGTAACCCACGAAAAAAACCTATAAAGTTCATAATATATTATAGAAAATGAAAGACCGCAAACCTCATCGTCACCAACCGAAATTACCCCTACTAGCAGTGATCAATATAGTATACCAATTCCAATGCCCACCGAGTACAAGACTCAGTTACTTATCAAAAAACAATGACCTATATTGGACACACCTCTTCAAATAGATGTCTGACATGCCACCTTTCGAAGCAGAGTCCAGTTAATAAACATTTATTAACTCATAATTTATAAGAACCTTTAAGGAAAATTCTAGTTGACAACACATAATTAGGGAAGCATTGCTTATTAAATATTATTCGCTCGCTATTTAGCAGTGGCGGTAGCATGTTAAAAGTTTTCTAAAAATAGACGTCATTGCCAGGTCAACTGACCTCACATAGCATGTGACCGCCAAAAAGCATACAACCAACACCTGCCGAACATACTCCACCCAGCAAAGCTACTATTTAGAAGCCACACGCAGAAATTCCCCATCCAAAAACAACATCATTAATAATGGCTTATAGAACTATCCGAAAGCGATCGGAAAAATTATAACAGTAGACAATTTCTATACTTTTAAGCCTGGAAATACGAAAAAAATGTTAGAATGCTGAGAAAACTCAATAAAAGATTAATTAAATCTTCCTTGTCGGCCGTTTTCAATGAAACATGCTTTAAAGAAAGGCTGCTGCCCAAATACACACACATGCTATATATATATATATATATATATATATATATATATATATATATATATATATATAAAAAATAAATAAATAAAAATACTAGCATTTTTATTCTGCTTCATTTATATTTTCGCAAACTTTCCCAAAACGTCTGCGTAATAGTTTGTTGCATTTCTTTTTTTGTCTTGTACATCCTAACTATTTGATATATTCTTAAGATTTCGGTAAGTAGTGATTTTCTAAGCCCGGCTTAGATGTAGCACAAAGCCGGAAGTATGGGAACCCAGTGAGGATCGAACTCACTACTCAGTCGTAATTGATCTAGAAAGACAAGCTTTCTAACCATTACACCACGTCGAGGCGCCCTGATTTCGGTAAGTATCAAGAATAAACATTCCTTTTTCGTTGAAACGTACCGCGTCCAATTTTAATGTGTCAGTTTGTATATTGCATAAATGATACTTCAGGTATAGAGTAATCTATGAAGATTGTTTTCACTCTTAATTGTTTGTGGGATGTGTTTCTGTTGTCACAGCAAAAGTATTTTCTCAGAGGGTTGCTAAGTTCACTTATCTGTCAGCGAGCAATGTTTTTCGACAGAATTGAGATGACTAAGTGTTTTGGGGCTAATAAATAATTTGAAAATTTCCGAGTTTCGAAGAGATATACTCTTTAAAGAAGATACATTTCTCTCAGCATTAAATTGATATGTCCTACTATGCATTGGCGCCATCTGCTCATGGCCTCTATATCTTTCATATATTTCGTTATTTGAAACTTAATCTCATTTCAAACACCAGAAGCTGGCGCCAAAACAAAACTGATTGGCTCACAACCAAGACTTAAAGATTAGCTTACAACAATAGGCAATCACATCTATCGAAATATCTTATATATGCAATGACCTTTCAGAACATATTCGATCATGGCTCTCTACAACATCTTGCGCTTTGTGAGCTGCCTGGTCGGGTGTCTGTCGAACTCTCTGCTTGCAGAGAGAAACCCGGACGAAGCTCCGCCGAAGGGTAGGGTTTCGTTGGGGGAGGTTGACGGAACTGGCGGGTTGGGATGGTTATTTATTTTTGGCTGGGCCTACGGGCTCGGAGATACCCACATTAAAAAGGCCTTGTGCCACATTCGATCCCCGTGGGTGGATTGATAAATACCATCTTGCATTTTGTACCCTTATCATTCCTTTTATTTGTTCTCTCAGTCATTCAGCCATATTCGTTGGATAAAAGCGTTGGTTGAAGTAATCCAGTGACTTGACCCAAAGAGTTGTGGGTTCAATACCTGGCCATAGTAGAAGTGAACAAAAAAACTTGGAGTGTTGAGTTACTAAAGTGAAACAACTGAAACTGGGATATCCGAGAGAGGCATGGCACGTGAAACTAGAAGAACCTACCCCAGTGGACGAAATAAAGGGTTCGAAATACCAACGTAAATCTCCTGAAGAAGGCCGGAGCGTAAACGTCGAAATGTCGTGAATATGGCAAAATGAGGACAGTAGTCCGAACACTGTAACTAGTGCAAATAGTTACAATACCTTATCTCAGAAATATAGACACATAGTCATTAAGTAGATTACTCCCTACAACCGACTGCTTCTCTTCCTATAAGTGTTAAATTCGCTAAGCTCGCTTTTCTCAACTCTTCGAGATATTTCTTTGTTAGCTGCAGTTTCTTTGTAATTCCTGTTCTCTTTAAATCTTCCTCGTTAATTACATATTCTATTTAGGATATTCTCAACAATCATTGCTTGATCCATGTTTTGGTCTCATCTTTTCATTGCCCAACATTTATTGCCATATAGAAAATTACTACACAACAGTTCCGCACTCTTTTCTTTGTTTCTAATTTTAGTTTCTGGAAGGTTTTTTCGCTATTTTTCTATAAAACTTCGGATCCTTGTGTCATATTTTCCCTCCTCCCGTTACTAAAGCCCAACTCTGGTAGCTAAATTTCTGTAATGGATCAGTTCGACTTTCCCCCAACTGTACCTTACACTTTTGGTCGCATCTTTTACTGACACCCACACAGCCAAATATCAAGAAACTAACTAAAGAAATAAATATTGCGATGGTGCATAATTATCAGGCGTTTTTGTGGGTGAGTTGTTTGTTAATAAAAATTGCTGCTTTGTTTACTTTTTTAATAAAAATATTATTTTATTTTCAGGTAAAAAAATGCGTTTCAATAATCATACGCTCCGGAATAATCATTTAAATATATTGTTGTTAAATTGTTATGTTTCATTTTTCATAATAAATATTGTTTAAAGAACGCCTGATAATTATGGACCAACTCAATATTAACTAGAAAAACCCGTGAAAATTTCATAGTTTTCCTATTTTAATATTTTGATGAATCTTAATTCATGAAATAAACTTATGGCGACTTCTACAACAATAAAATATCTGTAGAAATTCCCCTATCGCATCGTTAATTATTTGAGCTTAACGACCAAGAAAATATTGCAATAACAATCATAAGTATGAATGTCTATTACGACTGAGTAGCGAGTTTAATGTCACTGGGTGCTCCACGCTTTCGGCCTTGTGCCATATCTAAGCTACACCTAGAAAATCACTATTTGGGAGACTTCGACGTGGTGTATTGGTTAGCAAGCTTGTCGAGCTAGATCAAATACGACATACTTTCAGCCTTGTGTCATATCTAAGCTATGCTTTGAAACTTACGACACATATGAATGCCCTTTCGAAAAAATGCGATTTTGATCCATCATTTCTAGCTGGAAAGTTTCTCCAATCTATAATTTGCTTTTTAGGTTGTTTACTTTTGTTATTAATCAGGCATTCTTTTTGCAATTGATGTTTACTCTCTTTTTCTTCATTTCCTTCGCTACCTTCTGTAGGAGTTCATGTAGTTTCTTTTCTGCGTCTACTATAAGCACTGAATGACCTGCATATAGTATGTTGATTGTGGCCGCCAATAATGAATCCCGCCAGAACTTCTAATGTTCGCAGAACGGCTTCACCGTATGGATTGAAAAGATCTGGTAAGGTTAATTTTTGAGCAGACTGAGTCTGTCAGACAAAAATTGACGTTAATTTTTGTACAATTTTTTTTTTTTGAAATTAGATATTATAGACAAACATATAGAAGTACTCCTTGGTTTGCTACATAGTAAGATTTGGGCGCTTCGACGTAGTGTATTGGTTATCAGGCTTGTCTCGATAGATCAATTAAGACTGAATAATGAGTTTGATTCTCACGAGTGCTCCATACTTTTCGTTCTTGTGCCACATCTAAGCTACGCTTAGAAAATATAATTAAATTATTCGTTGTAATGGTTATCAAGCTTGTCTCGCTAGATCAATTACTATTGAGTATTGAGATCGATCCTCACTGGATGCTCCCAAATATAGGCCTTGTACCATATCTAAACTATGCTTAGTAAATTACTTTATAGTAAGATTATGGTAGAAGAGACTGACTCTTTGCTATGTCGTTGGAAAAGCTGTTAAGATATATCATGTCGGAAAATGATTGTCTTGATTTGCCTAATTTTATTAAGACTCCATCATCTGTTAGTGTTCATGCCGAGATCAATTAGTTTATAGTGAGAAAGATAAGGGGATTCTGAAGGACATTACTTCGTCCTGTAAACTTAGTTCAGTTTATTACTTAATAATGATAGAAAACCGATCCCCAACTTTAAGTCGGATATACTTCGTACTAATTGACTCATGCTGTCAAAAGCTGATGGTGGACTTCTTAGTCTTTACAATTATTAGGTTTTCTCTTCTAAGTCTTTTCGAAGAGCAGGTCTTTTCATGTCTACGTGTAAGCAGTCTTTTTCGAACAATAGGCTGCATTAGTAGATCATAAGGCAGATTATTAAAAGAATTAAGGTATTGATATTATTATTATTATTAAAGATACCGCAGCCATTTTCCAATAAAAGCATCTGCATTAGAAATGGGGGAAATGTTTATTTTCTTTGCTTTACAGAAAAGGTCCCTTGTATAATTTAATCCTGGGCATGACGATAAACTACATCCGGCAGCAAGACCTCTGATCAGGGAGATTGGAGGTTTTGAGGAACGTGGAAACACCTCTTAATTGCTGTTGTTCCCAGGTCGACCCTGACCCAGACAGCAGCAACTGTTAGGTTCCCAGCTATGAGTAAATAGTAACACCAAACAAAGTATAAAAAAAAGTATAAAAAATATATATTTATAGTGAAAATTGCCAAAACTACTTTTTATCTGTAGTTGACGTCATGCACCTGCATTCAAAATATTTACATTTCGGCATTAAATAACGCACATAGGTTAACATGCGGGCTAAACAAAATCAAACCAACGGAAACACACATTCTGTTTCTAATTTATTCATTTGAGTAGACAAAAAATATTTCTAAAACAAGAATAATTATATCATTGAAGTTTCCTGTTTCTGAAGTAAAAGATGTTTACACGTATGATCTTCCTTAGTGAAAAGCGTCAATGGTTTAAAATGCTGACAACGTTACCTTCAAGGAAAAGTTACAAAATTCAAAAAACCTTGTACTTAATCATTGTTTATGTATATTGTTATGCATGAGAGAATATGTGAGTGAACAAGTGAGAACGAAAAGAAACAAACTACATTTTAATAAACGTTATTTTCTTCATTAAATTAGGCGGGTTATTCAGAATGCTAATCGGGCCGCGTGTGGCCTGTGGGACACAGTTTGCTCCTGAATGGCCTAGAGTACACCCCGGGCTTATTCTAGACGAAGCTGTTTTATACAGTGTATAATGTTTATGATGTGTAAGTTAGGGTGGGGCAGTTTATTGCAAGAAAAAATAAATAAAAATAAATAAATAAAATAAACGAGCTCCGTAACTTATGAACCTAAACCACTGAAGAAATAAAAATCTTGTGAAATCATCTTCTTACTCATATTCTTAATCTAAAAAAGAAAAAAAAAAAAGAAAACAAAAAAGAAAAAAAAAACAGGAAATTAGTGTATCATTAATTTCAACAAAATCGTAACTCTTTGTTCGCTCATGGATTCAAATGTCAGTTTTCATCGGAGCGTTGTAAACCAAAATAAATCAAATAGCGGATATCACATATTTTCCTCGGATATACATTTTTTTTTTGTATCGTTAGCTGGACTAAGTAATGTCCTTTCGAATCCGCGTATATTTATCATCATAAACCAATTCATGTCGGCATGAACACTAACAGATAATAGAGTGTTATTGAAATTACGCAAATGATATAAAAATATAGGGGAAAAAACTATTAATGTATATATTTTGTGGGTTCATTTAAAAGAGATTGGAGAGAATTGAGATCAAGCGACAACAAGGCGCACAGTAAAAAAAAAAAAAAGAGGAGAGGTACTCAATAAGGTATAAAACAAAATCAATTTTATTAAAATAAAATAAAAGCAAATTTTATTAAATATTAGGGATGCACAAATTTGTTGGTTTGTGCGCCCAGAAAAGGAGGTAATAATTTTCTGGAAATGTAATTCATTTTTCTAAAATAAAGCTCAATGGCAGTTGCGGAAAAGTATCAAGTTTACAATCAAAATCAATCAAATAACACGAGAAATCAAAAGAAAAACACCATCATATACAAAACAATGCAAATTTCAAGGAAGAAGGTAAAATAAAATTGTTTCATCGCGGTTAAAAGGGTAGATTTACCTTGAATTATAAAATTTTAATGTTCTTAATCGTTCTGGGAGTTTAATGTTCTTAATAGTTCTTGTGATTTGTGATTTATAGGAGTAATCGAAGTTCGTAACAGAATCCATTCGTGTCGTCAGAGCAAGAACGGATTCTGTGTAGAGCGTTTGTTTTTCGAACAGTATTTGTTCTCTATCATGGAAACAACTATTTTCATACAATTGTCAGAGTGAAAATAAGACTTAATTCTGTCGTGAAAATGACAATTTGGTTGTCAGGACATCGTTGAGAGGTGGGTTTTCCTTGAGTCAATGTTTGGTCAGGTTTTTAGATGATATGGAAGGCGTCGCATCTCCAACTCTTCGACATCAACAGCATAAAACGGAACAAAATATAACTTATTTTCATATTTCTAGATAAAAAGGCATAAATGTGAATAAAATGTAACGTGTTTTCATATTGCCCCCACCAAGAAAATAGCTTAGAAACTTTAACTTATTTTCATACGAAAATGTGAGTTCTTTTCATATTTCCACATAAAAGAAGTATAAACATTTAGAAATTTAGTTTGTTTTCAGATTTCCATACTAAGAAGCCTGTATCATAATAAAACGTAACTTATAGTCATATTTTTAAATAAAAAATATAAATGAGAACAAAATATAAATTCTTTTCATATTTCTAAATAAAAAAGAATAAACTTGAACAAAATATAACATAAAAAGGTTAAATCTGAACGAAATGTAACTTTTTTTTATATTTCTTACTAAAAAAAGCATAAATCCGAATAAAATATAATTTATTTTCATATTTCTAAATAAAAGAGCATATATCTAAATAAATTATAAATTATTTTCATATTTCCAAATAAAAAAGTATAAATCCTTAGAAAATCTAGCATATCATATTTCTAAATGAAAAAGTATAAATCGGAACAAAGCGTAAATTATTTTCCTATTTCCAAATAAAAAAGTTTTAATTTGAATAAAATGTAACTTATTTTCATATTTCTAAAGAAATAGCATTAGTATGAACAAAGTGTAACTTATTTTCGTATTTTCAAATAAAAGAATCCTTAGAGAATTTAGCTTATTTTCATATTTCTAAATCAAAAAGCATAAAACTGAACAAAATGTAACTTATTTTCATATTTCCAAATAAAAAAAGCATAAATCCTCAGAAAATTTAGCTTATTTTGATATTTCTAATAGAGAGTAGGATTCTAATATTTTTTAGATTAATGTTCACTCTATACAAGGTTTAAGAGCCACTCGAGATAGAGTGTTACTAATTAAAGCGTAAGGGGCAATGAGGGCTATTTGGTAACGCCCATCTCCTTTCTAAATAAGTTTCGATAGGTTGTACAGGTTTGTATGGTACCAGCAGCATGACCTGACCTATTATCAAGTAAACAGCAAATGGCAAACAAACTTTACGAACACCAACCAGGAGTCAGACAGGAAAACAAGTCATCGTCGGAACCCATTCGTATCAGGATCCTCTCTCCCCCATACCCCATGGTGGCGTAAATGGATGTGAATCAGAGGGAGTTTGACGATGCCATTCGCGTGAATTTGATTTGGGTGGACAACTCTGTGTGGTTGAGAAGCCCACACTTGGACAGGAGGGCCTACGTCACAACTCAAAGGGGATTGAGAGTTGGCAAAGCTGGTTGCATCGGGCTGTCGGTTGCTTGGTCTATCAAGCTCCGCCTTGGTTACACTAGCCCAACTGGCGCTGCCCTCTTCCACTGGTTTGGCCGTTGAGATCGTGTAGACAGGAAAACACAACTACTGAAAGGGGTGAAGTGTGGGCATTGTGCTAACCAGAGTTGGTATTGGAAATACATGAGTAACTAATGTAGACCTGTTAAGAGCTGAAGACGTAGCTCGATTCGCCCACTGCAATCATAAATTGACGGTCAAGTATATTATGATTGAATGTAAAAGCTATCAGCTTAAACGAAGGAAATAATACAATGCTACAAATATATATATATATATAAAAAAAACAAACATTTAAAAATGTTGCACGTGACCAGATAAAAGTTTTTTTAATTCCTTTAAAAGTTGTTTATATATGTGAGGACTGATTTAAATGGTTCAAATTGACAGATTAAGCAATCTATTTAAAATGAATTCTAACTACCAAACTGAACAGCTCCAGCTATTGGACAGAAGAAAAGTATATATGTGCAGGGTGTGATGAATAAATTGTCATTTAATTCACGCAAAAATGAAAATTACATTGACATCTTATTTTAACAGATAAATTTACACAGAAATATCTTGGAATACTAAAAAGTAAATTTATTCAATACAAGTGCAATTGACTTCAAACTCGGCCTCCAGACGACTTCGGAATCTCCTACAATTCTTCTGGAGGGTCTCCTTGTTTAAGTTGGTGAATGCTGCCATAATCCTTGCCTTCAGTCCGTCTTTGCTGTTACAAGGAGTTTTGTTGATCTCTCGCTCAACTGCGCCCCACAGATAATAATCAAGGGAGTTGGAGTCTGGGGAGTTAGGTGGCCAAATGTAAGAAGTGATGTAGTCTCAGAAATTGTCTGACAGACATGACTGGGTTCTCTTGTTTGCGAGTCAGTTTGCCACACATGGGTACTTCCAGCAGCCACCCTCTTGACGCAGTACTACCTCGTTAATGCACGGTGTAGGCCTCCGTGTTGATTTTGAGACCCTTTGGGTAGATAAATGGAGGTATAACGTGGTCGTCTATAAGGATCACTCCAAACCCCTTCGTAATCACCATTAGATTCATCCAACTCTTTTCGAATTCTATGCACTGTCCTCAGATTGACACCCAGACACTCTGAAATGTTCGTATTGGAGCTGCCGGCGCGAATGCCAAGCAGTTGGTTGGCGTAAAACAACCCATCATGATTGACACGCCTTTATAAGGTGGTGCTGAGAAGTTCTCGTCTCCACTCACTTCCAAATAATATGACCGAACATAAGAATTGGTTTTGTAATCTATTATTGCTTAGGCAGTCTATTGTATTTCTTTCAGCAGTATTTCTTCTTGATTAAAGAAATAAAACCCAAATGATGCTAGGATTTTTTACGCTAATGTAATGTTGTCACTGTTTCTAATCTGTGATAAATGATGATTTTTTGTTTCCCATTTTGAAAACCTTCGTAAACTGCCATAAATAGTGATTTTCCAAGCATAGCTTAAACCTGGCACAAGGCCGAAAGTATGTGGCGCCTAGTGAAGATCGAACTCACTACTCAGTCGTAATTGTTCACGCAAGACATACTTGCTAACCATTTACACCGCCTCGAGGTGACCACCACTACCATAAAAATTCTACTTTTGTCTGCGAGGGACGTGGACAATAATGGCCTTCCACGACTTTGACTTCCTCTCTTTGTACTTCCTTCCCTTTGAATTTTTTGTTATTCACGTGTTCTGTTCATAGTACATCAATGTTGATGAAATCACATTTATATCACCTCAAGTCTCTTCTCCATTTGTGAGGAAATTGTCCAACGTCACTGCCTTATAGAAAATGAACGATTACATAGGAGTCGGCAGCTTTATTTTCTTTGTTTCTAAGGATCTGGTTGGTTGGTTGATTTTGTTTAGCGGTGTACGCAAATTTATGCCTTCAAATGAAGATATTTTATACATACAAAATTGAAAGTATAAATCTGTTTTTTTAGATATATAGTTTGTAGATGATCAAATATATTGTTTGTAATATTTTAAAAATGTATTGCTGGTAATTTCTCTACAAAAAATGTATTGTTAGAGTGTAAAAACTCAGGGTTCACTCGCTGTGTTTGAAGCTTATGCTTAACATGTGGTGGCAGTCTGACTCTTAACATGTATCCTTGTTTAAGGCTACATGTTAATGATATGACAGCCATCCAGTCGTTAACATTAAAAGAAATAAGTGGCAGGCGAACATTGAAATGAATTTGATGTAAAAAGAAGCGTCTAGGAAAAGAAGAGAACCCAGTCATGTCTGTCAGACAATTTCTGAGACTACATCACTTCTTACATTTGGCCACCTAACTCCCCAGACTCCAACTCCCTTGATTATTATCTGTGGGGCGCAGTTGAGCGAGAGACCAACAAGACTCCTTGTAACACCAAAGATGGACTGAAGGCAAGGATTATGGCAGCATTCACCAACTTAAACAAGGAGACCCTCCAGAAGAGTTGCAGGAGATTCCGAAGTCGTCTGGAGGCCGAGTTTGAAGTCAATTGCACTTGTATTGAATAGATTTACTTTTTAGTATTCCAAGATATTTCTGTGTAAATTTATCTGTTAAAATAAGATGTCAATGTAATTTTCATTTTTGCGTGAATTAAATGACAATTTATTCATCACACCCTGCACATATATACTTTTCTTCTGTCCAATAGCTGGAGCTGTTCAGTTTGGTAGTTAGAATTCATTTTAAATAGATTGCTTAATCTGTCAATTTGAACCATTTAAATCAGTCCTCACATATATAAACAACTTTTAAAGGAATTAAAGAGAAAATTTGAAAAATAAAATTGGAATGAAAAAAAATATATTTATGTGAAATAAACATTAAACTAATTTATTTATAGTTTTTTGCAAATCAGGTTTTAGCAATTTCCGTGTTTGTCTAAAATCGGACAAGAATTATTCATTTACAATGAATATGTGTTTGAGGAACATTATAAATTGAAGTACCTTTGACATAAGGCTGCAGGAAGTAGCGTCATTTTGGTCATAAGGAATTTCAGTTTCTGTAGTAGATCGACCATTTGACCTCGATTGAGTAAGATCTCCAGTTTTTATTGGGGGAATCAGAAAACCTTAGAGTATTTTTTTTCTAAAATCGCGTTATGTCTCTGGATTCACGTAGTTTGTAATTTTTTACGACCTTGAATAGATGTTCATCGTCAGTAAATTTTTGGCGCTTTTGCCAGGATCATCTTTTTTTTTTTTTTGCTCAATATTTTAACACACTCTGCGCCTATTAACTTTTTATAAACACTAGGAAGCGACAGCACAAAATTGGAAACAAAGTTCCAGCATAATTTTGTAACATGGGATCCAGATTAAAAGAACACTTGAATCTTTTATCCATTTGAGAGGATGAGATATGCCTTTTTATTTAAAAAAAAAGAAAAAGTCAGCATTGTGTATTTTACCTGAGCTAGAACATCAACAGCTCACGTGAAATCAGAAATTCTATCGACAACACAACAATATCATCGCCTTTCATCCCTTTATTCTTTTGTACTTATTTAATATAATTCTAGTCCTGGGATTACGATAAACTACATCCAGCAACAAGGCCTTCTTATCGGGAGATTGGAGGTTTTGAGAAGCTTCAAATCATCTCTTAATTGCTGTTGTTCCCAGGTCCGCCTCGACCCGTGGTGGTAACACCTGTTAGACTCCCAGCTAAAGACAAATAGCGGACCCCCAAACAAAAACAAAACATTATGAAAGTACACTATTTACCTTTTTCGGACTATTGTCCTCATCTTTGTCATCCATATTTATTACAACGTTTCGACCGTTGTACGCTCTGGCCTTCTTCAGGTGATTGGAATGTCAAACTGAACCCTTTATTTCGCTCACTGGGGTAGACAGTGCAAGTTCCACGTGTCATGTCTAATGGATATCAGTTGTCAATTATCTCCTGTTAATTCCCCTCTCCAAGTTCTCCGCCGCCTTAACTTAACTGAGTATTAAACTCACACTCTTTGGGTCCTGTCACTGGATCTAATTAACGCCTTTATCCACTGTGGCATGTGTCCTTGAGGACATGGTACAGTACATAAAGTAGGCGTTAACTGTAATCCATTAGGTTCAGTTCGACATAGTGTACCTCATCTCAGAAATATAGACAGATTATCAAAGTATAAAATACATTTTTATATAGAAAAATTACAAATAGTACCTATTTCTAATATAAAAAATTACCAACAAAACAATTTTATAGTATATATTTAGTTGAAGTCATAAAATTGTGTTCAAAATATTTAGATTTCAGCATTAAATAAACCATATAGGTGTTGATATGTCGCTAAATAACAAATAAGATCAAATGAATATAATTCATAAATACTTTAATCTACGTATGAATTTACAAAGTACTTATCTGAAAAGAACCTATTTCTGGAAAGAACGAATAATCAATGTCTTCCGACATTAACAAAAGAGAATAAATATAAAAGATGAAAATAAATATAATTTATCTGGAATCAAATTCCTTTTGTGTCAATGGAATACACTAAATATTTAATACATTTAGACGGCTTAATAGATCTTTGCCATTAATTTATAATATATTTTTATCTATAGGGTTGTGTGTTGCAAATGGTCACGTGTATCAAACTTGACCAATCATATCGCGTAATGTTTTAAAGCGTGTATCAAGTGTGAATGGGGACAACAACACAAATCCGAAAACGTGGAATTAAAACAAATTAAAGTAAATTTTATACTTAAATAAAACTAACAGAAATATTTTTCTATGAATGTCTTCTTCCGGAAAACCAACGAAGCCTCTATTTTTACTGCAGAATTACGAGCCCTGAACATGGCACTTGACCTCATAATGAATCTACCTGAACAAAAATATATTTACAAACTATCTATCAAGTCTCATGGCTTTTTGGGGTTTTTTGTTTTTTTTAAATCTTTTCGCCTCAAGCAAAAAATAAAGCCACTAAGACGCAAGGTGACTTCTGAGCGTAAGAGAATATGAGAAAAATACTATTAATGAGAGGGAACATTAAAAGATGAGGAATTAAGAAGACGGTAGATAACGATTGACATTACATTTAAATTTTTGAAGATTGAAGTTGATTGGGAAGCAAGAAGCCTGAAAAGAGTTCCACAATTAAGAAGTGAGATAGAAGAAATTGTCAGCATTGAACTTACGGTTACATATGTAAAATGATGAGACCTTGCCGCCAATCCAGTACTGCATTTGAATTCATAAAGTTTAGGTACCATAGTGGAAAGTTTATCAGAACAATTACTTTGAAGATATTTATAGAAAAAAGCACAGAAAAGCTACAATACGGAAGTGGGAAAATGACTGAAGCAGAGATGCCAGGTCAGAACCAATTATATTGCAGATGATTTAAATTTTAGCAAGAACCTCTAAATATATAGCAGGAGCACCGGCGCAGATGTGGCAGCAGTATTCAAAGCAAGGATCAATGGTAGACTTATAAATATGCAAGACAGATTTTGGTGAGAAAAATTGTCTAGTACGATGCAGTGAATCAACTAGTAGCAGGACCTAGCAATTGATTCGATCTACTCTTTCCACTTTATGTCAGCGGAAAACTTTAGTCCGAGAAGTCGCAATGAATCATTCTCCTGGAGGTTAGCGCCTGGGATGTTGATGGAAACTAAAAAGGGTTATCTCAGACGATTATATGAGAGAAACTGCTTTGAAGGCGTTAAAATTAACAAGAAATTACTTGACTCAGTCAACAATAGAAAGTAGATCGATTTTTTTTTATCAGCTGCCAATCTGACTTCATCAAATCGATTAAAACAAGTATATCATATAGTCATCAATATAGATACCGAGTTGATAACTGATGTAATAAAGGAAAAAGAATCTAACCATCCATTCATAACAGACAAATACGAAAATATAATAAGGAATCAAAAACAGACATTTTTTTTTGTATACCAAGTCATGTTAGTATACCAGGGAATGAAAAAGCGAACAAATTCGTCAAAAAATTTGTTATTAGGTTGGTGCAAAAATAATATCGTTTTTTGACGTATTTTTTAACGTCAAAAAACGATATTATTTTTGCACCAACCTAATCACATGCAAATAGCGAAAGTAAACATAACCTACATAGATGTTAAAAGGAAATTCACAGAATATGTTAGGGAGAATAGCAAACAGAATGGAATACTAATCGACATAATAAACTATGAACACCAACCAAAAGTCAATTCCAAAATAAAAGTCAATAATTGACCGAAGACAAGAAACAGTGCTAAGCCAAATTTTGACATCCAAGATTAATCCACACGCACTTGCTCAAAGGACAACACATCTATTGCAACCACAGGATAAATGGCAAAAGATACAAGATGGGAAAATAGGTATACAGTTATTTAATTGTTACAGGTATTGTGAATAATAGCAAATAATTTGAGTCGAGAACAAAGAAAGTGGATTCTAAAGCAGTATTGTTAGATTGAAAATGTCGAACAGATGCGCAAAACGTGAAGAGAAGCCTTTGACACGCCTGACAATTTATCATATAAGAGATTAAATTAAAAGCAAAACGTGTTCAGTAATTAATGGAGCGAAATCTGGGCGTCCATAGCGATGCGCGTCTATGAATGAAGAAAATAAGGTAACTGTGATAAACAAGTTTTATTGTTAAAAATCAACGTAAATGTAATAAAATTTAAAAACAAAAACAAAAAAAATTATATATATAAAGTGTATTCCTACTTTTGGCCCACCCCGTAAATTAGCAGAATGCAAAAACTAGAGTAAAATAAGTAATAAATGCTACCAAGCTCCGAATTTGAAAATGTTGTTCTAAAACAAATGCTGCCAAAATTATAGGTTTCTTCAAAGAATCAAACCTCTACAAACTAATATCAAATAAATAAAAATCGAAGAAAACAAATTGGAATGTGACAAAAATCTTGGTGCAAAACACTGAATAGCAACAAGGAACTATAATTTAAAAAAAAATGGTTTTGGCATCTAAACTCCCGAGAGTTTAAAATACACACACAACTCTTCTTTAAAACATAAATACCCATTAAACATATATCAAATAATTTCGTCCGCCTCAAGCCAGCAATAATAGAAGTCAGCTGATCTCATTCAACATCCTACAGCATGACCTCTGATCGGGAGGTTTTGAGGAGAGTGGAACCATCTCTTAATTGCCGTTGTTCCCAGGTCCATCCTGACCCAGGGTGGTAGCACCTGTTAAGGTCTCAGCTATGAGCAAATAGTTAACCGCCAAACTGGGGTCAAAACACTATGAAAGTAAAAAATGGATTTTTGCATTGGAAATACCCGAAATACATATTTTAAATAAAAATTATTACTACTAATAAATTTGACTCTTGACAAAATCCCTCTTTACAAAAATATGTCAATGAAACTTGATCTACAAATTGATTTCTTACAAAGAATGCATATTCTATTCATACGAACCTATCCTAAAATTCTTGGTGGCATTAAATTACCCATTGAGGTGTTAATATGGCGTGAAACAAAATAAACGCAAGCTGGGTGGTAGCACCTGTTAAGGTCCCAGTTATGGGCAAACAGTGAACTCCCCACCAAACAAAAATTAACAATACTTTTTTTTATAAAATAAGCGACAATAGATTTTATGATCTAAAAATATATATTTAAAATATATATATATATATATATATATATATATATATATATATATATATATATATATATATATATAGAGAGAGAGAGAGAGAGAGAGAGAGAGATGCTGCTCGTGTCAACCAAACGTCTGGGTTTGGTAATACTCAGATTGTTGAACTCTTTGCTTTCGGGCACGGAGGAACCCAGTCAAAGCTATGCCGAAGGGTAAGTCTGGGGAAGTAGACAAACCCGACCACGTTATTACGGGGTCTACGGCGAATTTTCGCCCGAGCCGAGAGTCTCGGAAAGACCGACGTAAAACCGGCCTTGTGCCACATCCCGATCTATGGAGAACTCGGGTAAATACCAAGAATGATATGTTATTAAACAATCAACCATGCTAAAATTCATATTTATGCTTTTATCTGTAACTGAAGGTCAATTGCGTTCAAAATATTTCCATTTAGTTATTAAAAAACCCATAGAGATGTTGATATGCCGCTAAATAAAATCAATCATCCTCATTCAACAATAGGAGAAAAATACGCCATTAATTCGTACCGACCGGTTTAAGCTGAAATTAGTGAAGAACATCAGTTTTTTGGATCAGCTTCTCTGGCTCTTCTTAAGTTGCAACAAAGCGAAAGACAACAGACTGCTTAAGATAAACCATCTTTTTGAACAACTGCACAAACATGACGAACCAACGCAGATATAAGAAAAACGCAAAAAATAAGTCTACAAACGTGCTGTCTACTTTTTGTTTATAGGGCTGAATATGATTATAGGGCTGAATATAATTATAGGGCTGAATTTTTGGGTTATGAACCAATGCCACCACGGCCTTCTCGAACACTTCCACCAGCGTTCACTTCGCATCATATTCAATGTGAATTGGAATAACTTCATCAGCGATGTCACAATTTAGACGCATATTCTATTGAAATATTATAAACATTATTTAAGAACTAGCATAGTACCCGTAAAATATGACGGAATTATTCATCTAAGGATAGATTATATACTTTTCAAATAATTAACAGATTTTAATTGCACATATTAATCCATATAAACGTATATATATATATATATATATGTATGTATGTATGTATGTATGTATGTATGTATGTATGTATGTATGTATGTATATATGAATGAATAAAGACAAAATGAAAACTTATCTTAGCCTATGCGTTTCGTACTGATAGACTTTATCAAGGTGAAAGTAAGGATTTTATTTTTATTTTCCAACAGTAAAAGTAAAAATGTTATTTACACTATTTACATGGTTCATGCCAATAGTCCGAACATTGTCATATTCACGACGTTTGGGATGTTGTACACTCCAGCCTTCTTCAGGTAAATGAAATTTCTAACCGAACTCTTTATTTCTAGTTTCACATGCCATGCCTCTTCTGGATATCCCAGCTTCAGTTGCATTTATTTTCCTTAGTAACTCAACTCTCCAAGTTTTTTGTTCACCTCTGCTGTTTCCAGGTATTGGACTCACAGTTCTTTGGGTCAAGTCACTGGATCATTTCAACCAACGCTTTCATCCACTGGGCTATGAGCGTTTAGAGTGTGGAAGTAAAACAATCTACCCTAATAATAATAATAATAATAAATGGTTCTGTTCGAAATTCCAACCACCTGAAGAAGGCCGGAGTGTACAACAGCCGAAACGCCGTGAATATGGCAACAAAAATATGGACAACAGCCCGAACAATGTGAATACTTACATCATCTCAGGAATATTGATATATGTGAAATGTTATTTTTTCAAAAATTTTTAAATTCAGGAAACCTTCATAAATATCCATCAGGCGAACTGAAATTGTCTTAACAAATTATGGAAGATGCTAAGTGATGTAATTTAATGTCTAATATACAAAAGTAAATAATCTTGATGAATTTTATTTGCTTTATCTAATGTAATTAATATTTATATTTTGTTTGCGATTGATTTATACATTAATATATTGCATTTTAAATTAAAGGAGGTTATCAATTTAGCCGTTTCTTTAAAAATTTTATAGTCCTGTTGACGGTTCTTGTGATTTGTGATGTAAAAGATATAATTTAGATGACAAATATTCATCGGAACAAGAAAAACCGGCCGGCTTGGTCTGTTTAATTCTGATTGTATTTTTCCAATTTTCAAATAAGGTGTTTTGCGATGAAAATTGTGAATAAAGTTCATTTTTGTGATGTTGTTTGTCAATCATAACTTATTTTTAAAACCGAATAAAAGTAATTTATTAAGGATTAAAACCATAATTATTGAATATTTTTCTTATAAAGGCATTTGAAAAAGCATTATGTAAAGATTTTTTGTTTTTAGTTATTTTTAATAAACAAAATCGTAAAGAAATTTATTTTTAAGAAAGAAAATTTACATATAAAAATAATTCAATTTTTAATAAAGCAAATTGAAAAATTAAAAAAAAATGACGCAGTTTTTTGTTTTTAATTATTTTTAATAACGTAAATCGTAATGTAATTTATTTTTTAATAAAGCAAATCGACATTCTAAAATATTTTTATAAAAAATATAACATGTAATAATGATATAACGATTATATATGATTATTTTATAACAATATAACAGTTAATATTGAAATTATTTGACTGATAACTAATTATAAATGATATTAGAATTTACTTCATGAAAAATAATTAAAAATAAGAAACTGGTTCATATTTTACATAATACCATTTTAAATGCCTTATTTGAAGAGAAAAGAATTCACTAATAAAAGTTTTAATCCTTAATAAATTGCTTTTGTTCAGTTATTAAAAAAGGTTATGTTATTCTGGTGCTGAGTTGTCTCAGTACTGAGTTGTCCCGGTGCTCTGTCGGCGGTGTTGAGTTGTCCCTTCCCAATACATACATACATACATACATATATGTATGTATGTATGTATGTATGTATGTATATATATATATGTGTGTGTGTGTGTGTGTGAGAATACATATATATATATATATATATATATATATATATATATATATATATATATATATTAGGTTGGTGCAAAAATAATGTCGTTTTTTGACGTTAAACTTCAAACGAAAAAGACATTATTTTTGCACCAACCTAACATAATTACAAGGTTTTATTTATCAAAAGTTATATTATAAGATTTATTGCCATTTTTAGCGTAACCGATATCTGATAAGGCCCATAAAACCTGTTTTATTCCAAAGAAAACCATCCCTCCGCAACTATCTGAAGGTATAAGAAGTAAATATCAATACAACTTACTTGTTGAGTACAAGAGAGTGAAGAAAATGAGAAAGTTGTTTATTTAACGAGTTTGTTTAAAGATGGCTGATTTCAGACATTGCTGCTATTGCTCATTAGGTAAAGACTATTTTTTTGTCTTATGCTTGATTTGAGTAATATGAAACTATTTGCTAAAATGTTTCATATTGATTTAGTTGCGTAGGCATAACCGTGTCGGAAACTGGTGAGTAAAAAAAAATTAATTCTCGTCGAAAATTGATGGATTAAAAATGTTTCTTTGATGTGGCTCATGACTCGATATTTTTAGAACTAGTTTTAAATATTTTTTTTATGGAAAACATTTGTGTTCATGATTAGACTAATTTACCCGTGCCGTCAAAGATCCGAGTATTTAAATATATTTTCTTAATTATATTGATATGTAGTAATTATAGGGGATGCTAACTTCCAGAAAAGTGATTCGTTGCGCCTTCTCTGTCTTATATTCTTGGCTGACATGAAGTGTAAACATTATATTGAATCTATTACGCTAGGCCAGCTGCTAAGAAAATGTTATGGTCCGGTTCCTTCTACTACGGTCATAGTCCAAGAAGGACTCGAAGGCGGATATGGAATAATACATATATATTATAAACAGGAATATATACAGAGAAGTAGAAAGTGTTAGTACGAACAATCAGGTTTAGTAGTAATTGTCTGAACGCGACTCTGTTTCGGTCTGCCTCTGACTCGACTGACTGACTCGCTCGCTCTGACTGACAGACTCCTGACGGACTTCACTCCAGATTTCAGACTGAACAGTATTTAGTCACTCCCCCACGAGGGTATCATGTGGCACAAGGCCGGTTTAACGTGGGATCTCCGAACCGTGGGCTCGCCCAGAAATATGCCCTTTTTACCCGTATAAACGGGTTCAGGGTCGGTTTATCTCCCCAAAAGAGACTCCGCCCTTTGGCGTAGCCTCGTTCGGGTTCTTCCCCGCCCGAAGGCAGAGAGTTCAAGCGAACAGCCGCTCAGCCGGTCGTCCGACTTCAGACTGAACGATATTTAGTCACCCACCACGAGGGCATCATGTGGCACAAGGCCGGTTCAACATGGGATCTCCGAGCTTGTGGGCTCGGCCAAAAATATGCCCATTGAACCCGTATAAACGGGTTCAGGGTCGGTTTACCTCCTCGAAAGAGACCCCGCCCTTCGACGTAGCCTCTTTCGGGTTCCTCCCCGCTCGAAGGCAGAGAGTTCAACCGATCAGCCGGTCGCCCGACTTCGGACTGAACAGTATTTAGTCACCCCCCCCCACGAGGGTATCATGTGGCACAAGGCCGGTTTAACGTGGGATCTCCGAGCCCGTGGGCTCGGGCAAAAATATGCCCTTTGAACCCGTATAAACGGGTTCAGGGTCGGTTTACCTCCCCGAAAGAGACTCCACCCTTCGGCGTAGCCTTGTTCGGGTTCCTCCCCGCCCGAAGGCAGAGAGTTCAACCGATTAGCCGATCAGCCGGTCGGCCGACTTCGGACTGAACTCCCTGCTTCCTCTTGAGGCGCAGTATTTATTACGTATGGAATAGTCTATTATGTTATTATGGGTAAGGTCCCATAACAGAAAATTGGTTCACTGTGTCGTTCGAGACAACTTTTATCTCTAGAATCTTTCTTACATATCTATAAGTCTACCATACGTCCATGCTTAGAACATTGCTGCCACATATGCCCCTGCTATTTACCTTCAGCTCTTTCATAACATCCAAAGAAGAATTAGCAATATTATTGGTACTGATCTGGCGGCTCGGCTTCAGTCGTTTGCCCATCGCCGTAAGATTGCCTCTCTGTGTCTTTTCTATAAATACTTTCATGTTTATTATTCGGATGAGCTCTTCGCTATGGCACCTAGACTTTTTTTTTAGTTTAAGCGCATCGAGATTTCATCAATTTACAGTTGAGTAGGCTAAATGTAACCGAAAATTCTATGCTAACAGCATTTTCTCACGCTTTTCGCTTGAGGAACTCACTCCCGGCTTCATGTTTTCCAGCCTACTTTAATCTGGATAAATTTAAGTGCAATGTCAATCGCTATCTACTATCCTCCTGATTACTCTTTTCTATTCCCGCTCATTTTTAGTGTTCCTGTCCCTAATTATTTCACACTCTGTAACCCCTTGTGTCTTAGTGGCTTTACTACCTTGCATGGGGTGATACCGATTAAAAAACGAAAGAAGAGAAGATTAAGTTTCAACAATAATGACTTCACTATTTCGTCGAAGAAGTGTATATCTTGCCCGAAAGTGATTGTCTTAATCGTAATTTTTTTCTGACTCGCAGTAAATTTCGGCTCTTGTTTGTTTGGAGAGAAGGTAATAAATTAATTCAATGAAACCTGCGTGCAAAGCTCTTTGACCAAGGAGCGAAAGAGATTCATTTAATAGTAGAGGAAGGGAAAAAACAGAAATAGTGTTCTACTACAATAAATTGTTTTAATAATCGTCCTTTTTTTTTTAACCAATGTCTACTCGAGCCGGTTGAAATCTGAAATTCTTATGTGGACCGAATCGAAAAATCCCTGCAAAACATATCGACGGGAGTTGGCAACACGACACCGAGGAGACGCAACACATTCCAAAACATCTGTAATCCTTCTCTCATCCATAAAATCCATTTACAGTAAATACAGATAATGCACTAACATATCTGCAATTAAATCAAAAATCAATTGTTTGACCAAAAGCGCTATGCATTACTTGAATTCTTTTCGGAGCTTCAAATAGATTCGAACTTATTATCGAAACGGACTCAGCAGAGAGTTTATTCATGGATAAATGCCAACTGGAAAAATGATTCGCTCCACAAATATCTCCTCTGCCAAATGATGGCTTCAAAGATAAGGTTTAAAGCAGAGGTTCTTAACCTTTTCTTTCTCCACCTTCTCTTTTTGTAAGATATTCATATAAACTAATGCTGCTGTTAAAACTGAACTGGAAAACTGAACATAATTAATACACAAGGCGATAAATGTCATGTGTTCGTTGTTTTACAAATAGCTTACATCTTCAACACAGCTATCTGTTGAAGATATAAGATATTTGTATTTTTTTAAAAAAACGTTATGATTTTAATATAGTATCACCTACACACACAATATTTTTAATTGGTATCACCCGAAAGCAGAGAGTACGGTCACTAGCACACTAGGGCTTACAGGGTATGAAGGAATTAGAAATAGAAGCATTAGTTATGATTAGAAAGAGAAAAGAGCAATCAGGAGGACAGTAGATAGCGATTGACATTGCATTTATATCTTTGCAGATTAAAGTTGACTGGAAAATATGGAACCAGGAGGGAGTTCCACAAGCTAGAAGTGCGAGATAAAACGCTTAGCATAGAAGCTACAGCTACTTTTATCTAGCTCAACTGTAAATTGATGAGATCTCGCCGTCAGTTTAGTACTGGGCTTAATTTCATACAGTTTAGGTACCATGGTGAAGAGCTCATCCGAACAATTACCATACACATATTTATAGAAAAGACACAGGGCGGCAACCTTACAGCGGTGGGAAAGTGACTGAAGTTGAGCCGCCAGATCAGGACCAATAATATTGCTGATTCTTCTTTGGATTTTATCAAGGATCTGAAGGTAAATAGTGAGGCTACCGGCCCATACGTGACAGCAATATCGTAAGCATGGACTAATGGTAGACTTAAAGATATGCAAGATATATTCCAGAGAGAAAAATTGTCTCGCCCGACACAGTGAACCAACTTTCTTAGCAGCTGATCTAGCAATGGATTAAATATAGTCTTTCTACTTCAGATAAAATAAATTCCGGAGTGGAGAAATATCAAAAGCTGATCTAGTCAAGATAAAAAGGGGAATGGGGACTGTGGGGGAATCATGGGTACTGAGGTGAATCGGGGGGTAAACTAGGGGGATCTTGAAATGCATCATAACAAAAGAGAATACCAGGAGCAGGCCGGAAACAATAAGACACTCACATTAACTAGGTAAACAAAAGAGTCTAGCTTAACCAGTGTAGGAGGTCAGCAGGGAAATCGCTCCGTTGTGTGAAAAGTCGACTAAAAAAGAAAATCAAGGCTGGCTCCGTTCACACAGACTAAACTCGCCGCTTTTACTCATCTTTCGTTAAAATACTGAGAGAAATTTTATTTTTCGTTTTTAAAGGGTTTTCAGATGCCATAAGAGCGCCCGAATGTAATCTGAAATGGATCTGTTTTGTTAACTGCTTAAAGTGTTCCTATGTTGCGGAATTGGCAATGGACGGAAAGAAATCAATTAAAATCTTAAAGTCTACTACAATACGTCATTGTCTGATGAGATGTAATTCCCTTTGTTTCGATTTAAGTTCACGAAGATCAAGATTTAGCAACGAAGTGACGGCGAAGCGGTCTCTTTTGTGACGTTTCTTAAATCTTTATGCAGATGGTATTAACCAACAGGTTTGTGTTAATCGGTACAACTCACGAAACTTTTGTGCATAGCGTATTGTAAAGCTCAAATTGAAATATGTAATCTAATGTACTTATTTGTCTAAGTCTTAAATTCTTTGAACAATAACGAAACTTCATAAAGTACTTAAAATATTTCTTTAAAGTTCGCTATTCATTTTCGTTTCGTATATTTAATATTTTCTAGATTATTAAGTTGAAAGTAATGGTTTTCATTTTTTTTTTTAATTGATAATGTACTAAGTTTGTATTTGAGGAGAGGCATGAACTCGATAATCGCCCAACTCAAATTTAGTGATAGTTATCAGGGGACAAAACGAAACAATGAAAGATAAGCATAATCTTTTTTTTTTTGTGTGTTTGTATGCGAAATTTGATCGTCAAAAAGATTAATTCTAGTTTTCAATATCAAGTAATAATTAATATAAACAAACATTAATTTTGAGTGATGCAAAAAATCGAGTTTTTTTTTTATGTAAGACGTCATTTAAGCGAACAGAATAGTTTGCAATGAAAACACATGTTGTGTTAAAAGGCTTAAACGTACGTGACAACATCCAAACTGAAAAAGAGTATATCATTCGTTAACACACGACAAGACCCACAAAATAACTGTCGACTGCTGAAAACAACCAATTGATAGTGTTTCCACAAAACCAGGATGTACTAGAGGAATGACACTTCATATTTATTCATTATCTTTTTATTCTCCCGCCCAGTACCTAAATATCACATAACAGGAGACATTAATTAATTTCTGACAATAATCAAAGATTTTATTCATGAGTGAGATTAATAATTATAATAGGTGTGTTATGGTAAACAAGAATCTACGATCGACAGCTTTTTTTTCTGTTCAAAGAAAGAAATCATTTACCTATCAAGCGTAAAATTCTCTCTTTACATATTTTTATGAATATTTGTGTGTGTGTCCATAGCTTTAAATTATTATCCCATTCCCATACGCATAACCTATATTTTTAGCCTTGTTACATAAAGTAATATGGTAAAATGGCGTCTGATAATTGCGTACAAAGCAGTGGTGTGCCATTAAATTCTTCCATGGTGGGGATTGCACTCATTGACATTGACGCTTGTTAAACGTTTAGGCGACCAGACAGTGGAGTTAAGAGGTGGATAATGTCTTCAATCAGTGGAGTGGCGACATTCATGTGTACAGCAAGGTACGTTCCTGGCACCTTGGCACAACAGTCAGCGCAAGAAATGAACGAGGGCCCTTGAGAATAAGTAACTAATGGCGGTGACTATGTGCAGCTTTTTATAGCTAAAAACTTACGATATTGTTTTAATGTTGGTATCTGTTGTGGATGTGCGGGTAGGGTGTTACGGTTAACAAGTAGAAAAGACAAATTAGCGAGAAGAATTATTATTATTTATTCCTCATTAGATGAACGATATTACTAAGTTCTAGGAGGAGGCAATGTTATTGCTCAAGTGATGCTTTCAGATTGCATTCCGATCTTTGTTCATTCGGACATTTCACCCACTGAACTCTTGGATAACACTTAATTGTTTTTATTTATTTTATAAAAGTACAAAATTGTGGCACAAGGCCGAAAAAGGGGAGGAGTAATGACTGGTCTTCATTAACTATCTTATACCTAGTTAATCTGATTCACGAGCCATTCATACATTACAATTTACCCATTCACCATAAGAACTCGTCCGTCACCAATCAATCCTTCATGTACCATAATAGCACATCCTCTCCAGGGGGGACCTACAAAACGCGCCCCGTGTCATAAAAATGTAATGATACTAAAAGATATATACAAAATTCTATGAAAAATGATGAAAAAATGAGAGGGGGAGGGAGTTGAACCCAATAATGAACTAAAATATTAACACAAATCGAATTAAACATAACACTTAGTTGTTTGTTATATCTAGTCACCTTCTTTGAATGTCAAGCAAAATCTCTCTCTCTCTCTCTCTCTCTGTACAAAAACAAAATATCTCTCTCTCTCTCTCTCTGTATGTGTGTGTGTGTGTATGATGCGTCGTTCCCAGGTATTAAGACGAGGTGGAGAAAGAGAGAGAGACAGACAGACAAAGAGAAAGACAAGGATGCGAAAGAAAGACAGGAGAGAGAGAAAAAGAGTAAGACGGCCGGTGGGGAGAGAGAGAGAGAGACGGCGAAGAAAGAGAGAAAGGCAAGAGAGAGAGAAAGAGAGAAAGGCAAGAGAGAGAGAGAGAGAGAGAGGGATGAGAGAGAGAGAGTAAATTGAGGGGGAGATGGAGTAAAACAGGAGAGAGAGAGAGAGAGAGAGAGAGAGAGAGAGAGAGTAAGACGCCGGGTGGGGAGAAAGAGAAATTGTGGGTGGAGACAGAGAGTAAGACGGTGGGAGAAAGTGAGAAAAGCGAGGGAGAGCTAGAGTAAGACGGGGGAGAGAAAGTAAGACGGGGTGGGGTAGAGTAAGACGGGAGAGAGAGAGAGAGAGTAAGATGGCGGGTGAGGAGAGAGAGAAAGTGTGGGTGGAGAGAGAGAGAGAAAGTGTGGGTGGAGAGAGAGAGAGAGTAAGACGGCGGGAGAAAACGAGAAAGTCGAGGGAGAGAAAGAGTAAGAGTAAGATCGGGTAGAGATAGAGTAAAGCTGGAGAGAGAGAGAGAGAGAGAGAGAGAGAGAGAGAAAGACGGCGGGTAGGGAGAGAAAGAGGAGGTATTGGTGGAAAGAGAGAAGAGAGAGTAAGACGTCGATAGAAAGAGAGAAAGGCGGGGGAATAGAGAGTGAGACGACGGGTGGAGAGACAGAGAGAAAGTGTGGGTGGAGAGAGAGAGAGTAAGACAGCG
>OZ010614.1:54558677-54706177 GCA_963932145.1 Acanthosepion lycidas | reverse complement strand
ATTTGTTTTCCATTTGGTTATTCAGTTGCCCCCACGGGAACTTTTCTATTAATTAACCCCAAATAATGTAAAGTTACTTATCGCAAATATCAAGTCACCCCAAGAAATTATAAATTTTAACACAATGTTTGTTTTTTTTATTATATTTTAAGTACTCTTTTTAAAATTGCTTATCGGTGTGAGCGCGAACGTCGATTCCACACTTAGAAATAGCGCACCCGAGTCGCCCACAAGATCCAAACAGATCATATTTCTTAGGCCACTAAACAGGAGATCAACGTCGTTAAAAAAAGAAAAAAAGTCTCGTTCTTTATTTGACTCTTCCTGATAGTCAAAGAAACTAACCACTGGATTGAGGTTACTAGAATGTGGGACATTCATGGTGCTATTGTTGCAGTTATCATTGTGGCGTTGGGGTCTGTACCACCGAAACTAAAGACCTATATTAAGAAAATCGGAGTAAAGCTTAGTAGCCCATCGCTTCAGAAGTCTGCGTTGCTTGCCTCTGCAAATATTCTGCGAATGGTGCTCTCTGTTTTTGGAGAAAAGCCATAATGCAAGGTCTCCGGTTGAAAGTGAAAAATTGTGCGTAAGATGAGAACAGAAACAAAAACTGATTTCAAGAATAAATAGAGAGGTTGACATGTTATAAACACGTGAAGGAAAATTTATTGGCTGGAAAGCACAACCACATTCCAGAATGTTTGAAAGTAAATTTCCACTTCTCATTTTTAGACATTTTACTGCACTTAATATGTATTGTGGGGTAATGGATATCGGCTCGGAGTGAGAACTCCGAGATCCGAGTTCGAATTCCAATCGAGTTTGTTAGATTTACTTATGCGCAAATACCCTTTGGATAGGTATGAATCCATATCTTATCCTCCCAGCTATGGGTTGAATAGTAGGATAGACTGGGTTCTTTAGCCTTGGTTGGCCACCAGTCTACCGTAGAAAGAAATGGCAGCCTACTGCGAGAAAAAAAAATCTACCTTGTCAGTTATGTATCGAAAGAAACATGATCGCCCAAACGTGTATCACGTATGGCACTTAACTAACTGACTGATTTCGTTTCAGTGGTTCAGCAATGTTACTGACGATTCGGATATAACATGATCTGTGATATCAAAATATGTATGTGTGTACACTTGATTTAGGGACTTACTTATAGCACGTCTCCCCCTGACGCCAATCGTCTGAAATGTTAGAAAATTACCAATAAATTTTAATTTTACTATAGTTACTGCTCTTATTTCCTGAAAATGCCGTGTATGAACATCCGTATTTACAAAATTACACACACACAAAATAAATACAAAATTCTTTTTGAAATACTAGTCGTCGTTGAATTGTAGTAAGCTTTACTATTTATGATTACTAAATATAGTTTTAATTTGATAATGATATCACTTAACCGATGCCAATAGTGAATTTTTTCAGATTTAAAAGTATTAGGTTGGTGCAAAAATAATGACGTAATAATGTCGTTTTTTGACGTAACGTCAAAAAACGACATTATTACGTCATTATTTTTGCACCAACCTAATATATAAATCATTCTAATTGAAAAAAAAAAAATGAAAACAATTCTTGTAAAAAATTATTATTCAACATTTTTAAGACAATAGTGTCTATAATGTATTTCATTCACAAAAGCAAATTAAAATTATATTCATGTCTTAGTTATATTGTATTTTTTATTTTACGATATAGAGAAATTTTCTATCTGGTATAATTTCAACAATCTCCTCATACAGAAGGCTCCAACCTGTTTTTCCCAGGTAAATCATGGGACTTCGTAGATGGCCATTCTTGTCCGCTTTTTCCCTTCATATTCTAGTGTTATCAGACAATCCTTCCAATAATAATGTCCCACAAGTCTTTGCGCTTCACAATGTTTTGTATTTGCAGGGAAATGTCTGATAGTAATAACCCGGTTCAACTTCTCCACAAAAAAACAGGAAACCATTCTCTTTTCTTTCAATTCATTCAAGTCGACCAATATCTCATCCGGTTTTACAGGGTGGGCGTATTCAAGCACTTGCCCGCAAAACGCCTCGACATGGGTGGGGGGGGTGTAGTGTATGTAGCTGGTGTTTTCTTGGATGTCACTTCTTTCTTGTTGGTAGAACTGGTCCTTTTTGATTTCCCATTTTTAGGAGTTTTATTCAAATCTTCCTTCTCGAGAGTCTGGAAAAAGTAACATTTACAGTCCTGCCAGTGTCTTCCTCATCCATTTTGGATAAGGTATTAGGTTGGTGCAAAAATAATGTCGTTTTCTCACATAGTAAAATATGTGAGAAAGCGACATTGTTTTTGCACCAACCTAATAATATCCAAGTTGTTGGCATGTTAAAAGTAGTAGCTATCCATTATCTAATACAATTGCAACTCCTTTTAATCTTTTTTTTTTCTTCTAGGAACGAAATGCTCGGGTTTTTTTTTTTTTTGAGTAGTCTGCCAACCAACCGTGTGTCGACTTCCATGATGTCTACACGAACTTCTGCCGGTCGAAGTCGATGCTGAAATCGAGCTCGTCAATTATTGAGTGCTACGAACGCAGATACATCTCACTCGTGGTAGAGCACACTTCACCTGTTCGATTAATACGGACTCCGTCCAACGATTTGAAGGCGTCCATCCTCGACAGAAGGTCGAAATCAAGTCGTTTTCCCTCCATGACCAACTCTTTGACCATAACCGGATCTACACCATTCACTATTAGCTGAACTCTGTCAACCCCACAACATCTCAGTGTCTCTGTGTCTACTGTGAGTACTTTAACCTCCCTCTTCTTGCAAAGACGGAAAATCTGATCTGCTCATGAGCGTGTGAAAGCAACTAGTGTCCACCAACGCTGTTCTCTGTATTCAACGCGCACATCTATTACGGGTAGCGTCATATCTTTTGCGGGGGAAGAGACTGGCGCTGACTTCATGTTCCCTAATCCGTTTCCCGGGCAATTCCGTGCCAAATGATCTAATTGACAGCATCGCAATTGTTCGAGTTTTCTCCGACCCCTATACATCCTCCTCACCCATCCTCACTGACTCAGGCAGTCTCCCGCCAGGTGATACAACCTGAAGCATATAATTTTGTTCTGGACGATTCTATGTGCATCATGATTCTCCATCTTTATACGGTCGCTGCGCGACAACAGCAACCAATTCCTTTGTTGAAGTTTCATTTTTCAGGATCAACCTGGCCCGAGCTAGTATTTAGCCTAGAGCCATTGTCTTTATGCGAGAAGATGCGAGAAGATGAGCGATAGAGCTGCTTAACGTGAATTGGTAACCCAGCAACGAATGCGCAAAACAGCTCGCCCCGGAATGCTGCCGATCGTTTGCGCAACTCCGTCAGATACCCATCTGTCACATCTGTCAATTCCCCTTCGCACAAGCCGTCGCATATTAGACATAGGCAGTGGGACAAGAACAGTCTAATCATTTCGGGATTTCTTGTAAGGTGACACAGATCGATCGATATACATCTAATGAAGGCCGGAGGTTTAGGTTTTGAAAAGCCTCTTTCGCTAATCCCATGTCACAAGGACATTTTCAACTCACTTAATATCAAACAGCCTTAAAATGCATGTATTTTGCTTACACGCGACTTGGTGTTTTCTCTTTGACAAAAGTTATTTTTCCAGTGATGTTATCGAAATTTTAAGTTTCGGAACATTTTTACACGTAAAGGCGCACATAATTATGATTGGTAACAGACTAAAAGAATTCACTCCTAGGAATGAGTTTCATATATTTTTACATCCAGTTTCCGGTAGGTATTTTAGTGAATTATTTATATATTCTTAAAATATGTTTTTAATATTTATATTCAAATCGCGTGTTGCTCTCCATAAAGACTTCACTTTTATCATGACGATAAATATTTCAAATATTTCTTTAAATAACATAATATACTCCAATTATTTCGAACTATTGTTTTCAACTTGGTTGATATAATTGTTAGTATAGGCACAGCGTTTCGACCAATTATACTTCGGTCATCATCAGATAGAAAATATTTATATAAAATCTTGAATCTGTTCAGTTATATCTTAGTATCAAAATCAAACCAAGTACAGAAATGAAATATCTGGGTAGCATTCTAATAGAGGATGGGAAGTATGATACTGGAATCCGAAGGAGTTTATTGGAATAGCGAAAGATGACTTCTAAAAACTAAGTAGAGTATTAAGAGACGAAAAAACTTCGTTAGAAACAAAGAAAAGAATATTGAAATGTTACGTGATATCTGTCCTCCCATATGGCAGTGAATGCCGGACAATCTCCCCAAAGATGAAGAGAATCGAGGCAGTAGAAATGGGATTGAGGATAATATGGACCGAACATGACTTTAGAGAAAAAGATAAGGTTTTAGAGAAAATGGAAGCAAAAAGGAAACTTATACTTAACATCAAGAAGAGACAGCTGAAATTTATCGAGTATAGTTTATATACCGTACCTATGAACACTAATGAGTATGTCCCAATCTTCATACGTTTGACACTATTATAGGGGGTGAATAATAGGCTGTATAAGTAATTCACCACTAGCAGTGGTTTCCCTACTTCACACCGCTGGCGAGTATTTTATTTTGTTGATGTTATAAAGACTACTATTTCATTTCCAGCTTCCGTTTTGGTTATTACTCATTCGGTAACTTAGGTTACAACAGGTATATAATGAGGAAGAAGGCTTGGAAAATATGATACTCACAGAACAGACTTAAGATAGTAAGACAGAGGAAAAGAATGCATAACTTAGTGAGATTGAATAAATGGATGATGGAATAAAAGGTTTAGGAGACATACTGACGTTGTTCAAACTTCTGATTATGCGCTGTCTTTGAGTGGAAGGGGGAAAAAATTTCAATTTCAATTTCACCCACCCCATCTTTCTTCCCCACCACTTCTTTCCTTACCTCTCCCTCCTTCTTTAAGATTTGATCGGCCATGGTGTGTGTATGTCACCACGAAATGTATCTTTATTGTATTAGACATCCGACAACAATCATTTTTCCCCCTTCCACTCACACCTAGTTTTTTAAATAACCCTCTCTGTTAAACCCCTCTCTTATGAACTAACATTCGTCCCACACTCTCATAATTACACTCTCTCTAAATTCTATTTTTATTTCCGGAGTAGGTTTTTTTCTGTTTTCTTTTTGAATTTGTAGGTCTGATGAATTGGATCGTATTTACGATTCCAATGGAATAAATTATGACCATGGAATATTAGTGTTTAAGCCTTTTTATTATATATATATATATATATATATATATATATATATATATACAGTTCAAATAACCTTAAGTAGCTGCATTCCTAATCAAACAAAACAAAACTAATAAATAAAATGATCGGTCATACTATTGCATATTGATCCAGACAACTTATGTTAGACATATCCGACCACAGCTCCTATTAGAACTCATTCAAACACACACACACACACAAACCGAGCAGACGCCACCCGAAACATACTATTAGAAAATATAAGCATAATAACCTCATCAAATGTAAAAATAGATTAAAAAATAATGGAAGCCCTAATAATAAAAAAGTAAAAGCCAACACTCAATAACATGAACTACGAACACGGCCCCAATGTGCTGACCGGGTTCGAAAATTAAAACATTCCTATAACTCTAGATACATACACACAACTCATACATTCAGTTAAAAAGTAAAAATAAATTCATCCTTGATAATGGTTAAAAGTATAGCCGAAAGCTCTTGGAAATGCAGAACATTTGGACATTTTTTGCACACTTTGTGTCCCGAAAAGAAAACACTTGTACGAACACAAGAAAAATTAAATAAACAGCTTAATCGCAGTACTTTGCCATTGTCTTTAACAAAACATGTATAAAAGGGGAATAGATGCCTAAATACATACATACATGCATATATATATATATATATATATATATATATATATATATATATATATATATATATATATATATATATATATATATATATGTATATGTATATATACGTATGTGTGTGTGAATACGGATCAACTATGAATTAGATACCGAAAGAATGTTAAGATACGGAACAAATAGGAAACGTTTATAAATTTAACAGGTTTCGCTTTTATGTAAACTTCATCAGAATTCTTGGGGAAATAAATTATGGAAGAGAAAGTTCTGGTTCAGACGCAAACGCACATTAACAATACAAGAGAAAAACACGTGAGGTCTGCTTGGCCAATGAAAAACAAACAACGCCGAACTAAAAGTACTGGAACTTTCTCTTCTATTATTCATTTACCCAAAATTTCTGATGAAGCATAAATAAACGCTAAACATGTTAAATTCATAAACGTTAAATCATGTGTGTGTGTGTGTTAATGATAACTGAAAAAATATTCAAGAAAGTATAATTTTTCGACAAAACACCCGACTCTGCATTTTGCCTGTTAGGCTTCTTTAGATGAAAGACGAAAAATTGAATTGCGTGTGTATGTATTTGTGTGTTTATTTAAAATAATGAGATCATATTTTCCACATCCCAAAAGGATAATGACACTCCCACATACATACACATATCCTCGAACCACCCTCAATTATCATCACATACCTAAATCCATCAGCCGCAGGCTGTCAGACAACTCATCCAACATAGACATTTTCAACGAAAAAAAACCCCATATATCAACGCACTAAAGAAAAGCGGGATATACACAAATGCTAGAATACACCCCATGCACAACCAAAACGGAAAAAAACACAGAAGAAGCAATATAATTTGGTTTAACCCACCAATACGACAAAACCGTTAGAACAAACATCGACTGAACATTCCTAATTTGAATAGAAAAACACGCCTCTATAACAAGCTCCCTAGCAAAAAAATATTTAACAAAAACAACGAAAGGTTAGCTACAGCTGCGCTAAGGACATAACACAAATAATTAAAAAAAAAACAGCAAAAAGCAATAATCTACAATCTACAACGACCCCGAATGCAACTGCAGAGACGCAGCTACATGCCCACTACAAGGAAACGGCTTACAAACAGTATATAATAGTATACATAGCTAAGGTCAACGCAAACAACACTACAATGCATTACATTGGCGCCACGGAAGAAACATTCAAACAAAGAAAATACATACACGACCTCTCACACTCCAACAGAAAATACTACAGCAGCACTACACTATCCACATCTATCTGGTACCTAAAAGACAAAAACATTACATCAAACATAACCTGGAAATTTATGAGACCCGCACCTGCTTACAACAACTTATCAAGATGTCTACTTTGCATGTAAGAAAAAGTGGCAATAATCACTCACATACAACAAAAACATTACTCAAAAACAAAGATCGGAAATAATCTCAAAATGCAGACACGAAAACAAATCTCTACGATCACAGCTCAAGCTAAATGGATAGCACCAGCAAAGAAAAACTGCACACAAACGGGAATGAACTACCGAAAAAATGGTAGAACACTAAACCACTAGAACACGCCACCAAAACATAACCACCAACAAGAAACAATAAGACTACTAACACTTTACCAACACTACCCCCCCCACAAACACAACCGCCATCATAACAATTAGCATGGCCATCATGACAGATATAAACATTATGACTCCAAAATTATTATTTTGTGACTAAATACTATTAGTATCACTATTAGTATTGTTGTTACTACTTTTAGAAGCATTACTTTATAACCGCCCCTACCACCATGAGTTCTGTTTTTATTATTATTATTATTATTACCATTATCATCATTATTATGATTGCCATAACTGTTATTAATGTCTTTATTATTTTTTATTTTATTTATTTTTTATTTATCATTTTTTTTATTATCACTATTATTATTATTATTTTTGTTATTATCGTTTCCATCATTATTAAAGATACCTATAAAGTTCATCATATGACATATCAATTATTAATATATCAATAATAATATCACAGCTAATATTAGCATTAACATAATTACAATCGTTAATAACACAGTTGTAGCTGTTGTTAAAAAATACAAACATCATTGCCATGTCTACAGAGAGTACCCAACTTAACCCACGTGGTGGTAGTAGACCCAAATCAATGTGTGTGAGTGTGCCTCTACATATGTCTGTCAGTGCAAACAGCCGACCTGAAAAACGTCAAAGCCACCTCGACCTGTCCCCTGCTAATAGAACATTACTACTTTTATGAAACGCTATAATGTTGACACCGAAATAGACAGAATGAAAACTGCATACATACGTGTGCTCGAGCGTAATGTATAACTGCGCCTAACCCAAGATTATGAATATCGGTGTGTATGTACCAAGTAATATGTATACGCCTGTAAGTATGCGTGTCTCTGTATATGTGAGTGTCATCTCAAACAAACATGGGAGAAAATTTCCCCCTCACACCACCACACACAAATAATCAGACACAAATAAAGCATAAATAGATCCAATTTTGGAAAAATAATTCAGTTTATCTGAATACAGCGTGAAACCTAAGATCACAAATAACTCTCCATGCAACCGTACACACACACACACACACACACACACACACACACACACACACACATATATATATATATATATATATATATATATATATATATAGTTTATGCAAAACTAGGTAATCCGCATGGGTAGACCCAAGGAGGATGATATCCAGAGAGCTCAATGTAAAATTCAGAGCAGATATGTTTGAATAAAAACAGACCATTTTAAGGTTCCATGTAATAAGTTATTTCATCACAACACCTTTAACAGGGCGATGGATCATCAGACTTTACTTCCAAAGGTTGAAATGAAAAATGAAAAGAAATTCACACGTTTTTGATGGACCTCATCAAGCATATGTAAAATTAACCAAGTGAGGAAGTAAGGTGGGAGAGAAGATAAGATATGAGTGGGTTAGGTGTACCATTTAAATTCCTTATTCTTAACCCTCCTGTGTGTCGGCTAGACGTTGCTTAAGCCTAACGCGTCTTGTCTCTAGATATAGATGGGTAAGCGGTGAAGACCGACATTAAAGGAAGAAGCTACAGCAAACCTAATAAATTACATTCCACGAGCACAGGTTTCATTCAAATTCTTAGACGCTGTTAATTCGCGTTACTTTAAAGGGCATATTTGGGAGGTTAAGGTTTGATGTAAATCTAAATGTCTAAATAATGTACGAAGAATTTAATTTCGTTGGAGTTTTGTGTATTTTCTATGAAACAGTCGATTAGAAAAACTCATAGTACATTGAAAGAGTAATACATTTTATATTTAGTAATCTTTTTTTTCTAAACTTTTGTCTTATTGATTTGATTTTTGTTCATTAAATAAACTCGTGGTTGTTTTTAGGTACCCAATTATCAACGGTTATTCCAATTTAAATAATTTTATCATCAATAATGGGGTAGTATATTTCAATTTGAATTAAATTACCAATTTAAACTTTACCTCCGTGCTATTTAAAACTCACTCCCAATTGGAGAATATACTAAATATATATATATATATATATATATATATATATATATATATATATATATATATATATATATATATAAGGTTAATGGTCAGAGTTAAATGATACCAGGAACAGTAGTATTAAAAATTGCTCAATACACGTGTAAAAAAATAAAATGATAGCAAAATAACATGTAGAGATTTTAACTTTAAAAAACAGGAGATCATTTGAATCCGCTACGCTGGTTTCAACCTTACAGTATCCTCAGGTTATTTATAAAAATCTTGTGAGGTTACCATAAGGTTGAAACCAAGGTAGCGAATTTAACTGATCTCCTAATTTTTAAAGTATATATATATATATATATATATATATATATATATATATATATATATATATGTATATGTATATGTATATGTGTGTGTGTGTGTTTGTGTGTGTGTGTTGTTAATTTTCATCAACGAGCGTCCTGATATCATCAATTCTCAACTCGGTATATATGCTGATAACTATTTACACCTGTCTTAATAGTAAGTCTGATCGGTTCGATAAAGTTAAACATGCAGCTGATCTAAAATAATGGTCTACAATCTGTTAGCTGGAACAAGGAGCGCCATGTTAATTTTAAAGGCTCCAAAACGAAACTTCCCTCTTTTAATCGGTCGGAAAGAACCCTTTTTGCCTTCCATCTTCCAGGAGAGTGATTCATTGCGACTTCTTCTCGGGCTAACTTTTTCCTCAGACATGATGTTGCCAGAAAAAAACATTACAATGTAGTCGTCAAGATTTGTTCTAAATCATGTGATGCTGACAATAAGCAGTTCTTGATAATCCCCGAGGCAGTTAAAATTGCTTGCACAAAGCAGACAAAAGCATGAACTTCGCATAGTTTATCCACAATTTTGATAGATTTTCAAAGATTGGAAAAATAGAATAAAAATGAGGTAGACCTTGTCTCTTCAAGTTAACAATGTCTGTTTGGAAATAAAGTTATTTTAATAATTTTAACTTGGAGTAGCGGGAAGGAATCGAACGCACTAGTGATCCTCAAGGACAACTTGTTAACCATTACGCTACAGCGGAGTATAAACACATTGAATGGCCCCAAAAACACGTGAGCTCTATTTTAAAAAAAGCTTTTTTCAAGTTTCTTGCTTAAAATCATTTGAGATTCTAAGATATAAATAGATATCTTCTCATATCTTCCGGCGGATCTCCAGAATCCGTTATTATCCCGTCTTTTTTGTTTTTTTTAATCGCAACTAATTTTCTTTATTTTTACATTAAACTGTATTATATCATGTGTCACAAGAATTATTTTTATTATTCACTCATTGATTTTTCATTCTAACTGGATGCTTTCCCTAGAGATGAAGTGACAAAAAATCTCCTCAATACTACAATACTTATTTTTAAAGTCGTAATGACCGGTATGTTCCAAAGCGTCTTTATTGTAGTTTTGTAAATAAATATCTGAAAATTCTTACACTGTGTAACCCGATTTTTGTTCTTGAGTAGCAACTGTTATTTTCAATTCGTTCAGGCCTAGAAAGTATGAAAAATGGCTAATATCTCCTTCAAGCTTGTATTTTCTTACAAGTATAATGATATTTCATAAATTTACCTTTACCTATTGGGAAAACTGGCAAATGTGAACATTCTTTTTCACGTAAAGTAGGAACAAAACGATATATAATTTAAAAGTAGCATCTATTTATTCCAGGATTACACAAGAGGGACCCGAAAAAATATTTAGAAGTGAGTAGTTTTTCGTGATTTAGGATTATACTGTAAATTAATTTCACGAATCAACTCCCAAATATTATCCTGTTTTCGTTATACGATCCTTGGTATATTCTGGTTGAATCGCTTGCCTTTCTCATCAGAGTACGCTCCAATGTTCGTCTTGAATTTATCAAAGATAAGCGTAAAATATATAGATTCTGAGGAACATTCCGCAGCCCGTTTTTCTATAGTTCTTCACCAGTCTCAACAAGCTGCACATAGTTTGTCGGCCTTGTAACTCTTTGGAAATCCCTGAACTACTGCGACGAAACTGTTCCACGCTGCCTTCTTCGTCCTTGTGAGATTTATGGCGATTTCTTGCACTTTATGATCTTGTTATTAGTCGTTCGACGAAGACACCGGCTTTGACGTTTGCTGCAGACAGCTACCGGAAGATGTCCTGAAGATACTTAAACGCTTCAGTCTCCTTATCTATAGCTGTGACAAATTGCTTCATAAGGCCTAATTTTGAGGAAACAATACTTTTCAGGGGTCCAACAGTGGCTCCCATCTGATGTTGTTCCTCTCTAAACTGCCCAGTCCCGTGATAATGTGTCACGATGTCCCTGCTGTTCCAACGGCAAAGATAACACGGAAACTTGAAGGTACTTGAAGGCTGCAGACTCTTCTTATCTAGAGATGGGATCAAATTGTTTTATAAGGCCGAATTTTAATTGCAGTAGAAGAAACAATACTTTCCGGGGATCTAACATTTCTACCATCTGACGTTGTTTTTCCTCACACTGAACTCGATCAACTGTGGTCCCTATCGCCTGTGGTAGTGTGCTGCGGTGTGCCTGCTGTCCCGAAGGCAAAAATATCACAGAAACTTGGTAAAATCGCCCTGGAACCCATCCGGAAGGTCAACATTTTGAACTTTCTAATTACCTCCCAACTGTACCCTTCATATTTCAAGGAATCAATCAGGATATTGACATTGCTGTATTCCTCTTTGCCCTGCATCGTGTGATCCATGTGAAGAGATGAATACACGTTTCCGTTATGAAGCAGTACGACTGTCGATGAAGAGGCGCCAATTTGCTGGGGTTACAAGCGATTCCAACTGTTTCGAAAACTGTGGCAGAATCAAAGCCCACCTTGACGGGTGAAAAAGCTTAAAAATATTGGTGACGCCTACACTTGAACAATTTCATCGAACAAATTGACTCTCGATGTCAAAAACTCATCATTGGAATTTGTGAAAAGCAAGATCTCTGATCACATCGTTTGGTTGGTTTAGTATGGAGTTCTCTCCCCAGCTGCGCCTCTAATTTAAATGTCCAGATTACAAAAGCAAAGTCTGAAAGGAATCATTTCATTTGCTTTCTAGATAGATGCAACAAAATAATAATATTGAACAAAGACAAAAAAGCGTCAAAATTTTGTTGCACAGTGTTATCAGAGGAATGAACTTAAAAGATAGAATTAACGGCTTATTTTCAAAGTTTAAATGAAAGTCAGCTGTCTTTAACCCTTAAACAGCGGACATCATCAATTGATGCTTCATTGGCGATTAGAAACTCACATCAATTGATGATTTTGTCTTTTTCCAACAATACGAGCATCAGTCGATTTATGAGCAACTCCAGGATTCATGGGTTTGCGTCATTTCGTTACGTATCTGCCTGTAAATTAACTTGAAAGAACAAGACAAATTCAGTGCTTTGTCTGCATGCAAACTTCTCGGAGAGAAAAGAGTTAAAGGCGTGTTATACTGTAAAACATTTATATTTAGGAACCTAACATTGGTTTTATTTCCCTTTAACCTTTAGTTTTTATGACCTAAAACTTTAGCTATATATATATATATATATATATATATATATATATATATATATATATATATATATATATATATCAGTGTGCAGGTATGCAGAAAATAGTAAAGAACACATTGGCTGCATAATCCGGGGTTCCTTAGTATTTTTGTTTTTATTTTTAAGAAGACAGTGCTCCATACAGAAGTAGAGCTTATATTATAATATTATTTTTTGTTTAAAAATATGATTCCTTCGCTACATAAGAGTTCTCATGTTTCAAAAACGAGAGCCGGAAACATGAGAACTCTTATGTAGCGAAGGAATCATATTTTTAAACAAAAAATATTATTATAATATATATATATATATATATATATATATATATAGCTAAATGGAAAAGAAACAAAGCTACCCTTTAGAAATTAATTTTAACGTTTCCTTTAGTCGTTTGATGTCCAAATTTTTCCTGTTATTTAGAACATTCACATCACTAAGAAAACAAATTCCTTTTCTTAGTGTTTTATGTTGTGGTGCTCTCCCTCTAAGAGTCTATATTAGACTCGTCCGTCTACTATAAGTTTATTAGGATAGAAGGAACATTGAAGAGTGAAGAGTGAATGGATTGAGCGCTAGTTCGTTCGATACACTCTCACTAGTCATGTAATACTCTTCTGGTGTACTTATTGTTTAATATATGATATATTTGCAAACCTGGTTTTTGTTATTACTTAACCATTTACTTGGTCACAACACTTTATCACTCTTAAAGCAAGTTTAATCTGCAAGTTTTTAGTTGTTTATGTCAACTTTTTGCAAAGTTAAGCCAGTTTTCTCTACCCAAACTCATTTGGTCACTAATTGGGCCATTTTTGATTCGCATTCGCTCCAGTCAAATTGCGGCGGGATAGAACAAGAATTACTGCAATACATGCATTTAACATTTTGTTTCATCACAAGCAAGGCGATAATTCCACTAAAACGCAAGGAAGCAAAACAAAACATCATCACAAAAAAATCAGCCAATGAAATCACATGATTGTACAACACAAACATCGTCTGGCAACCATTTATTTTATCTAAACAACTAGCTTTGATTTGCTTACAAGCCCAGTATGGGCAGCTCGACATAGTTAATGAGAACATCTGATTGATAATTACTCACGGGTGCCACATAATTGTGGCCTTGTGCCAAATCTAATCTAAATGACAAGACCAGTATCACTCAATGTCATAGCCTATTTCATTTCATTTGGAGAAGTTTCAAATGTTAACAGTTTACGCCTGGCAAACAGAATTTCTGGATTCACGGTAAAATAAACACGCACATTAGTTAAGGAAAGCCAACTTTTCACAGTAAGAAAAACAATTTTTCGTTTCAAACTGTCTTTTGCTTAATGATTCGCTGAATGTTAAAGCAAATGGAATTAACTGATGGAAATTCATAAAATAAGCAACGTCTAACTAGGAATTTAAAAAAAATTTTTTCATTGTAATTTTTATTTGCTTTCTTAACCCTGTTTCCAGTTTTGTTTCATTTTGTTTTTGTTTTTATGAATATTTTTTCATGTTTTTCTAATAAACGAAGATTTAATTTATTTAAATAGTTTTGCTTTGTTTTGTTTTTTCCTGATTTACTTCATCTTCTGAAATCTTTTTTGGTTTTTCTCTTGATCTCATCTTTCTCTCGCTCAAAGTTTTTTCTTTCTTTCATTTTTTTCGGCAATGTTTATTTCAGTCCCATTTTTCATCCATTCAGGTTTAGGCAACTTCCTCGCCTCGGTACCTACCCACTTTCTTCTTCTTCTTCTTCTTCTTCTTCTTCTTCTTCTTCAAATTCTTCTTCTTCTTCTTCTTCTTCTTCAAATTCTTCTTCAAATTCTTCTTCTTCTTCTTCTTCTTCTTCAAATTCTTCTTCAAATTCTTCTTCAAATTCTTCAAATTCTTCTTCTTCAAATTCTTCTTCAAATTCTTCTTCAAATTCTTCAAATTCTTCTTCTTCTTCAAATTCTTCTTCAAATTCTTCTTCAAATTCTTCTTCAAATTCTTCTTCTTCTTCTTCTTCTTCTTCAAATTCTTCTTCTTCTTCTTCAAATTCTTCTTCTTCAAATTCTTCTTCTTCTTCAAATTCTTCTTCTTCAAATTCTTCTTCAAATTCTTCTTCTTCTTCTTCAAATTCTTCTTCTTCTTCTTCTTCAAATTCTTCTTCTTCTTCTTCAAATTCTTCTTCAAATTCTTCTTCTTCTTCAAATTCTTCTTCTTCTTCTTCTTCTTCAAATTCTTCTTCTTCAAATTCTTCTTCTTCAAATTCTTCTTCTTCTTCAAATTCTTCTTCTTCAAATTCTTCTTCTTCAAATTCTTCTTCAAATTCTTCTTCAAATTCTTCTTCTTCAAATTCTTCTTCTTCTTCAAATTCTTCTTCTTCTTCTTCTTCAAATTCTTCTTCTTCTTCAAATTCTTCTTCTTCAAATTCTTCTTCTTCTTCTTCTTCAAATTCTTCTTCTTCTTCTTCTTCAAATTCTTCTTCAAATTCTTCAAATTCTTCTTCTTCTTCTTCAAATTCTTCTTCTTCTTCTTCTTCAAATTCTTCTTCTTCCCCATCATTTATTATATTTTTTTTACTTTGTTTTACTTACTTTCCGATCTTTTTTTCGTTTTTCATTCAATTATCTTTCCATTTCCAAGTCATGTTTCTCTTTTCGCTCCCATTCCACTTTTCCTCCATTAATTTCTCTTCTATGACTTTCGATAAAAAAGAAAGAAAAAAAATCTGCGAAATTTTATGTACCGACCTTTTATATATATATTTTTGTTTCTGTTTATTCTACAGCATTTTACTTGCTTTTTCTCTTCCACATATTTTCCCTGTTCTTATATTTCGTTTTCATCGTCTTCCCTCTTCTCTTATCTCGCATTCATTTTTTTTTATTTACTTTTCCAATATCTTTATTCTTTCTCTAAGTTTCATTTACCTTCCTTTCTTTTGTTTTTGCCAGAATTAAATCTTGTCCAGAATTCTTATCCTTTTTCTTTCGTTCTGTTGTTTTCTTTTATGTAAACCATTTTCTTAAACACTCGATCCATAACGTCTGCATTTTAACATTCTTTTCACTTTATGATTTCTAACATTTTCGTCACATCTGCTTCTATGCTAAATCTTGAATCTCGAATCTGTAACACTCAAATATGCTTTATTTTCTTTTATATTATTCAGCATTTAATAATTAATAATAATTTAGTATATTATACAAACATTTAACAACATACGTTCAAAAGTAACTGAATATTTGGTACATTCTTACACTGATATATATATATATATATATATATATATATATATATATATATATATATATATGCCATAATATAATAGTTTAAAATGATTTTTAAACGACAAGCTTTCGTGAAGCTTTCATTTTACCTTTAATCGAAAGCTAAAGGATTTAAAATTTACTATTTCTAGTCAGTAAAATACTCTGTGGTGTATTTCAGATAGAATCGATTTTTTTCATCAAAATCGTTCAAAACGGTTATTTTTGATACTTTTTAAACAAAAGTTAATTCTCGGTTTCAAAAATCTTGCAAAAATAAAATATATATTTCTGAAACGTCATTTGAAGAAAATTACCAAACTTATAGTTAAATTTATCTGATTTGAAACAAATATTACTTACTTGTAGCATAAAATGTTGTATGCAAACATTTCTTAATTACGGGGTCTTTGTTTTTCTGATATGTTAAACGATTTATTTACATTCAATTGACAGCCGAAGGAGACGATAATTTTTTATTTGCCGTAAGAGGTGACAACTATTAAAACACGTAAACTTTAAATGCTAGATTTATCGGTCTGTACATCTATACTTTAGAAATTCTGAACGTAATTACACATACAAAAACAAATCGAAATTCTTTTAAAATATTCGGGGTCGTCAAATTGTAATAAGCTTTAGAATATATAATTAGTAAATATAGTTTGACTTAATAACCATATTTCCTAAAAATTAGCGCATTAAAAAGTAATTTTAAAAGATTTAAAAACTTTATGAATTATGCAATTTAAAATGAAAAAAATGAAAACAAATCTTGTAAAAATTCGTTTTTCGTCAGACAAATATTTTTTCTTCAGACAATATTGTCTTTCATAAAGCAATTGAAAGCTTCTCTAATGAAATAATGTCTTAGGTTACTGAGTTTTTTGTTTTTTTTTTATTCTGAACAAATTTTCTGTACGACCGACTTTGCGAAAAAAAATCGGTGATTTACATTCTTCAAAGAATTCTGCTTTTGACTAATCTATATTAGTCAAAAGCGGAATTCACTAAAATTATCTTTTTTTCAAGTTTTCATATAAGTTTTCATATGTAAGGGGCTGAAACACACGTAAAAAATATTTTTTACAAAGATTTTCTAATAAAAAAAATTCAGAAATAATTTAATTCATTTATGAATGAAATTATTTAAGTCCTGAAAGTTTTATTAAGTCCTGAAAATTTCATTAAAATCTGACAATTATTTGATTTTTGCAACAATTTCTAAATTAATGTTTGTCACCGCAAAAAAGTTAAAATTTGCGATGCTAAAAGTTAGTACAATCGCTAACGAAAGAAAAACAAGTTTTTAATCAACATTTCTAATATTCTAAAAAGGAGTAAAAAAATAATTAAATAATCAAACAATAATTTAATCCTTCCTCTTAATAACAACGATTTTGATGATAAAACTATGTTTTCATTACGTTTGAAGTATGTTTTAATCACGGTATGCTGATTTTTTAGCGTTTTCGTGGAGGTACCTACAACTTGACATATCAACGCGTCTTTCTACAGGATTTTTACGTGAATTGTGGATTTTAAATGTTTTTACGTTGAGCACTGTTTAAACAGCAAAACATCTATGTACCATTTATAATGATGGTGCCATAGCTGATAATACAGCTCGTAACTGGTTTGCTAGGTTGAAAAAAGAAAATTTTAATGAAACCGAAAACGTTTTGGCAGGCTAGCTGTCAATGATGATGACGATAATGAAACGTTAATTAAAACTAATACAAATCACACGACTGGACATAGATAGTCCAGATAATCTCATGAGCGTTTGTAAGGCATTTGAGGACACTTTGATATGTGGATCACACTATGATATTTGGGTGCCTCAAGATTCACGGAAGAAATTTACAGGACTGCATTTTAATTTGTGATTCTGTGCTCAAACGCAACAATATGACCTACTTTTGAAAGACCGATCACAGCCAATGAAAAATGGATTGTTTACAATAATTTCTAGAGCAGGAGCATTCGTCCGAAAAGCGAATAAGCCACCCATACCAATCGAAAAAGCCGGTCTTCATCCGAAACTGGATATGGTGTATATTTGGTGGAACTTTCGAAGTCACTTCATATTCCAAGGTTCTTCCGCAAAATCAAACGTTGAATTCAGACAAGAATCATTTCTCAATTAGACCGATGAAAAGCGGCTAAAGTTGGCCAATCGGTCGTCTTCGATCAGGACAATGTCAGATTCTGCAGACTCGATAGAAATTAGTACAGCTTGACTGGAATGTCTTACTGTACTCATTTTATTTATTGTATAAAATACAATTATGGCACAAGGCCGAAAATGTTTTACTATACTCATTTGACTTTGCAGCTTCGGATTACTACTTTGTTGGAAGAATTTAAATTCTCTGGAAGTGTGGAAAAGCTACTTAGATTATCACCCAAAATAATTCCAAGTCCTGTGAGGATGGAATCATGAAATTGCCCCAAAGATAGCGAAAGGGGCTCGAAGAAAATAGCACATATATGGTTGAATAAATCTGTAGACAAATAACTAAATTGTCTCTCAAGTTCACATAAAAAGCGCTAAGAACTTGTTCTGGCCAGATTTACATAGGAACTTGTCCTGGCCAGATTTACATAGGAACTTGTCCTGGCCAGATTTACATAGGAACTTGTCCTGGCCAGATTTATATAGGAACTTGTTCTGGCCAGATTTACATAGGAACTTGTCCTGGCCAGATTTACATAGGAACTTGTCCTGGCCAGATTTACATAGGAACTTGTCCTGGCCAGATTTACATAGGAAATTTTTCTGGCCAGATTTACATAGGAACTTGTCCTGGCCAGATTTATATAGGAACTTGTCCTGGCCAGATTTACATAGGAACTTGTCCTGGCCAGATTTACATAGGAACTTGTCCTGGCCAGATTTACATAGGAACTTGTTCTGGCCAGATTTACATAGGAACTTGTCCTGGCCAGATTTACATAGGAACTTGTCCTGGCCAGATTTACATAAGAACTTGTTCTGGCCAGATTTACATAGGAACTTGTCCTGGCCAGATTTACATAGGAACTTGTTCTGGCCAGATTTACATAGGAACTTTTTCTGGCCAGATTTACATAGGAACATGTCCTGGCCAGATTTACATAGGAACTTGTTCTGGCCAGATTTACATAGGAACTTGTCCTGGCCAGATTTACATAGGAACTTGTCCTGGCCAGATTTACATAGGAACTTTTTCTGGCCAGATTTACATAGGAACTTGTCCTGGCCAGATTTACATAGGTACTTGTCCTGGCCAGATTTACATAGGAACTTTTTCTGGCCAGATTTACATAGGAACTTGTCCTGGCCAGATTTACATAGGAACTTGTTCTGGCCAGATTTACATAGGAACTTTTTCTGGCCAGATTTACATAGGAACTTGTCCTGGCCAGATTTATATAGGAACTTGTTCTGGCCAGATTTACATAGGAACTTGTCCTGGCCAGATTTACATAGGAACTTGTACTGGCCAGATTTACATACGAACTTTTTCTGGCCAGATTTACATAGGAACTTGTTCTGGCCAGATTTACATAGGAACTTGTCCTGGCCAGATTTACATAGGAACTTTTTCTGGCCAGATTTACATAGGAACTTGTCCTGGCCAGATTTACATAGGAATTTGTTCTGGCCAGATTTACATAGGAACTTGTTCTGGCCAGATTTACATAGGAACTTGTCCTGGCCAGATTTACATAGGAACTTGTTCTGGCCAGATTTACATAGGAACTTGTTCTGGCCAGATTTATATAGGAACTTGTCCTGGCCAGATTTACATAGGAACTTTTTCTGGCCAGATTTACATAGGAACTTGTCCTGGCCAGATTTACATAGGAACTTGTCCTGGCCAGATTTACATAGGAACTTGTTCTGGCCAGATTTACATAGGAACTTGTCCTGGCCAGATTTACATAGGAACTTGTCCTGGCCAGATTTACATAGGAACTTGTTCTGGCCAGATTTACATAGGAACTTGTCCTGGCCAGATTTACATAGGAACTTGTCCTGGCCAGATTTACATAGGAACTTGTCCTGGCCAGATTTACATAGGAACTTGTCCTGGCCAGATTTACATAGGAACTTGTCCTGGCCAGATTTACATAGGAACTTGTCCTGGCCAGATTTACATAGGAACTTGTTCTGGCCAGATTTACATAGGAACTTGTCCTGGCCAGATTTAGATAGGAACTTGTCCTGGCCAGATTTACATAGGAACTTGTTCTGGCCAGATTTACATAGGAACTTGTACTGGCCAGATTTACATAGGAACTTGTCCTGGCCAGATTTACATAGGAACTTGTCCTGGCCAGATTTACATAGGAATTTATCCTGGCCAGATTTACATAGGAACTTGTCCTGGCCAGATTTACATAGGAACTTGTTCTGGCCAGATTTACATAGGAACTTGTCCTGGCCAGATTTACATAGGAACTTGTTCTGGCCAGATTTACATAGGAACTTGTCCTGGCCAGATTTACATAGGAACTTGTTCTGGCCAGATTTACATAGGAACTTGTCCTGGCCAGATTTACATAGGAACTTGTTCTGGCCAGATTTACATAGGAACTTGTCCTGGCCAGATTTACATAGGAACTTGTTCTGGCCAGATTTACATAGGACCTTGTCCTGGCCAGATTTACATAGGAACTTGTCCTGGCCAGATTTACATAGGAACTTGTCCTGGCCAGATTTACATAGGAACTTATTCTGGCCAGATTTACATAGGAACTTGTCCTGGCCAGATTTACATAGGAAATTGTTCTGGCCAGATTTACATAGGAACTTGTCCTGGCCAGATTTACATAGGAACTTGTCCTGGCCAGATTTATATAGGAACTTTTTCTGGCCAGATTTACATAGGAACTTGTCCTGGCCAGATTTACATAGGAACTTGTCCTGGCCAGATTTACATAGGAACGTTTTCTGGCCAGATTTACATAGGAACTTGTCCTGGCCAGATTTACATAGGAATTTGTTCTGGCCAGATTTACATAGGAACTTGTTCTGGCCAGATTTACATAGGAACTTGTCCTGGCCAGATTTACATAGGAACTTGTTCTGGCCAGATTTACATAGGAACTTGTTCTGGCCAGATTTATATAGGAAATTGTCCTGGCCAGATTTACATAGGAACTTTTTCTGGACAGATTTACATAGGAACTTGTCCTGGCCAGATTTACATAGGAACTTGTCCTGGCCAGATTTACATAGGAACTTGTTCTGGCCAGATTTACATAGGAACTTCTCCTGGCCAGATTTACATAGGAACTTGTCCTGGCCAGATTTACATAGGAACTTGTCCTGGCCAGATTTACATAGGAACTTGTTCTGGCCAGATTTACATAGGAACTTGTCCAGGCCAGATTTACATAGGAACTTGTCCTGGCCAGATTTACATAGGAACTTGTTCTGGCCAGATTTACATAGGAACTTGTCCTGGCCAGATTTACATTGGAACTTGTCCTGGCCAGATTTACATAGGAACTTGTTCTGGCCAGATTTACATAGGAACTTGTTCTGGCCAGATTTACATAGGAACTTGTCCTGGCCAGATTTACATAGGAATTTGTCCTGGCCAGATTTACATAGGAACTTGTTCTGGCCAGATTTACATAGGAACTTGTCCTGGCCAGATTTACATAGGAACTTGTCCTGGCCAGATTTACATAGGAACTTGTTCTGGCCAGATTTACATAGGAACTTGTCCTGGCCAGATTTAGATAGGAACTTGTCCTGGCCAGATTTACATAGGAACTTGTTCTGGCCAGATTTACATAGGAACTTGTACTGGCCAGATTTACATAGGAACTTGTCCTGGCCAGATTTACATAGGAACTTGTCCTGGCCAGATTTACATAGGAATTTATCCTGGCCAGATTTACATAGGAACTTGTCCTGGCCAGATTTACATAGGAACTTGTTCTGGCCAGATTTACATAGGAACTTGTCCTGGCCAGATTTACATAGGAACTTGTTCTGGCCAGATTTACATAGGAACTTGTCCTGGCCAGATTTACATGGGAACTTGTTCTGGCCAGATTTACATAGGAACTTGTCCTGGCCAGATTTACATAGGAACTTGTCCTGGCCAGATTTACATAGGAACTTGTCCTGGCCAGATTTACATAGGAACTTGTCCTGGCCAGATTTACATAGGAACTTATTCTGGCCAGATTTACATAGGAACTTGTCCTGGCCAGATTTACATAGGAACTTGTTCTGGCCAGATTTACATAGGAACTTGTCCTGGCCAGATTTACATAGGAACTTGTTCTGGCCAGATTTACATAGGAACTTGTCCTGGCCAGATTTACATAGGAACTTGTTCTGGCCAGATTTACATAGGAACTTGTCCTGGCCAGATTTACATAGGAACTTGTTCTGGCCAGATTAACATAGGAACTTTTTCTGGCCAGATTTACATAGGAACTTGTCCTGGCCAGATTTACATAGGAACTTGTTCTGGCCAGATTTACATAGGAACTTGTCCTGGCCAGATTTACATAGGAACTTGTCCTGGCCAGATTTACATAGGAACTTGTTCTGGCCAGATTTACATAGGAACTTGTCCTGGCCAGATTTACATAGGAACTTGTCCTGGCCAGATTTACATAGGAACTTGTCCTGGCCAGATTTATATAGGAACTTGTTCTGGCCAGATTTACATAGGAACTTGTCCTGGCCAGATTTACATAGGAACTTGTCCTGGCCAGATTTACATAGGAACTTGTCCTGGCCAGATTTACATAGGAACTTGTTCTGGCCAGATTTACATAGGAACTTGTCCTGGCCAGATTTACATAGGAACTTGTTCTGGCCAGATTTACATAGGAACTTGTCCTGGCCAGATTTACATAGGAACTTGTCCTGGCCAGATTTACATAGGAACTTGTTCTGGCCAGATTTACATAGGAACTTGTCCTGGCCAGATTTACATAGGAACTTGTCCTGGCCAGATTTACATAGGAACTTGTTCTGGCCAGATTTACATAGGAACTTGTCCTGGCCAGATTTACATAGGAACTTGTTCTGGCCAGATTTACATAGGAACTTGTCCTGGCCAGATTTACATAGGAACTTGTCCTGGCCAGATTTATATAGGAACTTGTTCTGGCCAGATTAACATAGGAACTTGTCCTGGCCAGATTAACATAGGAACTTGTCCTGGCCAGATTTACATAGGAACTTGTTCTGGCCAGATTTACATAGGAACTTGTCCTGGCCAGATTTACATAGGAACTTGTCCTGGCCAGATTTACATAGGAACTTGTCCTGGCCAGATTTATATAGGAACTTGTTCTGGCCAGATTTACATAGGAACTTGTCCTGGCCAGATTTACATAGGAACTTGTTCTGGCCAGATTTACATAGGAACTTGTCCTGGCCAGATTTACATAGGAACTTGTTCTGGCCAGATTTACATAGGAACTTGTCGAGGCCAGATTTACATAGGAACTTGTTCTGGCCAGATTTACATAGGAACTTGTCCTGGCCAGATTTACATAGGAACTTGTCCTGGCCAGATTTACATAGGAACTTTTTCTGGCCAGATTTACATAGGAAATTTTTCTGGCCAGATTTACATAGGAACTTGTCCTGGCCAGATTTACATAGGAACTTGTCCTGGCCAGATTTACATAGGAACTTTTTCTGGCCAGATTTACATAGGAACTTGTTCTGGCCAGATTTACATAGGAACTAGTCCTGGCCAGATTTACATAGGAACTTGTTCTTGCCAGATTTACATAGGAACTTGTTCTGGCCAGATTTACATAGGAACTTGTCTTGGCCAGATTTACATAGGAACTTGTTCTGGCCAGATTTACATAGGAACTTGTCCTGGCCAGATTTACATAGGAACTTGTTCTGGCCAGATTTACATAGGAACTTGTCCTGGCCAGATTTACATAGGAACTTTTTCTGGCCAGATTTACATAGGAACTTGTCCTGGCCAGATTTACATAGGAACATGTTCTGGCCAGATTTACATAGGAACTTGTTCTGGCCAGATTTACATAGGAACTTGTCCTGGCCAGATTTACATAGGAACTTTTTCTGGCCAGATTTACATAGGAACTTGTCCTGGCCAGATTTACATAGGAACTTGTTCTGGCCAGATTTACATAGGAACTTGTCCTGGCCAGATTTACATAGGAACTTGTCCTGGCCAGATTTACATAGGAACTTTTTCTGGCCAGATTTACATAGGAACTTTTTCTGGCCAGATTTACATAGGAACTTGTCCTGGCCAGATTTACATAGGAACTTTTTCTGGCCAGATTTACATAGGAACTTGTCCTGGCCAGATTTACATAGGAACTTGTCCTGGCCAGATTTACATAGGAACTTTTTCTGGCCAGATTTACATAGGAACTTGTCCTGGCCAGATTTACATAGGAACTTGTCCTGGCCAGATTTACATAGGAACTTTTTCTGGCCAGATTTACATAGGAACTTGTCCTGGCCAGATTTACATAGGAACTTGTTCTGGCCAGATTTACATAGGAACTTGTCCTGGCCAGATTTACTTAGGAACTTCTCCTGGCCAGATTTACATAGGAACTTGTCCTGGCCAGATTTACATAGGAACTTTTTCTGGCCAGATTTACATAGGAACTTGTCCTGGCCAGATTTACATAGGAACTTGTTCTGGCCAGATTTATATAGGAACTTGTTCTGGCCAGATTTACATACGAACTTGTTCTGGCCAGATTTACATAGGAACTTGTCCTGGCCAGATTTACATAGGAACTTGTCCTGGCCAGATTTACATAGGAACTTTTTCTGGCCAGATTTACATAGGAACTTGTCCTGGCCAGATTTACATAGGAACTTGTTCTGGCCAGATTTACATAGGAACTTGTCCTGGCCAGATTTACATAGGAACTTGTTCTGGCCAGATTTACATAGGAACTTGTCCTGGCCAGATTTACATAGGAACTTTTTCTGGCCAGATTTACATAGGAACTTGTCCTGGCCAGATTTACATAGGAACTTGTCCTGGCCAGATTTACATAGGAACTTTTTCTGGCCAGATTTACATAGGAACTTTTCCTGGCCAGATTTACATAGGAACTTGTTCTGGCCAGATTTACATAGGAACTTGTTCTGGCCAGATTTACATAGGAACTTGTCCTGGCCAGATTTACATAGGAACTTGTTCTGGCCAGATTTACATAGGAACTTGTCCTGGCCAGATTTACATAGGAACTTTTTCTGGCCAGATTTACATAGGAACTTGTCCTGGCCAGATTTACATAGGAACTTGTCCTGGCCAGATTTACATAGGAACTTTTTCTGGCCAGATTTACATAGGAACTTGTCCTGGCCAGATTTACATAGGAACTTGTCCTGGCCAGATTTACATAGGAACTTTTTCTGGCCAGATTTACATAGGAACTTGTCCTGGCCAGATTTACATAGGAACTTGTTCTGGCCAGATTTACATAGGAACTTGTCCTGGCCAGATTTACTTAGGAACTTCTCCTGGCCAGATTTACATAGGAACTTGTCCTGGCCAGATTTACATAGGAACTTTTTCTGGCCAGATTTACATAGGAACTTGTCCTGGCCAGATTTACATAGGAACTTGTTCTGGCCAGATTTACATAGGAACTTGTTCTGGCCAGATTTACATACGAACTTGTTCTGGCCAGATTTACATAGGAACTTGTCCTGGCCAGATTTACATAGGAACTTGTCCTGGCCTGATTTACATAGGAACTTTTTCTGGCCAGATTTACATAGGAACTTGTTCTGGCCAGATTTACATAGGAACTTGTCCTGGCCAGATTTACATAGGAACTTTTTCTGGCCAGATTTACATAGGAACTTGTTCTGGCCAGATTTACATAGGAACTTGTCCTGGCCAGATTTACATAGGAACTTTTTCTGGCCAGATTTACATAGGAACTTGTCCTGGCCAGATTTACATAGGAACTTGTCCTGGCCAGATTTACATAGGGACTTGTTCTGGCCAGATTTACATAGGAACTTGTCCTGGCCAGATTTACATAGGAACTTGTTCTGGCCAGATTTACATAGGAACTTGTCCTGGCCAGATTTACATAGGAACTTGTTCTGGCCAGATTTACATAGGAACTTTTTCTGGCCAGATTTACATAGGAACTTGTCCTGGCCAGATTTACATAGGAACTTGTCCTGGCCAGATTTACATAGGAACTTTTTCTGGCCAGATTTACATAGGAACTTGTCCTGGCCAGATTTACATAGGAACTTGTTCTGGCCAGATTTACATAGGAACTTGTTCTGGCCAGATTTACATAGGAACTTGTCCTGGCCAGATTTACATAGGAACTTTTTCTGGCCAGATTTACATAGGAACTTGTCCTGGCCAGATTTACATAGGAACTTGTCCTGGCCAGATTTACATAGGAACTTGTTCTGGCCAGATTTACATAGGAACTTGTCCTGGCCAGATTTACATAGGAACTTGTCCTGGCCAGATTTACATAGGAACTTGTTCTGGCCAGATTTACATAGGAACTTGTCCTGGCCAGATTTACATAGGAACTTGTCCTGGCCAGATTTACATAGGAACTTGTCCTGGCCAGATTTACATAGGAACTTGTCCTGGCCAGATTTACATAGGAACTTGTCCTGGCCAGATTTACATAGGAACTTGTCCTGGCCAGATTTACATAGGAACTTGTTCTGGCCAGATTTACATAGGAACTTGTCCTGGCCAGATTTAGATAGGAACTTGTCCTGGCCAGATTTACATAGGAACTTGTTCTGGCCAGATTTACATAGGAACTTGTACTGGCCAGATTTACATAGGAACTTGTCCTGGCCAGATTTACATAGGAACTTGTCCTGGCCAGATTTACATAGGAATTTATCCTGGCCAGATTTACATAGGAACTTGTCCTGGCCAGATTTACATAGGAACTTGTTCTGGCCAGATTTACATAGGAACTTGTCCTGGCCAGATTTACATAGGAACTTGTTCTGGCCAGATTTACATAGGAACTTGTCCTGGCCAGATTTACATAGGAACTTGTTCTGGCCAGATTTACATAGGAACTTGTCCTGGCCAGATTTACATAGGAACTTGTTCTGGCCAGATTTACATAGGAACTTGTCCTGGCCAGATTTACATAGGAACTTGTTCTGGCCAGATTTACATAGGACCTTGTCCTGGCCAGATTTACATAGGAACTTGTCCTGGCCAGATTTACATAGGAACTTGTCCTGGCCAGATTTACATAGGAACTTATTCTGGCCAGATTTACATAGGAACTTGTCCTGGCCAGATTTACATAGGAAATTGTTCTGGCCAGATTTACATAGGAACTTGTCCTGGCCAGATTTACATAGGAACTTGTCCTGGCCAGATTTATATAGGAACTTTTTCTGGCCAGATTTACATAGGAACTTGTCCTGGCCAGATTTACATAGGAACTTGTCCTGGCCAGATTTACATAGGAACGTTTTCTGGCCAGATTTACATAGGAACTTGTCCTGGCCAGATTTACATAGGAATTTGTTCTGGCCAGATTTACATAGGAACTTGTTCTGGCCAGATTTACATAGGAACTTGTCCTGGCCAGATTTACATAGGAACTTGTTCTGGCCAGATTTACATAGGAACTTGTTCTGGCCAGATTTATATAGGAAATTGTCCTGGCCAGATTTACATAGGAACTTTTTCTGGACAGATTTACATAGGAACTTGTCCTGGCCAGATTTACATAGGAACTTGTCCTGGCCAGATTTACATAGGAACTTGTTCTGGCCAGATTTACATAGGAACTTCTCCTGGCCAGATTTACATAGGAACTTGTCCTGGCCAGATTTACATAGGAACTTGTCCTGGCCAGATTTACATAGGAACTTGTTCTGGCCAGATTTACATAGGAACTTGTCCAGGCCAGATTTACATAGGAACTTGTCCTGGCCAGATTTACATAGGAACTTGTTCTGGCCAGATTTACATAGGAACTTGTCCTGGCCAGATTTACATTGGAACTTGTCCTGGCCAGATTTACATAGGAACTTGTTCTGGCCAGATTTACATAGGAACTTGTTCTGGCCAGATTTACATAGGAACTTGTCCTGGCCAGATTTACATAGGAATTTGTCCTGGCCAGATTTACATAGGAACTTGTTCTGGCCAGATTTACATAGGAACTTGTCCTGGCCAGATTTACATAGGAACTTGTCCTGGCCAGATTTACATAGGAACTTGTTCTGGCCAGATTTACATAGGAACTTGTCCTGGCCAGATTTAGATAGGAACTTGTCCTGGCCAGATTTACATAGGAACTTGTTCTGGCCAGATTTACATAGGAACTTGTACTGGCCAGATTTACATAGGAACTTGTCCTGGCCAGATTTACATAGGAACTTGTCCTGGCCAGATTTACATAGGAATTTATCCTGGCCAGATTTACATAGGAACTTGTCCTGGCCAGATTTACATAGGAACTTGTTCTGGCCAGATTTACATAGGAACTTGTCCTGGCCAGATTTACATAGGAACTTGTTCTGGCCAGATTTACATAGGAACTTGTCCTGGCCAGATTTACATGGGAACTTGTTCTGGCCAGATTTACATAGGAACTTGTCCTGGCCAGATTTACATAGGAACTTGTCCTGGCCAGATTTACATAGGAACTTGTCCTGGCCAGATTTACATAGGAACTTGTCCTGGCCAGATTTACATAGGAACTTATTCTGGCCAGATTTACATAGGAACTTGTCCTGGCCAGATTTACATAGGAACTTGTTCTGGCCAGATTTACTTAGGAACTTCTCCTGGCCAGATTTACATAGGAACTTGTCCTGGCCAGATTTACATAGGAACTTTTTCTGGCCAGATTTACATAGGAACTTGTCCTGGCCAGATTTACATAGGAACTTGTTCTGGCCAGATTTATATAGGAACTTGTTCTGGCCAGATTTACATACGAACTTGTTCTGGCCAGATTTACATAGGAACTTGTCCTGGCCAGATTTACATAGGAACTTGTCCTGGCCAGATTTACATAGGAACTTTTTCTGGCCAGATTTACATAGGAACTTGTCCTGGCCAGATTTACATAGGAACTTGTTCTGGCCAGATTTACATAGGAACTTGTCCTGGCCAGATTTACATAGGAACTTGTTCTGGCCAGATTTACATAGGAACTTGTCCTGGCCAGATTTACATAGGAACTTTTTCTGGCCAGATTTACATAGGAACTTGTCCTGGCCAGATTTACATAGGAACTTGTCCTGGCCAGATTTACATAGGAACTTTTTCTGGCCAGATTTACATAGGAACTTTTCCTGGCCAGATTTACATAGGAACTTGTTCTGGCCAGATTTACATAGGAACTTGTTCTGGCCAGATTTACATAGGAACTTGTCCTGGCCAGATTTACATAGGAACTTGTTCTGGCCAGATTTACATAGGAACTTGTCCTGGCCAGATTTACATAGGAACTTTTTCTGGCCAGATTTACATAGGAACTTGTCCTGGCCAGATTTACATAGGAACTTGTCCTGGCCAGATTTACATAGGAACTTTTTCTGGCCAGATTTACATAGGAACTTGTCCTGGCCAGATTTACATAGGAACTTGTCCTGGCCAGATTTACATAGGAACTTTTTCTGGCCAGATTTACATAGGAACTTGTCCTGGCCAGATTTACATAGGAACTTGTTCTGGCCAGATTTACATAGGAACTTGTCCTGGCCAGATTTACTTAGGAACTTCTCCTGGCCAGATTTACATAGGAACTTGTCCTGGCCAGATTTACATAGGAACTTTTTCTGGCCAGATTTACATAGGAACTTGTCCTGGCCAGATTTACATAGGAACTTGTTCTGGCCAGATTTACATAGGAACTTGTTCTGGCCAGATTTACATACGAACTTGTTCTGGCCAGATTTACATAGGAACTTGTCCTGGCCAGATTTACATAGGAACTTGTCCTGGCCTGATTTACATAGGAACTTTTTCTGGCCAGATTTACATAGGAACTTGTTCTGGCCAGATTTACATAGGAACTTGTCCTGGCCAGATTTACATAGGAACTTTTTCTGGCCAGATTTACATAGGAACTTGTTCTGGCCAGATTTACATAGGAACTTGTCCTGGCCAGATTTACATAGGAACTTTTTCTGGCCAGATTTACATAGGAACTTGTCCTGGCCAGATTTACATAGGAACTTGTCCTGGCCAGATTTACATAGGGACTTGTTCTGGCCAGATTTACATAGGAACTTGTCCTGGCCAGATTTACATAGGAACTTGTTCTGGCCAGATTTACATAGGAACTTGTCCTGGCCAGATTTACATAGGAACTTGTTCTGGCCAGATTTACATAGGAACTTTTTCTGGCCAGATTTACATAGGAACTTGTCCTGGCCAGATTTACATAGGAACTTGTCCTGGCCAGATTTACATAGGAACTTTTTCTGGCCAGATTTACATAGGAACTTGTCCTGGCCAGATTTACATAGGAACTTGTTCTGGCCAGATTTACATAGGAACTTGTTCTGGCCAGATTTACATAGGAACTTGTCCTGGCCAGATTTACATAGGAACTTTTTCTGGCCAGATTTACATAGGAACTTTTTCTGGCCAGATTTACATAGGAACTTGTCCTGGCCAGATTTACATAGGAACTTTTTCTGGCCAGATTTACATAGGAACTTGTCCTGGCCAGATTTACATAGGAACTTGTCCTGGCCAGATTTACATAGGAACTTTTTCTGGCCAGATTTACATAGGAACTTGTCCTGGCCAGATTTACATAGGAACTTGTCCTGGCCAGATTTACATAGGAACTTTTTCTGGCCAGATTTACATAGGAACTTGTTCTGGCCAGATTTACATACGAACTTGTTCTGGCCAGATTTACATAGGAACTTGTCCTGGCCAGATTTACATAGGAACTTGTCCTGGCCAGATTTACATAGGAACTTGTCCTGGCCAGATTTACATAGGAACTTGTCCTGGCCAGATTTACATAGGAACTTGTTCTGGCCAGATTTACATAGGAACTTGTCCTGGCCAGATTTACATAGGAACTTTTTCTGGCCAGATTTACATAGGAACTTGTCCTGGCCAGATTTACATAGGAACTTGTCCTGGCCAGATTTACATAGGAACTAGTTCTGGCCAGATTTACATAGGAACTTGTCCTGGCCAGATTTACATAGGAACTTGTTCTGGCCAGATTTACATAGGAACTTGTCCTGGCCAGATTTACATAGGAACTTGTTCTGGCCAGATTTACATAGGAACTTTTTCTGGCCAGATTTACATAGGAACTTGTCCTGGCCAGATTTACATAGGAACTTGTCCTGGCCAGATTTACATAGGAACTTTTTCTGGCCAGATTTACATAGGAACTTGTCCTGGCCAGATTTACATAGGAACTTGTTCTGGCCAGATTTACATAGGAACTTGTTCTGGCCAGATTTACATAGGAACTTGTCCTGGCCAGATTTACATAGGAACTTGTCCTGGCCAGATTTACATAGGAACTTTTTCTGGCCAGATTTACATAGGAACTTTTTCTGGCCAGATTTACATAGGAACTTGTCCTGGCCAGATTTACATAGGAACTTGTCCTGGCCAGATTTACATAGGAACTTTTTCTGGCCAGATTTACATAGGAACTTGTCCTGGCCAGATTTACATAGGAACTTGTCCTGGCCAGATTTACATAGGAACTTTTTCTGGCCAGATTTACATAGGAACTTGTCCTGGCCAGATTTACATAGGAACTTGTTCTGGCCAGATTTACATAGGAACTTGTCCTGGCCAGATTTACTTAGGAACTTCTCCTGGCCAGATTTACATAGGAACTTGTCCTGGCCAGATTTACATAGGAACTTGTTCTGGCCAGATTTACATAGGAACTTGTTCTGGCCAGATTTACATACGAACTTGTTCTGGCCAGATTTACATAGGAACTTGTCCTGGCCAGATTTACATAGGAACTTTTCCTGGCCAGATTTACATAGGAACTTTTTCTGGCCAGATTTACATAGGAACTTGTTCTGGCCAGATTTACATAGGAACTTGTCCTGGCCAGATTTACATAGGAACTTTTTCTGGCCAGATTTACATAGGAACTTGTTCTGGCCAGATTTACATAGGAACTTGTCCTGGCCAGATTTACATAGGAACTTGTCCTGGGCAGATTTACATAGGAACTTGTCCTGGCCAGATTTACATAGGAACTTGTTCTGGCCAGATTTACATAGGAACTTGTCCTGGCCAGATTTACATAGGAACTTGTTCTGGCCAGATTTACATAGGAACTTGTCCTGGCCAGATTTACATAGGAACTTGTTCTGGCCAGATTTACATAGGAACTTTTTCTGGCCAGATTTACATAGGAACTTGTCCTGGCCAGATTTACATAGGAACTTGTCCTGGCCAGATTTACATAGGAACTTCTTCTGGCCAGATTTACTTAGGAACTTGTCCTGGCCAGATTTACATAGGAACTTGTCCTGGCCAGATTTACATAGGAACTTTTTCTGGACAGATTTACATAGGAACTTGTTCTGGCCAGATTTACATAGGAACTTGTCCTGGCCAGATTTACATAGGAACTTGTCCTGGCCAGATTTACATAGGAACTTTTTCTGGCCAGATTTACATAGGAACTTGTCCTGGCCAGATTTACATAGGAACTTGTCCTGGCCAGATTTACATAGGAACTTTTTCTGGCCAGATTTACATAGGAACTTGTCCTGGCCAGATTTACATAGGAACTTGTTCTGGCCAGATTTACATAGGAACTTGTTCTGGCCAGATTTACATAGGAACTTGTCCTGGCCAGATTTACATAGGAACTTTTTCTGGCCAGATTTACATACGAACTTGTTCTGGCCAGATTTACATAGGAACTTGTCCTGGCCAGATTTACATAGGAACTTGTTCTGGCCAGATTTACATAGGAACTTGTTCTGGCCAGATTTACATAGGAACTTGTCCTGGCCAGATTTACATAGGAACTTGTCCTGGCCAGATTTACATAGGAACTTTTTCTGGCCAGATTTACATAGGAACTTGTCCTGGCCAGATTTACATAGGAACTTGTCCTGGCCAGATTTACTTAGGAACTTCTCCTGGCCAGATTTACATAGGAACTTGTCCTGGCCAGATTTACATAGGAACTTTTTCTGGCCAGATTTACATAGGAACTTGTCCTGGCCAGATTTACATAGGAACTTGTTCTGGCCAGATTTACATAGGAACTTGTTCTGGCCAGATTTACATACGAACTTGTTCTGGCCAGATTTACATAGGAACTTGTCCTGGCCAGATTTACATAGGAACTTTTCCTGGCCAGATTTACATAGGAACTTTTTCTGGCCAGATTTACATAGGAACTTGTTCTGGCCAGATTTACATAGGAACTTGTCCTGGCCAGATTTACATAGGAACTTTTTCTGGCCAGATTTACATAGGAACTTGTTCTGGCCAGATTTACATAGGAACTTGTCCTGGCCAGATTTACATAGGAACTTGTCCTGGGCAGATTTACATAGGAACTTGTCCTGCCAGATTTACATAGGAACTTGTTCTGGCCAGATTTACATAGGAACTTGTCCTGGCCAGATTTACATAGGAACTTGTTCTGGCCAGATTTACATAGGAACTTGTCCTGGCCAGATTTACATAGGAACTTGTTCTGGCCAGATTTACATAGGAACTTTTTCTGGCCAGATTTACATAGGAACTTGTCCTGGCCAGATTTACATAGGAACTTCTTCTGGCCAGATTTACTTAGGAACTTGTCCTGGCCAGATTTACATAGGAACTTGTCCTGGCCAGATTTACATAGGAACTTTTTCTGGACAGATTTACATAGGAACTTGTTCTGGCCAGATTTACATAGGAACTTGTCCTGGCCAGATTTACATAGGAACTTGTCCTGGCCAGATTTACATAGGAACTTTTTCTGGCCAGATTTACATAGGAACTTGTCCTGGCCAGATTTACATAGGAACTTTTTCTGGCCAGATTTACATAGGAACTTGTCCTGGCCAGATTTACATAGGAACTTGTTCTGGCCAGATTTACATAGGAACTTGTTCTGGCCAGATTTACATAGGAACTTGTCCTGGCCAGATTTACATAGGAACTTTTTCTGGCCAGATTTACATAGGAACTTGTTCTGGCCAGATTTACATAGGAACTTGTCCTGGCCAGATTTACATAGGAACTTGTTCTGGCCAGATTTACATAGGAACTTGTTCTGGCCAGATTTACATAGGAACTTGTCCTGGCCAGATTTACATAGGAACTTGTCCTGGCCAGATTTACATAGGAACTTTTTCTGGCCAGATTTACATAGGAACTTGTCCTGGCCAGATTTACATAGGAACTTGTCCTGGCCAGATTTACATAGGAACTTTTTCTGGCCAGATTTACATAGGAACTTGTTCTGGCCAGATTTACATAGGAACTTGTCCTGGCCAGATTTACATAGGAACTTGTCCTGGCCAGATTTACATAGGAACTTTTTCTGGCCAGATTTACATAGGAACTTGTTCTGGCCAGATTTACATAGGAACTTGTCCTGGCCAGATTTACATAGGAACTTTTTCTGGCCAGATTTACATAGGAATTTGTTCTGGCCAGATTTACATAGGAACTTTTCCTGGCCAGATTTACATAGGAACTTTTTCTGGCCAGATTTACATAGGAACTTGTCCTGGCCAGATTTACATAGGAACTTGTCCTGGCCAGATTTACATAGGAACTTGTTCTGGCCAGATTTACATAGGAACTTGTTCTGGCCAGATTTACATAGGAACTTGTTCTGGCCAGATTTACATAGGAACTTGTTCTGGCCAGATTTACATAGGAACTTGTCCTGGCCAGATTTACATAGGAACTTGTTCTGGCCAATTTTAAATAGGAACTTTTTCTGGCCAGATTTACATTGTAACTTTTTCTGGCCAGATTTACATAGGAACTTTTTCTGGCCAGATTTACATAGGAACTTGTCCTGGCCAATTTTACATAGGAACTTTTTCTGGCCAATTTTACATAGGAACTTTTTCTGGCCAGATTTACATAGGAACTTGTCCTGGCCAGATTTACATAGGAACTTTTTCTGGCCAGATTTACATAGGAATTTGTTCTGGCCAGATTTACATAGGAACTTTTCCTGGCCAGATTTACATAGGAACTTTTTCTGGCCAGATTTACATAGGAACTTGTCCTGGCCAGATTTACATAGGAACTTGTCCTGGCCAGATTTACATAGGAACTTTTTCTGGCCAGATTTACATAGGAACTTGTTCTGGCCAGATTTACATAGGAACTTGTTCTGGCCAGATTTACATAGGAACTTGTTCTGGCCAGATTTACATAGGAACTTGTTCTGGCCAGATTTACATAGGAACTTGTCCTGGCCAGATTTACATAGGAACTTGTTCTGGCCAATTTTAAATAGGAACTTTTTCTGGCCAGATTTACATAGGAACTTTTTCTGGCCAGATTTACATAGGAACTTGTCCTGGCCAATTTTACATAGGAACTTTTTCTGGCCAGATTTACATAGGAACTTTTTCTGGCCAGATTTACATAGGAACTTTTTCTGGCCAGATTTACATAGGAACTTGTTCTGGCCAGATTTACATAGGAACTTGTTCTGGCCAGATTTACATAGGAACTTGTCCTGGCCAGATTTACATAGGAACTTGTTCTGGCCAGATTTACATAGGAACTTGTCCTGGCCAGATTTACATAGGAACTTGTTCTGGCCAGATTTACATAGGAACTTTTTCTGGCCAGATTTACATAGGAACTTGTCCTGGCCAGATTTACATAGGAACTTGTCCTGGCCAGATTTACATAGGAACTTCTTCTGGCCAGATTTACTTAGGAACTTGTCCTGGCCAGATTTACATAGGAACTTGTCCTGGCCAGATTTACATAGGAACTTTTTCTGGACAGATTTACATAGGAACTTGTTCTGGCCAGATTTACATAGGAACTTGTCCTGGCCAGATTTACATAGGAACTTGTCCTGGCCAGATTTACATAGGAACTTTTTCTGGCCAGATTTACATAGGAACTTGTCCTGGCCAGATTTACATAGGAACTTTTTCTGGCCAGATTTACATAGGAACTTTTTCTGGCCAGATTTACATAGGAACTTGTTCTGGCCAGATTTACATAGGAACTTGTTCTGGCCAGATTTACATAGGAACTTGTCCTGGCCAGATTTACATAGGAACTTTTTCTGGCCAGATTTACATAGGAACTTGTTCTGGCCAGATTTACATAGGAACTTGTCCTGGCCAGATTTACATAGGAACTTGTTCTGGCCAGATTTACATAGGAACTTGTTCTGGCCAGATTTACATAGGAACTTGTCCTGGCCAGATTTACATAGGAACTTGTCCTGGCCAGATTTACATAGGAACTTTTTCTGGCCAGATTTACATAGGAACTTGTCCTGGCCAGATTTACATAGGAACTTGTCCTGGCCAGATTTACATAGGAACTTTTTCTGGCCAGATTTACATAGGAACTTGTTCTGGCCAGATTTACATAGGAACTTGTCCTGGCCAGATTTACATAGGAACTTGTCCTGGCCAGATTTACATAGGAACTTTTTCTGGCCAGATTTACATAGGAACTTGTTCTGGCCAGATTTACATAGGAACTTGTCCTGGCCAGATTTACATAGGAACTTTTTCTGGCCAGATTTACATAGGAATTTGTTCTGGCCAGATTTACATAGGAACTTTTCCTGGCCAGATTTACATAGGAACTTTTTCTGGCCAGATTTACATAGGAACTTGTCCTGGCCAGATTTACATAGGAACTTGTCCTGGCCAGATTTACATAGGAACTTTTTCTGGCCAGATTTACATAGGAACTTGTTCTGGCCAGATTTACATAGGAACTTGTTCTGGCCAGATTTACATAGGAACTTGTCCTGGCCAGATTTACATAGGAACTTGTTCTGGCCAATTTTAAATAGGAACTTTTTCTGGCCAGATTTACATTGGAACTTTTTCTGGCCAGATTTACATAGGAACTTTTTCTGGCCAGATTTACATAGGAACTTGTCCTGGCCAATTTTACATAGGAACTTTTTCTGGCCAATTTTACATAGGAACTTTTTCTGGCCAGATTTACATAGGAACTTGTCCTGGCCAGATTTACATAGGAACTTTTTCTGGCCAGATTTACATAGGAATTTGTTCTGGCCAGATTTACATAGGAACTTTTCCTGGCCAGATTTACATAGGAACTTTTTCTGGCCAGATTTACATAGGAACTTGTCCTGGCCAGATTTACATAGGAACTTGTCCTGGCCAGATTTACATAGGAACTTTTTCTGGCCAGATTTACATAGGAACTTGTTCTGGCCAGATTTACATAGGAACTTGTTCTGGCCAGATTTACATAGGAACTTGTCCTGGCCAGATTTACATAGGAACTTGTTCTGGCCAATTTTAAATAGGAACTTTTTCTGGCCAGATTTACATAGGAACTTTTTCTGGCCAGATTTACATAGGAACTTGTCCTGGCCAATTTTACATAGGAACTTTTTCTGGCCAGATTTACATAGGAACTTTTTCTGGCCTGATTTACATAGGAACTTTTTCTGGCCAGATTTACATAGGAACTTGTTCTGGCCAGATTTACATAGGAACTTGTTCTGGCCAGATTTACATAGGAACTTGTCCTGGCCAGATTTACATAGGAACTTGTTCTGGCCAGATTTACATAGGAACTTGTTCTGGCCAGATTTACATAGGAACTTGTCCTGGCCAGATTTACATAGGAACTTGTTCTGGCCAGATTTACATAGGAACTTGTCCTGGCCAGATTTACATAGGAACTTTTTCTGGCTAGTTTTGCATAGGAACTTGTCCTGGCCAGATTTACATAGCCATTTACTAAGTGTAGCTAAGATACGACACAAAGACGAAAGTATGGAGCACACAGTGTGGCCAGAATTTACTACTCAGTCAAAATTGATCTAGTGAGACAAGCTTATTAACTATTACATCACGTCGAAGAGCCTATTAGGATTTTACATAGCGATTTGCATAGCGTAGTTTGGATGTGGCATAAAGCTGAAAGTATGGAGAACGTAATGAAGATCGAACTCCATAGTTACTCGTAATTGATCTAGCAAGGCAACCTTGTTAACCATTACGCCACGTCGAAGTGTTCTTTACTCGGCAGCCGAAAGTATACAGCAACTAGTAAGGATCGAACTCACGTCTCATATGGCGAGACAAGCTTATTAACCATTACACCATTTCGAAGTATCCGTTAGTTTTTTTACATAGGAATCGAAATATATATTTTCAAATTTTTATTGTCGTACTCTTTCTTCACAGAATCGTGTAATGTTCTAATGAAGATGCTGTCACTTGGCCTCGCTAGAAAAAGGAAAATAACATCGTTGTATTGGCGAAATTATAGAGAAATATGCAAATACAATTGTTATATTATAGAATACGATTAATATTTATTTTTTGAATAACGTTTTCAAGTCACCAGCGGGTTAATTGTAATAATCGTGTTAGAATTGAGTACGATGTGCAAAAATGGCATGTTGAAATGTCGCATTGATCGGACTGTTGTCCTCTTTATTGTCATATTCACAAAGTGTCAGCCGTTGTACTCTCCGGCCTTCTTCAGGTGATATACATTGGAATTTCGAAGCGAACACTTTATTTCGTCTACCAGGATAGAGTGTTCTAGTTCCAGGTGCCATGCCTTTTCTCTTTCAGTTATTTTGTAACCAGGTATTGAACTCACAACTCTTATGGGTCAAGCCACTGCATTACTTCAATCAACGCTGTTATCCAAATGGTCCATATGTCCTTGGGCCGAAACCTCCTTAGTATAACAAAGATAAGTCATATAGTCCAAACAATGTAAATAATTACAATAGCACATCTCATAAATATAGACAGGTGTTAAAGGCCAAATTATTTATAAGTTTCGAAAAAGACACAAACCAAACATTCATTGGGAAACATTACAGGAACGACGATTTTATTTAGATTAAAAATATTTTCGAAATAAGAATAAATAATTCCTTCAGTCCAATATTTAGTCATCATAGCTGTGTGTCTCAGTCATGGTTGCAATAATCCCTGACAAATGAAAATTTATTCCTGATATAAATGCATTTCTATGGAAAAAAACCATTAACAACGCATATAATACATAACAGTCATTTATCTGTAAACCTTGCATTAATTCCTGACCATTCATTTTCAAGGCATCCCCATAATTTTTACATTCATTCTTGATCAGTCATTTTCAAGACATCTCTATAACATTGACATTCATTCCTGACCATTCAGCTTCAAGATATCTCTATAATGTTTACATTTCTGACCATTTTTAAGGCATCTCTATAATATTTGCTTTAATTCCTGCCTAAATACTACCCGTTCTTACTGATTTTTGACACATAATTCTTGCAAAATAATCATTATTTTGAAACTTATTCACACAAGAATTCTATTCTGCTAATAATGCTTCCATTTTTTTCTGGCCAATATTTTTATTAAAATTTGCAAATATTCACGCATTTTCCATCTCAGTAAAAGAATAATTTTTCAAAAAGACTAACAAATTTGGAAGAGTTGAAATAATGAAACCCAGAAAATGCATTACAATGACAATGACAAAGCATTAAATTTGTTCAAACGAAACCAATTATGAAATTTCCCTTCCCAACGCCGCAACAATTTCCTCGCAGATGAAGAGGGCACTTAAGGCAACAGAGATATGATTCTACAGAATTATGAAAAGAATGGCACGTGAACAACAAGACAGCTTTAAAGAAAATGGAATAAATAAGGACATATTTAGAATCAGAAAAGGACAATTAAAATATCTGGGACGCCTAATGAAGAAGATTTGGCAATATGACACTCCCATGAGATATTGAAGAGAAGAGGTACATAGGAAAACATCGAGTAACCTACCAAAGGAACGTCTATCAAAGGCTGATAAAACAGGGATTAGGAGAGATAGCAAAAAGATCAACATTGCTAAGTGTTATAAAAGATACGTTGTGGAGAGCCATGTTCGCCCAGGCACTGAAGCATAGCCTAAAGAAGTGTGAGTGAAATGTTCGATATCACGGGGCTTTAATAATAGTTGGTAAATGTCCTACTGCTGAAACAATATTTTAATAAATATGCTACAAATCGAAGGGAACTTGTCACGAAAAGTGTTGTTGAAAAGTAAAGCTACTAATATATTTTGTTATGAACCCTTGAAAGGGGTTATAAATCAATTGAAATCCTTTGTAGTGTTTAAAAGCGAGAAAATAACACGACTTAAAATTTGAATATGAATAAATTTTTATTTCATTAGGCAACTTGAAACAAAAACAGTTGTGTAAATTCTGTCTTCAATCTGTGGTATTTTATGTAAAGAGCATTACGGTCGTTGGGATACTAGTGGGGTGTGTCTAGGGCAAGATAGCCTGAAGAAACCCATCTCTCATCAGGTTGGTTATGAGTTCAGAGTTTTACATCTAGATTTCTGTCAGTCAGCCCTTCTCTTTAGCGGGGATTGACATGAATTCATACCCTTTCCCCAGCTATGGGTTAACTATCAAGAATTATATCTGGAAAAATCAATTGTTATTCTAAAAGCAAAAAAAAAAAAAAATTGCTAATGCAATATTCACGCGTAAAAAGGAACAATCCTAAAATATGTTTGGCCTTTAAATATCACAAAGGGTTGATAAGCCATAAAAAATTAATATTTTGCTTTATTAGAAATGGTCAATTCAAAATTATTCTGCTTAAAATATATCAAATTTGCAATTGGATAAGTTTATGATTTTAGTATTGAATTAATCTATTTGAACACAGGAAGATTTTTTTTTTTTAAATGTTTCGTTTTTTTTCATCGTACTGTACATCGGGTCACGTTTCCAGAATGTATCCCGCTCAATTTCCATGATATGTCATCCTGTTTGGACAACTCGCCAGCGGCAAGAGGCTATGCGGAGACCCAAAACGACATTTCAGGGATCAGTTGAAAACATCCCTAGTAGAGACCAACACATCGACCCTGAGACTTGGGAAACCGTTGCTTCAAAATCGGTAGGGGACCGACATTTTCGAGTCTAACCGTCATCATGCAGATGATCTACGACATGCTGTCAGGAGGGCCCTACTCGCCAAGCTACGTCCATCTCATGACTCTTGGGGAGTAGGCGAGGCCTTCACGGCCATCTCCATCACCAGAGGGGAGAAAGGGAATAATGGCGAGAGGATGACCATTACGATCTTTTTTTAACATGTCATTCAGAGTGTTTCTTTTTTCACCATATTGTCTTTCATTGCTTATGTTATTTTATATTTCCTTGTCACTGGCGCCAGATATATCGAGGGACTCTTCGAACATTTGAATGAAAACATCTTAATCAAAAAATAAGAGGTTTTGCCAGGAAATTCCTATCTCGGGTTCATTTTAGTATGAACACAATAGGATTGATCCAATTCCTAAGCTGATAAGATAGATCTTAGTATGGTACACGGTTACAGAGAACCAATGAATAAAGAATTCACTATCATTTTGAGGCAGGCTTGTTAACCATATCTCTCCCTGTTCTTGCGAAGGATAATCCCAATATTTCTTCACGTGTAATTTGAACAATTTATAAATGTGTCCATTGTGAAAGTGAAAATAGAATCGTCTTTTTTTTTCTCAACTATCTTATCCTACGTTCATCTCCTCCGAGATCCAGATACAAAATATTTCTTTCAGCACAAGAATTCCTCCGTCGCTTCCATTAATTTCTTATTTATGTATGGTAGATTTGTTTTGCGAAACCGTCTCTCCCAAAATTGTGTTGTCGATTGACAATAAAATTCTGATGTACCAATACCAAGAAAAAATATCCAATTCTGTATATTTAATCATATCTCCCCAAGCAAGGCGATAATGCCGCTAGAACGCAGCGGGGTTTACCGGGTGTGAAAGAGAATGAGAAGATTGTAAAGAGAATGAGAAGATTGTAAAGAGAATGAGAAGATTTTTAAAGAGAATGAGAAGATTTTAAAGAGAATGAGAAGATTGTAAAGAGAATGAGAAGATTGTAAAGAGAATGAGAAGATTGTAAAGAGAATGAGAAGTTAGGAAAATGATAATGAAAGAACAGGATTCAGAAACACAAGATAGCCATTGACGTTACATTTAAATTTTTAAGGATTGTAAGTGTCAGGGAAAAAAAAGAAATCGGAAGAAGTTCCACAGACGAAAAGGACCAGATACTATTAGAATAAAACATACGATTACATCTGGCTAGTTCAGCAGTAAAACGGTGAAACCTAGTTGCCAATCTAATAGCACGCTTAAATTCATGCAGTTGTGTCTGTAAGGAAAAAGGCTCATCAGAACAGTTGCCATAGAAAATCACCAGATACGAACGTCATGCAAATTTAAATCGCCATGAAAATTATGGAGAAATCGTCAAAATACAAGGACCTGGAGATCGAGATTAACAGAATGTGGGGAATGAAGCCTGAGACTGTACCAACAGTAATCGGAGCTCTGGGCCACGTAAGAAAGGGAATGGACAGTTTTACTAACAGTATCTCAGGCAACATCAACATACAAGTTGCCCAGAAGATCGCCCTACTAGGAGGATCCCTTAGAAAAGTGCTATCAGTTAAATGACAGTTCTCCTATAGGACCGCAGAACCATAGTTTGGACCCGGCTCTACAGGATACAAAGCAGGAAACATAACATACACAAATAATAATAATAATAATAATAATAATAATAATAATAATAATAATAATTTCAACAATCCTGCGGTTATTAGGTTGGTGCAGAAATAATGTCGTTTTCTCACATATGTTATTATGTGAGAAAACGACATTATTTTTCCACAGTAAAACGGTGAGACCTAATTGCCAATCTAGTAGCACATTTAAATTTATGCAGTCGAGTCGATTGCTATGAGAATAGAGAAAAAACAGACAGAAGCCAGGTCACGACAGTGAGAAAGTGAGTGAAGTCGTCATGTCAGGTCAGGATTTATTGTGCATGAATGATGGAAGTTACCAATTATTTTATTTTAGTGATACTGAAGCAGATATTCCTCTGGAATAGAGAATTAATAGAACAAAGAGACACGGATCTTGTTTGTTTTGTTTTTTTTGTTTTTTGTTTTTTTGTTTTTTTGCCAATTTATTAAAATACGTGGCTAATCATTTGAGATACAATTACTTTTTTAACCTTTAAATGCTAATGAGATTCATTCAATATAAGTAAAGGTGGTTGATAATTCGACTTTAACACTTTTATTTAATTGGTAACCCTTTTATGCTTTGTTGCATTTTCCGAATGAATAGATTCAAAATAAATTTAATATATATATATATAAACAAATAAATACATGTTTACCCAATAATATAATTAATAATTTCGAATATTACGATCATATGAATCGAAAGTTCAATAAACTATAATTACAAAAACTTATATTTATTTAGTATTTTTATACAAATATATATTTTTTGTATATATTTTATATAAATTTCGATAAGGGAAAATTTATTTAGTACAATTACATGAATAATTTCAGATCAGACGATATCACGTAATAACGACCTTAAAGATGATGTCAACACTGAATGTTTTATGTTACATTTTAAACAAGACATGATATATTAATAAATTCTAATAATTTATTATAGCCCTGAAGCAGAGAGACTTGTATCTGCAAAATTTGAAATCGGTAAATAAGTCTTAGAATATGTCTATTAAATTATTTACCATATCTATCCGACTGAGTTCGTGTGTGCATATGTGTGCCAGTCTGCTTGAACGGCTAGCCAATTCCTGTTGAAGACACCATGATGAGCGTAACTGGGAGAGAACCGATAATATTGCATGATCAGCTGTTGAACAAAGCCAATACACCCAGACCCACATAATTGAACAACCAACGACGCCTTCCGAACACTCTCGCCTAACCAATTTCACTCGCAAGGCTTGTGTCTATCAGTTTATTCAGGACGATATTATCAAGAACTCACCTCCTCGACAAATCGACCCTGCTGAGATTAGAACTCCGTTCCAACCATTTGGCCACGCACTTATTTGATATATATATATATATATATATATATGTGTGTGTGTGTGTGTGGTAAAATAAAATTCGTGGGTATATAATTCAAATGGGTCGTCAGTAATATAAGAATATTAAAATTGATTCACAAAAGAGAGCTCGATATATTTTATTTATACTGAACAATAGATAAAAAAATCAAGGGATGTTTTTACCTCCCGTAGGGAATAGATTATTTAGGCAGACGAAATGGTCTATTACCTACATGAATTAAATAGCACTGAGATAAATATATGCTTATTTATATATATATATATATATGTGTGTGTGTGTGTTTGTGCGCATGCGCATGTGTACAATTTCTGTTTAATTATTTTTTTATTGTATTTTTCCATTCCTTGAATTTGTTGTCGCACTTCCGGTTTAAAATTGTGAACAAATTGTCCAAACTTGATGTGTTATATTCTATTTTTGTTGTTGTACTTTCGAAAGTCTCGAAGAGGTTATTATTAGGAACTGGATGTTGCCAGGATCGTAGACAAAACATTTCTTAGCTACATCCTGGCTATGTTGGGAGTTACACTTTCAATTCAAATCTCCGTGCATCGCATAAATGATGTCATGTGAAAAACGGTTTCACAGCGCTTGACGACACCGGGAAACGAATGTATTAAATGTTTTATACCGATTATTATTTTATACTCACTTTAAATATATTTATTTTAAATAGCCGTGTTGAAAGATATTTAATATGTGTTGTATATATATTAATTCATATATATATAAGATATAAATTCTTGTATTGAAAGATATTTAATATGTGTTGTTTCTTTTTCTAGTATAACGTCTTTGCTGCATTTATGGTAAATATTTGGGATAAATTTTAAGCTTATTTATTTGCATTGTTATTCTTAGTGAAGAAAGCAGATATGCTAAGAAAAGGCACAGTCGGTGAGAATTTGCCAGAATAGTTTACTTCCATTCTGTATTATCTTCTGTGACTGTAGTTGAAATCATTAATTCCATGAGCTTCACTGACTGGTTCTTCCATATTCCCCCCCCCACCATAGTCTGTGAATAGCGACTTTTTTTCCCTTCATATAAAAAAGTGAACGAAAAATCGGGTTTACTTTATACGGAGCATTGCCATAGCAACTAAAATGAACGTTAGAATTATGTTCTTATTCGATATCTTCCGAATTATACTATTTAAAAATACTATACTACTTATCAATATTATCAATGACTAATCAGTTTGTCAATTCGCTTTACTGAAACAGTTAATCTTGACGAAAAATTAAGTAGAGACTGAAACTGGTGAAGTTTGTCACAAATAACCGTCGGGCTTATGTAAAGTTTCCGTGAAATCCAAAATAAATTCACATAAAGAATGAAAAAGTTTCATTTGATTGTCGGGCTACAAGATTACATCAGAAATTATTTAGGAAGCCTTTCCGAATCATTTTTTTTTAACTACAAAAGACAGCAGTTTGAAGAGATTAAGTATTTTGAATATATATATATATATATATATATATATATATATATATATATATATATATATATATATATATATATATATAAACAATTTTTATAAAATTCCACCGACAACCTATATGAAATTTCCCAATGAGGTTCATCGGGGTTGAAGTTATGAATAAATTGTCCAGGGATCATGATTTGTCTTGTTACATTCTTGCTATATTTTCGCCAATCACAGTATTTCTCAAGAACGGGTGTTATCCATATGGTAAGCAAGATTTATTTGATTAAATTCTGGTGTTTCTGTATTGCTAATATTTGAAATCTTTTCAGTGTCATTTGCTTGCGATTCTGATAACATCTGTTCATGACAATAACTGTTATACTCGAAAGTACTCGATTATATCAAGGAATAAAAAAAACGAACTTTGGAAATTTATTCATAACTACAAGTACGATTGGGATCTGCGTTTTGGTGAAATTTATATCGGCTCGGAATTCGAACTTTGAGAGCCGAGTTCGAATTCCACTCGAGTTTGTTATATTCACTTACGCACAAATACCCTTGGGAAAGGCATGAACCCATCTCTATCCCCCCAGCTATGGGCTCTTTAGCCTTGATTGGAAACCAGTCTACTGTAGAAAGAAATTGCAACCTACTGCGGGGAAAATCTTCTGCCTCGTCAGTCATTATCGGTTAATCGTGTACCACGTTTGGGACTTAATTGACTGACAACCCCGATGTACACCAACTCATTGGGAAATTGCAAAAAATATTAAAAGTTTAAGAAACAAACCTTGTTGGTAGAATTTAATAAAATATGTTGCTAACTAAAGGCATACATACATATTAGGAAAAACGACAGACATTTTGCGTCGATTAATCTTAATGATCGACTTTTCCATGTTACGAATAATTCTTTTTCAGACAAGGAGAAAATCCAGTAAGAAAACTTCGGATAATTTCTCACGGAATTCCCTCTTTGTCTGAAAATAACTCAGAAAAATCGAATCATTAAAATTAATCGACACAAAATGTCTTTCATGTTTAATATTATTTGCTTTGAAGAATATTTGCTGCTTAAATAAATAATATATAATTACGCTATACACGAGTATTTGCATTATGGGCTTTGAAAAAACCTTAACGAAATGTGATTTCTTTCATATTAAAACTTGTTTTGTAATGAAGTCTTCCGAAGCTGAATTGGACTGAAGCACCCCAAGGTTTTCTCTACATAAGGAGAACGCGAGTTCGAATCCTTCCTTTATTAAAGGCTTTCAAAATCTTCAGGACAGTAAAACGGAAATCTACTGTTTAAAAACAGACGTCTACTCAAACATTTGTATTTGCAAAATATAATGTATATAATAATAAAAAGTCAGGTTATGGATAAAAATCAGATATCACTTTAAAAATGATTTTTAGTGGATACACGTGCTTAATTAGACTGTCCATTTTCTTTATTAAACAGCATATTTATTTATTTTTGCCTACAGGATTTGCGAAATTTTATTACAGAAAAATGTGCGCTCTCTGGGCAGTATTTGAACCTGATCCCCTCTAGGCAGAGGTAGCTACCGTTAAATCTGGTACGCTCTAACCGACAAAGAACAAGTTAGTCAAGCAAAGCCAACTTGTAGCTTTAAGCGAAAACTTCTTATAGCTCAAACGATTTTTTTCATATCTACACAGGTTTGTATTCGAAAGTAAACAAAGCGAATCTTAGAGAAAGTAATGAATATTTTATTAATCCGGTAGATTTTTTATTACGTTAACGTAATGTAGGTAGTACATACATAAAATATCTATTTATTGAATATAATTAAATATAAACAATTAAATATAAACAATTAAATATAAACAATTAAATATAAAAATGCTATCCAACTATTGAACGAAATGAATGAGATCCTATTTAAATGTCGCCCTTACAATAGATTTCAATTATCTTATAAATATTCTTTTTTTATTTTGGAATCATACAATTATTTTACAGTATTTATTGTAAGTCATATAGTCTGATTTATGTATATGTATATATTTTTGTGTATTTATGTATATATGTATATGTGCGCAGGTGTATATGTGTGTGTGTATATATATATATATATATATATATATATATATATATATATATATATATATATATATATATATATATATATATATATATATATATGTGTGTGTGTGTGTGTGTGTATGTGTCTGTGTGTTTGTGGATATATATATATGTATAAATATATGCGTGTGTATGTGTGCGCGTTTGTGTATGTGTATATATGTATAAGTATGTGCGAGTGTATTATTTGTGGATATATATATATATATATATTTATTGTGTATGCATGTGTATATATATGCTTATAATGGGGTGTATATGTTTATATATATGCTTATAATGGGGTGTATATATATATATATATATATATATATATATATATATATATATATATATATATATATGTATATGTATATATATATATATATATACAGTGTAACCCGGATATAAGAGAGTTGTCGGGACCGGAGAAGAAATCTCTTATATCCGGGTTTCTCATATCAGGGTTTGGTCTATTTTATATACATTAACACAGGCTCTAATTTGGGACCGGAGAAAATCTCTCTTATATTCGGGTTTCTCTTATATCCGGGTTACACTGTATATATATATATGTATGTATGTATGTATGTATGTATAGTGCGGATGTTTAAGTGTGGGTATGTTTATGTATGTGGGTGTTTATGTGTATGTATATGTGTACCTATATATATATATATATATATATATATATATATATATATATATTAATTTTTCACCTCTTTTTTATATATGTGATGATTGTTATTATTAGATGATGACGATATAAATTTTGATTTGATTCGAGTGTATTTCACTAGCTGTCATTTGTACTTCCGCCCTTGTTCATTGTGATGACATTTTGCTATCTCACCCACCCACCCAACTCCTCAATAATATAAATCCACAGATAAATTTTTCAAGGTCAGGCCGTTTAGACTTTCTGTTCTCTTGTAATCTATTTTGAATTTTTTTTTTTTTTTTTTTTTTGTCTGAGTAAATTTAAACCATTTTGTCATTTCGGCCTGACGAGGCGATATTAAAAATTAACCCTCTGAAATAAATTTATTACCGGATTTTTCGAGGTGTTAAGTTTTTTCCTTTGGCATTATTATTATTATTATTTTTATTTTCTTTGCTTTCTGGCGTTTACACATTTCTTTCCGGGTCCCACCCAGGGACATAAGGTTAGAAATGGCATCATGACCCTTTTCACTGACAAAAAAAAAAAAAAAAAAAAAATTACATAGATAGAGCCCTTCGTAAAGTGTGGGCTGTGTCAGAACAATTTTTTGTATCTCCTTGAGGCATGGGCTTCCAGGAATCCCTGCAATTAGTCTACTGCAATCTTTTCTAACCAGTCCTAGGGCTCCAACTACAACAGGGATTGTTGATGTTCCCATATGCCACATTTTCGAGACCTCTATTTCAAGGTCCTTGTATTTTGACAGCTTTTTGAATATCTTCAAAGATACATTGCAGTCAGCAGGGACTGCCATATCAATAAGGAGGCACCGTTTTTGTTTGTGGTCTTTAATAACAATATCTGGTCGGTTGGCCTTGATTGTTCTGTCAGTGTGAATTGTGTAGTCCCATAGAATTGTAACAGGTCCTATCTCCGTAACTGGGTCTGGGTGGTGTTGGTACCAGTTTCTTTCAGTTTCCTTCCCGTAGAAGTTGCAGATTTTCCAGTGCAGATATTGGCCCACTCTGTCATGTCGGGTTTTATATTCAGTGGGTGCCAACATCGTGCAACCTGATACAAGATGATCAATCGTTTCTGGATATTTATCACAGAATCAGCATTTTGGGCTGACACAATATTTTAGTATATGTGCTTGATAATTCCTAGTTAGCAAGCATTGGTCCTGCGCAGCAAGGATAAAACCTTCAGTTTCCGCTTTCAACCCTGCACTGCGTAGCCACTGATGGGTACGGGTTTTGTCTACATCAGCTTGGTTGATACGGGCAGAGTATTGGCCATGAAGCGGTTTATCTTGCCATCGCTTCTGTATCTGGTCGGTTGCATTCGTCTTTGCTGTCTTTTTCAAGTATTTTGCAGTTTCAGCCGGTGTATTGTGCTGTAGTTGCATCTCTACGCCCATTTGAAGCTCCAGTTTGAATTTGTTGGCTTCTTTCATTACGGAGTAAAGACGCTTACTACTTTCATGTTCCTTGACGCATACCATCATCCAGTCTTCTGTAGTTTCCAAGTATTTTTGGAGGCCAATTGTTGTAGTTTTGTAGGACAGTTCTAGTTGAACTAATCCTCTGCCTCCTTCGGATCTGGGCACATACAGACGATCAACATCAGCTTTGGGATGATGCATGCGATAGCAAGTGAGAAGCTTTCTCGTTTTGGCGTCCATTCGCTTAATTTCAGCTATGGTCCAGTTAAGGACATTAAAGCTGTAATGCACCACTGGGACAGCCAATGTGTTTATAGCTGATATTCTATTTTTTGAGTTTAGTTCAGTATTTAGTATCAGACGTACACGCCTGTAGTACTCTTTTCTTATTTTTTCTTTCATTTGGGGGTGTTGTATGCCATCTCCTTCGCTAATTCCTAGGTACTTATAAGCTTCTTCATGCTCCAATTCCCTAATCTTTGTGACAAAATCTAAATCTATTGAGGGTGTTTCTGTAATTCTACCTTTCTTGAATGTTACTTTTGCACATTTATCTAATCCGAAGTCCATACCTATGTCGTCACTAAAGTATTTTACAATATTGAGGAGGCCTTTCAACTCATTGTCGTCTTTGGCAAAGAGTTTGAGATCATCCATGTATAGTAGGTGATTGAAAATGTTCTTATTTATTTTGTAACCATAGCTACTGTTGTTCAGTTCATGTGTAAGAGGGGTTAAGGATAAACAAAACAGAAGGGGTGACAGAGAGTCTCCTTGAAAAATTCCACGTCGGATATTCAGACGGTTGGATATAGCAGTGCCCCCGGTGTGCCTAAGGTATAGTTTTGTGTTCCACATCCCCATGCTGTGCTTAAGAAAGTTTAATACCACAGGGGAGACTTTGTACATTTCCAAAGCCTTAAGGATCCAAGAATGTGGAACACTATCAAAGGCTATACGATAATCAATCCACGCTGCACTGAGATTTCTGCGTCGTCTCCTGCAATTTTCCAGGATCATTTTATTTATCAGAAGTTGATCTTTGCAGCCATATGAACCTCTACTGCATCCCTTCTGTTCCAGCGGGAGAATGCTGTTTGTTTCGAAGAAGGAGTAAGTACGGTTCGTCAGTACAGACGTGATCAACTTATACGTTGTGGAAAGACATGTTATCGGTCTATAATTTTTCGGGTCGTCTGTTTCAGTTGTTTTTGGTATGAGGTATGTAATACTTTCAGTAACCCATTCCGGGATTTTATTGGGATTATTTACAAGCGTTGATAATGTTTTTGCAAGTATGCCATGGGTAGATGAGAGATGATACAGCCAGAAATTGGGCACCTTGTCATTTCCTGGGGATTTCCATTTTTGGGATTTCGTTAGTGCTTGCCTAACATCATCTGTGGATATATTTTCCCATTCTTGCAGAGGTGTATCCAGCAGTCGTTCTTCTTCACGCCGTATCCATTCTGCATTTGGGTTACATTCCTTTGGGTTGCTCCAAATATTTTCCCAAAATGTCTGTACATTATCAATCGATGGTGGCGTTTCGACATGTATAGGCGTTTTTCCAATTTCCCTGTAAAATTTCTTAAGATCTGTTCGGAATGTTTTATTTTGGCGATAGAATCTACAACGTTTCTCGTATCGTCTTGTTCTCTGTGCTTTTAGCTGAAGTTTCTGTTTCAGCATTTCCTTGATCGATGGAATATCAATTAGGGATTTAATGCTATATTTCCGTTTGATCTTTTTGGATTTACGTGTGGAAATATTAGGGTTTCTGGTGAGCTCATCTAATATAGACAGCTCACATCTGATTTGTTTTATTTCTCGTATCAGTTTGGTTTTCCAAGCTGGTTCTCTGTGTCTGTTAATTCTATTTATTGTCTTGACACCAAGCTTCCGAGTCACTGCTAGAGCTGTTGCGTATATGTTATTATTATAATTATTATTATTATTATTATTATTATTATTATTATTATTATTATTATTATAGGAGGGATACGCATGTTTGAGTAGACGTCCTGTTTTTTTTAAAACTATGAATTACTTCTATCAGCCTGTGAATTCGAATTCGATAATATTTTAATAGCTTGATAAACAAATAGACATTTTGTTTCTAGAACAAAATGTTCAGTGATGAGCAATGCAAATAATCACTGTTATCCTTAAGAAACTTTATTTCGTTTCAGATTAAATTGTCAACTAAATGTGTCGCTAAAGGTGTGGGCAGTCAATGTATAGTAATATATTCTTTAAATGGGGTGTGTATGTTTATATATATATATATATATATATATATATGTATATATATATATATATATATATACATACACACTATACATACATACATACATATATATATATATATATATATATATATATATATATATATATATATATATATATGTATAGTGTGGATGTTTATGTGTGGTTATGTTTATGTATATTTGTACATATAAATGTGTGTGTATGTGTGTACTTACCCGCTGAACCTCGTGAAAATGTCTTCTCCGGAAGTGAATAACTAGTGTGCTCCTATTGCAGCTCAGGTATCAAACATTTGACACGAAGATAAAAAATGATTTTATTTTCAATCTTTAAATTGCTTGTGTAAAACAGACATGCAACTCCTTACATTTTTGTCTTGTTATTAGTTTTTATTAATGAAAGAATTTGAAAGTTGTTGGTTTCAAGGTGAAAAACAGGTATTTATCAAAATTTACGAAAATTGTGACTAAAAAGTTTGAACACAGAAACATTTTGCCAAATATAAACAAAGCATATCTCTTTTTTGTAGACAATTTTTTTTGTAGAACGATTATTATTAGTAGAAAATTAGCGATTTTTTTCCACTGGCTCAGCGCCATGATTACATTGACTGTGAGAGAAAGAAGGGTACTCTAAGAACAAAGGAAGAGAAAGGAATAACAGAAGACTAAGGGAAAATGAAAATGAAGTAGACTTGAAGAAAGTAGTGTTGGTGTTTGCCTGATGTAATCTTAAAGTTTCCGTCGATAGTCTGTGTTGTAGTAAGCCGAAATCTCTCAAGCCATGTGTTATGTTTATAATCTCTGAAGAAATATTTGGAAACAGACCAAATGAAATATCGGTCAGCTTTGGGTAGGCATTTCAAGGCATTACATACGACTGAATCCTGTGGCGGGTGATACGAGGTGCGCCAGTTCAACTCTTGATCTCGCATTGGTCGCACGGTTGTGTTTAATTTCAGCAAAACATCTGTAAATTTGAAGAATTGGCACAACATATTCAGGTTCTCTTTTGTGGCAGAGCAGGGAATATTTTAGATTTTTATAAATGCCTATTACTTTTCTGAGTAATTCTAACCAATATTGGAATCTCACAATTCCTTCGAAATTCTTTAATCTTGTTTTTATATCTTGAATGAAAAATGTCAATATTTTATGTTGACATTTGTACAAGGTTATATTCATTGTTCAATAATTACAGTAATGTCACACTTATTATCCGAGAGTTGCACGTTGGATCAGTTATTTTAATTTCAATTAAAAGGTGCAAATATAATTTCTAAATTCATGAATCATTCATACAAAAAACAAATATAGAGGTTAATGATTTAAATGGCGAGAATACTTCGTCCCAAACAATCTAAATAACTGATCCAACGTGTAACTTTCGGATAATAAGTGTGACATTACTGTAATTATTGAACAATATAGTTCATGCCATATTCACGGAAAATCTACCAGTAAAAAATAATTCTCTTATTACTATGTTTGTACAAAAACGCAGAACCTTAAAATTTAAATTCAAACTCAGCGTTGCGACTGCACGTTCCAAAACAATAACACATTTCTCATAGAATTTTTCGAATTACATCTCTATTTTCGTTGTCCTCTTATTACTGAGAAGTTAAAACAAGAACAAAATCTACTTCCATACCTGATGATGTCTGTAGGAACAGACGAAAGCTTGTAAAAATTAAAAAGACCTTATGCAACTGGAATTTATAAACGGGGATCATATCATTCATATACAGGTTCGGGGTTGATGTATCTTATTTATATTGTTTGCGACGAAGTATTCTCGCCATTTAAATCATTAACCTCTATATTTGTTTTTTGTATGAATGATTCATGAATTTATAAGTTATATTTGCACCTTTTAATTGAAATATATATATATATATATATATATATATATATATATATATATATATATATATATATATATTATAAATTAACTGATTTAAAATATGAAAGGGGTTTACCCCGCCCCCTTGGAGGCGATAAATTGTTTTCCAATCTACAACTCCTTTCGCCACAGTCTCTCGCTACTCTATAGAAATTTTTAAGGCAGATGTTCACGTGAACTATATTCCTTGATTTCACCAGTTCAGACCCATCATGCCATATACCGTGAGTCGTCTCGTCCTCATTTCCTTCATATTCCATTGGTAAGGAGGAAGTTTCACTCGAACAGCTTCTTCCTCAAAACTGTTGCAATGTGGATCCGACTCTCGATAAGATGCTTCTTTTATCTCTGCAATCTTAAACTTTTCAAATTGATGGTCAATCGTTATATATCCTACATATCCTCATCAGATGCACCTCTTGCTAGCTCCTTGTACGCTCTTACAACAACCTCATTTAGTAACCCACTACATTGAGGGGCAATTGGATCTTGTATCGGGTTAATAATACACACACATACATACACATACACACACACACACACACACACACACACACACACACACATATATATATATATATATATATATATATATATATATATATATATATATATATATTGTAGGTGCAAAATTTAATGATCGAAATAAAAGTATAAAACTTAATATTACGAGACATATTAAAAACGGGCGAAGCAACCGGTTTCGCTCCCGCTCTTCAGGCTTCAACGGGAGATTTAATTTAAAATTAACACAGAAAAATGTACAATAAAAGGAAGTTGTGGGAGGAGAAAAAATAGCAAAAGGAACTAGAGACAAATGACAGCGAGTCCCAACAAACACTCACGTTGTTTACACAAAGAAGGCTTACGTCTGTTACGATGTAAAGTGCCTCCAGAACCTTTAGATGAAATAAAGAGTGTGACCGGGACAACACGGTGAACCAGTCAGCACTAGTATTTAGTCACCCCCCACGAGGGCATCATGTGGCACAAGGCCGGTTTAACGTGGGATCTCCGAGCCCGTGGGCTCGGCCCAAAATATGCCCTTTGAACCGTATAAACGGGTTCAGGGTCGGTTTACCTCCCCGAAAGAGACTCCGCCCTTCGGCGTAGACTCGTTCGGGTTGCTCCCTGGGCGAAGTTAGAGAGTTCAACCGATCAGTCCGACTTCAGACTGAACCAGTCAGCACTAAATTTGGCTGCACAATCTCTGTTCTTTAATACCTATTAAAGAACAGTCTCTGATTGAGAGACTGTGCAGCCAAATTTAGTGCTAACTGCTTCATCGTTTTTAATATGTCTCGTAATGTCTTCGCCCGTTTTTAATCTGTCTCGTAATATCAAGTTTTATATTTTTATTTCGATCATATATATATATATATATATATATATATATATATATATATATATATATATATAAAGATAGATAGAGAGATAGATAGATAGAGAGAGAGAGAGAGATTTACTAAGCATAACTTTGTGGAATAAGATCAAAATTAAAAAGCACACAGTGGTATAGATATCGAAGTGTGTACACACACACACACACACACACACACACACACACACACACACACACACACACACACACATATATATATATATATATATATATATATATATATCCAGCGTTATTACTATAAAAGCTTTTAGTAGTTTGCTATCACTGTTTTTTTCTATGTATCCTACTCCCACACATTTATACTTGCACATTTCTATTTAACTCTACAATATAAAATTTATAATGAGTTTGAAATTAATTTCTTTAATTAAATTAGGTGCCTTCACTTTTGCGCTGAAAAATTAGCATAGCATGATAAAAAAAAAAGAACTTAATAAAAACAATGTTTTATCATCAAAAAATTATTATTAAGGGGGAAAGAGCAAATTATTTTTTTTATTATTTTATTAAATTTTTAAATCCTTTCTAGCACGTTCGAAACTTTGGTTAAAAATCTTGTTTTCTTACGTCAGCGGTCGACGTAATATTTACGATTAGTGTTTTATTTCCTTTTTTCCGGTGAAAAAGACATTGAATTGGAAATTCTTGCAAAAATCAAATCATTGTCAGATTTTAATGAAACGTCTTGGACTTATTCACAAATGAATGAAATTATTTTAAATTTTCCTGAGAAAATCTTGGTAAAAGTATTACTATTTTTTTTACATACAATATAAATTGTCTAAATAAAGCAAAAATGAAAATAATACTGACATTTCATTTTAACAGATATAGTTACCAAGTTTACACAAAAATATCTTGAAATACTAAAAAGTAAATTTTAAATCGCCATTGACTTTAACCATGGCCTCCAGACGATTTCGGAATCTCCTGCATCTCTTCTGGACGGTCTCCTTGTTTAAGTTGGTGAATACTGCCATAGTCATTGCCTTGCAGTTCATCTTTGGTGTTGCAAGGAGTTTTGTTGGTCTCTCGCTAAATTGCACCCCACACACAATCAAGATGGTTGCAGTCTGAGAATTTAGGTGGCTAGATTTAAAGGGTGATGCGGTCTGACATCCATGACTGGATTCTTCTGTTTTTGTGGCATGGTACAGAGTTCTGTTGTCAGACATAGGGTCTTCCAGAAGCTACCTTCTTGAGCTAGGGCATCACTACCTCCTCAAGGCACTTGATGTAAGCCTCCGGGTAGAGTCTGAGGCCCTGTGGCAAGATGAATGGAGGCATAATGTCACCATCACTAGGGATCACTACAAACACCTTCGTAATCACCATTAGACTCATCCAACTCTTTCCGAATCCTCTTCATCGTCCTCACACTGATACCCAAATACTCTGAAATGTTCATATTGGAGCTTCCGACACGAATGTCAAGCAATACAGTATACCGTTTCCAAATTTCTGGCGGAGTGAATTGCATCATGGTGCTATTTTTTCACAGACGGTGCCCAACTGACCCTACTATATCGAAAAATCAAAAATAAACAACGCGCATGAGCAAATTTATAAATATAAAATGGCGACAATTCCCCCATCATATTCTGTATGTCAACCCCCCTCACTCACCCTTACTTAATTCTTATGAAATTCCGAGTAATAAAATTTTCATCCTAAATTTTTTTTTATTAGTTAAAAGTCAGGACTTCTTGGAGAATATAAATCATCGATTTTTTTTTCAAACTACTACTAATTTACCAAAAATCTGCGAATCGTAAAATAAAAAAAATGCAATAAAACTATGACATTACTTAATTAGAAATGTTTTTATTGCTTTTATGAATAAATTTTTATTAAGGACACTTAATTAACTTAAGAATTGTTTTTCATTTTTTTTTTATTATAATAGTTTAAAATATAAATACGTTAAAATTCTGCATTACTTTCATCCGTTTAAGCGAATATTGTTAAGTGAAAACTATATTTACTAATCAAAAATTGAAAAGCTTAATAAAAATAATTTTAATCCAAGTTTTTTTTAAATAATTTTTATTTTTTTATGTATATAAAATATTATGTAACGTGCCCATTTTTGGAAGTATGGTCGACCATACACGATATTATCAGAAAATAAGAGTGATGACTATATTAAATTTAAAGTCAACAATCCTAAAATTAGATTAAGGAGAATATTTTCCAATATTTTTAAGATTACTGAGCATTTAAGAATTGTACAAAAAATGGTGTTCACGTCATTTTATTAAATTATGTTTTACAGATAAAGTCTCCGTAGAACAAGAATCATTATGACATCACCTGTCATCACACCTTCAATTACGTAAAACATGGCGATGTCCGTTAAAAACACGGCTAATTTTTTTTTTTTAAATACATTTCTGTGTTATTTTAGACAATTTTAAAATAATGCTTTCTTTTGTTTTTGTTTTTTTAAATCAAACTAATTATACTTTAAATCAGCTAATATTCCCCAAATAAATTTTCAGAAAAGTATATTTTATTTTTGGAAGATATTTAATACAGAGAATTAGAAAGACGACTAACAAAGAGAGATAATCAGCTATTTAAATGATTAAAATCAATTCCAATTAAATTAAATTAACTTATAAAAATTAATTTTAAACCTTAGGTATCGAAAATTAGTGTAGGTACCAAAGTTAAATCATAAAGAGAAATTATTTAATATTTTTCTTACACTATTTACATTATTCGGACTACAATAGTGTACATAATACCTCATCTCAGATATTTAGACATATTTTTCTTAATATGACAAACTACGAAAAAAAGAAATCATTCACCAAAATACATGTTTCACTTCGGTATGAAAACGTTTTGAAAAATGTAAGGAAATTTTATGAATTAAAGACTTTACTGTTTGATAACGCACGAGTTGTTCTACGTTTTATGGCTTGAACAAGTAAAAGTAAATTAATGGATGGCGAAAAAATCTTCATTACTGCCAGCTTTCGAGATGAAAGAAGTTAAAATTAAAGTGAATGCACCCCCCCAAAAAAAAGAGAGTTTTTTTTTTAAAGAAACAAATAAAAACAGAAATAGATTGGTTTCATACTTCTGTGCATTTTTCCAAGGGGCTATCTCACTAGGCAGTACCTCCTCTATGGGATGGGCTTGGCTTATTGCCCGGTGCCTGAGACTTCCTTAAAAGGGTATGTGCCGAAGGGGTTTGGGCAATTTTTATATGGTATTGCGGTTAGACTCACTTTAAACTGACCTTGTGTCACATTCGGTAGCGACATGAACGCACTTAAAAATACACAGACTTCCCCAGGCACGGTTCTCATTCGGTGTTCCACACTTTCGGACTTCTGCCAATTCTAAGCTAGGCTTAGAAAATCATTTTGTAGCGACGTGGGGCGCTGAAAAAATAAATACTTCCCCAGACACTGCGTACACTATTAACTCCATGAAAAAAACAAACAAACAAAATCGCTTGAGAACACATGTTTGGATTTTGAACTGTGTCCAAAAGAAATTAAATGATTTGAACTTTTCATTGAGAAGACCTGAACCCGAGGGTGATGGCGTGTCAGGCGGGATTCATGCTGGAGTCTAAAAAACTATGAAATATGAGCAAATGTCCAACTCAGAGTTATCGCCAAGAAAAAAAAAACCCACCTCGAGCACGGTTATAGGAGTCAGTCAGTTATGTTCCATGCATGATAGACGCTTAGGCGATCGTATTCTTTTTTTTTCCCGCAGTAGGTTGCCATTTGTTTCTGCGGTAGATCAGTTGCCATCCAAGGTTATAGAACCCGTTTTGTCCTGCTATTTACCCAGAACAGGATTCATACCTTTCCCAAGAGTATTAGCACGTAAGTGAATGTAATGGATTCGACTGGAAAGTCAGTCAGTCAGTTATGTGCCATCCGTGATACACGCTTAGGCGATCATGTATCTTTCGATACATGACTGACGAGACAGATTTTTTTCCCGCATTAGGTTGCCATTTCTTTCTGCGGTAGACCAGTTGCTATCCAAGGCTATAGAACCCGATCTGTCCTGCTATTTACCCATAGCTGGAGGGAGAAGAAGAGGATTCATACCTTTCCCATGTATGTAATGGATTCGACTGGTACTCGAATACGGCTCTCCGATTCCTCAATCCGAGCTGCTATCCATTACGCCACATTGCCCCCTTTAGGAGGAGGCAACTAACAACCATTAAAAGATTAAGAATAACAGTCAAAAGTAAAACTCGCGTTTCCTGCTTTCGTCAACGACGATCTTTAAAAAATTAAGTGTTAGGTTGGTGCAAAAATAATGTCGCTTTCTTTTGAAGTTGAACGTTAAAAAAACGACATTATTTTAACCTAATACAATGTTGTCAATCAACATCTTCGGTCTCCTTGAATCTTGTTCTTTTTATTCTTTTCTTCTTTTACACTCTGTTTTAATGTAAAGTATAAATGTGTTTTGAGGTTTGGGGAAACCTTTAACCGGTTGCTTTAACGGCAACTACGGGAGTGGAAAGAGACTTAAGGCAACAAAATAACATTGTCTCGAAAACCACAGCAACTTTAGAATCAACATGCCTACAGGATCGACTTTAAACGACATTGCCAACTGTTGGTTTTCCCGTTGCTTTTATTGGCATGAGACATCTTAGAAAAACACGGAACTGAACCAGTTGCAGAGAGGCCCGTATCTAGCTAGACATGCCAAGCTGTTCCGCTGATATCGGGGAAAACCCGATGTAATTGGTGTTGACAAACATGTCTCCACGCAATCCGGTGCCTCTTTTGCGTCTGTACTGACGCGCGTTCGCCACAGTAATCGCTTGCATCCTATTGACTTTTATTAACTTGGTTGGGACTAAATAATTAGAAAAAGAAAAAATATAGTAGTAGTAGTAGTAGTAGTAGTAGTAGTAGTATTAGTAGCAGTAGTAGTAGTTGCAGCGTTAGTAGTAGTAGTAGTAGTAGTAAGCATTACAGCCAGTGCCCGACCCTACAATCACAATCATCACAAGAACTTTTTTTGGTCAGATTTTATCATAATTTGTCATTTCAGAAGGTAACGTAAATATTGGAAAATCTGGGAAAATATCTGAACTTTTCCAGAAGGTTGAAGAATGTCTGGAATAGGAATCTGACAAATTATTCTATTCTCATTGCCGTGTTTGAAGTAGTGGCTTGCAAAAATATCCTAAAAATTAGAAATATTGAAAGAGAATTAACGAGAGGATGACTAAAGTCAGCAAGAGTACCGGTGAGATTGACTGGGATCAACAGGGAAAAAAAAAAAAACACCAGATACAATAGGGGGGTAGGGAAAATTTCAACGAACACGAGTAGCGGTATCAAAACTATGTACATTCCACCAGGCTTTTATTTGCGTTTAGAGGGAAGAGCAGTTTCAATGTTTACGATATCAATTTTTCCGAAAGCACAGAGAGCGACACAAAGATATACTTGCAAATTGGTGATGATAATAATAAATAAGGAAATCAACATGTAGAGATAAGCTTGATACATGCAGCCATTTTCCCTTTATAATTGCGAATTATATTCTCGAATAAATAGCGAGATCCCAATGATAATATAATCAAAAGAACAATCTTAAAACTTAATAGAAGACGAAGGAATTTTTAGTGAGGTGTAAAAAAATAAAATGGCAATTATATTTCTAATCATCGTCTTCAGAAATAAATTCGTATATTTGCGGTCAAGGTTAATTATAAGTAATTAAAGCGAATGTGTCATTATTTCATATTCATTAATTAACTAGTCTAACGCTTTAACGCGATTGTCTTTTGTTGAGAATTCAAAATACAGATTCATTGATTCATTATTTTAGCTCAATGCGGTGTGTGAATAAAAGCGGTGATCTAAGGATTGATTTTCATATGATCAATATTTTCTCATTTAATACACATGGGTTTCATTTTAGGAATTTCAAATCCTAGAAAAGGAATTTTAGTCAGGGAAGGATTGATTAAGTCAGACAATTATTTAATATATTTTCTGTTTATACGTTATTTTAATAGATATAAGTTTTTTAAGTAAATACTCTGTTTTTTAAATAAACAGTATTAATTACATTTACTGGTTCGAATGTTCGAGAAATTTCGTAGAGAATTTGTCTTCTCCGATAGAAATCGAACCTGTGTTTTATACAGAACCGTCAATTAATCTGACGTGCTATACCACTTAGCTACAGAGAAGCTTCTGGTTAGCAGGTTCCGGTCGTATAAATTGTATCTAACCCGATTTTTCTCTGTAGCTGAGTGGTATAGCACGTCAGATCAATTGACGGTTCCGTGTAGAACGCAAATTCGATTCCTGTCGGAGAATGCATATTTTCTACAAAATTTCTCGAACATTCAGTCGGGTAAATGTAATTAATACTGTTTATTTAAAAAAAAAGAAGATTATTTACTTAAAAAAACTTGTATGTATTAAAATAGCGTATAAACAGAATATATATATATATATATATATATATATATATATATATATATATATATATATATATATATATATATGATTTCTCGAATATTCAGGCCGATAGGTAAAAATAAATATGGTGTCTTATAAATAAACAGAGCCTCTACTCAAATATGGATATCCACTAAAATAATGTTTAAGTAATATATTATATATACATACATACATATATATATATATATATATATATATATATATATATGTGTGTGTGTGTGTGTGTGTGTGTGTGTGCGTGTGTGTGTGTGTGTGAAAATATATAGAAAATAGGAAAGAACTGGTTAGGTAAATAATCCAAAGTTCTTTAGTATTTTCGTTATTATTTTTAAAAAATAGTGCTCGATACAAAAGTAGAGCATAAATATAATTATTTATTTAAAAATATGATTCCAACACACTACATAAGAGTTCTCGAAAATTTTTCGGCTCTTGTTTTGAAACATGAGAACTCTTATGTAGCGTGTTGGAATCATATTTGTAAATAAATAATTATATATATATATATACATATACATATATGTATATGTATATATATATGTGTGTGTGTGTGTGTTTGTGTGTGTGGATTAGTTTCTGTATCTTGATGTTGAAGATATAAACGAACTGTCCTCCAAATCCAGGTTCTACTCATTCTGATTGTCCATGTTTCCAGGCCAGTTGTATGTGGTGACGCTATCTAACCCATAGTTGGTGTATATGGCCGTTGACCGAAGAGTCCGCTCGCCCTTTAACAGCTCTTGTTTATGCTGCAGGGGTTCCACATATGACGGTCTGATGGAGGAGCCGGTTTGAATTCATAGTTGTCCTCCTACGCCAGTTGCCATCAAAGGTTTAAAGTCCCCCACTATGTCCTGATATTTACAACTGGCGTGACCGAGGGTGTGAGCGTACTGTTCTTATTCAGACTGTTGATCACGCCAGATAATGCGCTCTCCTGCAGTATAAATCACTTGTGTGTTCTGTTGGTGTTTGACCAACACAAATGTGCCAGAGCAGGCGTCTGCAAAAGGGATTAGCTAGCTGCCTTAGTAGACAGGCATCCTCAATACGAGCGTCCATTATTATTATTATTATTATTATTATTATTATTATTACGCAAATAATAAGCGCGAAGCGTAGTGGTTATCGGAAAATGGGATCGAAATGTACAGCTCAGGTTCTCGTCGTTCCCCTTGCATTCACTTTCGAACTGATAAACTTGGGGAAGCGATTGTTTAAATCCTTAGATAGGTAGACGGGTCTCTCTAGCATGGATAAGCAACCAGTCTGGGAAAAGGAAAACGGAATTAAAACATGAGGTGTCTTCGTAGCACACTGTACACGTTCTGTTTTCAATTTTTTCCAAAAAGTGTAAAAGATTCTACACTGGCCTTATCCATTCTAATCAAACTATAAACTTGAACGGTCTGGCAGTTCAATTCTAAAAACTGAACTGTTAGGGGTTCATACAACGAAATCAACGGGGAAGTAGATATTGTTTTTCTCTATGTCTCATTGTGCCTCTAATAATTGTGAGACGGTTTGGTAAAAATTGTATAGAAGCATGCTTCATGATTGGCGTAGCGAAGTATGAGATCAGTGCACTTTCAATGCATTTTCTTAGTAAATTTTCTTCTCCCACTCGCGTTTTTAGGTCGGAACTTTAGACATGTTCACCCTAAGCGATATTTACTCGGAGTGGGCCAATTTCAAATCCAGTAGATAATAGTTTCAGTACGAAAAAAGAAGCAAAATAAAAACAACAAAAAAAAAATGCTTTTTATGGCGGCAAAGTGGAGAGAGAGAGGGGGAGGAGGAGGAGGAGAGAGAGAGAGCAGACAGACAGACAGACAGACATTATGGTATGAATAGATGAAAAGTTTTACCGGGTATTTACTGGGATGAATAAATATCACATTGCGTCGCTTGTTTACACATTTACTTAAATAAAAGCTGAATTTGATTGATTGTTGACTAAGCTTTGTAAATATCAGTTGCAATTGTAATGTTATCATAAGAAAAACATACTTGGGATGAAACAAATGTGAACATCTTTATGAATAAAAAAAAATGACGTAAAAATTGGGAAGTATACGCTAAGAAAAAAACAGAGAGCAAATTAAGTAATTTCTAGAATGTTCAGTGTGTGTAGGCCTATATGTTTTCACAGAAAGAAATATACCTTGATCTCGTTTTCATCCGCTTGTGTGTCGAGAAAATAAATGTTCAGGTTTTTATGCAATACGTTTTGAAGAAATGTTTACTCTATGGTTGCACCATTTGATTATGTACGGATCTTTTCAAACGTGTGAAGAGAGGCTTGTTTATCTTAACCGAATAATTTGTGATATGGTCGAGTCGTAGGAAGACATATAAACGAAGGTATATATGTATGTAAAGGCTTACAAATTACAGAAACTGTCTTTATGAAATTCTTTATGAGAATCAAATGAAAAATGTTATACAAACAAAACACTTTTCCAGTGTGTAAGCGTTTTATGAGTGTTTATAATATTCTCTTTCATAAAAGACATTATTCCTAAAGAAAAATGATGTATAAATACTTTTAATTCCTTCTGTTACTGTCGACGGAAAAGTGGAATACTGAAATCATTATTCGGTTTATATACTATTAGCTTTGTAGAATTGTTAGAATTGCACAATCTACATTAAAAGCCACACACCGTGCAGACTTTTAAACTTGCTCGTGCGGAGGGCTAATTGGGCCTCCTGCCGACCACCCCCCCCCCCAACAAAAAAAAGGAACTTCGGTCGAATTTAAAAAAAAAAAAAAAAAGCAATGATAAATTTGAAGCAATAACTGAATTTTTCAATTCACACCACTAAACTTCAAAACATCACTTTCATTCTGATTCGATCTATAAGCCCAATTCGATCTATAAGCCCAATTCGATCTATAAGCCCAATTCCGGTCAAAAGTCCAGTTTGTGCCGAAGCTCCGATTTGGGCCGAAATTCCAAGACAGGAAAATTGAGTTCTTCAAATAACAAACTCCGCGGAACTTCAAAGCCCCACGTCACGAAACTTGTCACTTTAACTGATTCCTTGGCATTTTGAATAAATAAAATTGATTCTTCAATTCACAAAGTTTTGGAAATATTCTAAACTGAATTTAAAAAACAAATGATTAAATTCACAAAGTTTTTGTGTTACTTTAAACTCAATATAAACTGTTACGTAATATCAGTCCTTCTATATGGCAGTGAATGCTGGACAATCTCCTCACAGATGAAGAAGAGACTTGAAGCAACAGAAACAAAGAAAAGAGTACTGAACTGTTACGTAATATCGATCCTCCTATATGGCAGAGACTAATGGACAATCAACTCATAGATGAAGAAGAGACCTGAAGCAACAGAAACAAAGAAAAGAGGAATAAACTGTTACGTAATATCAGTCCTTCTATGTGGCAGAGACTAATGGACAATCTCCTCACAGATGAAGAAGAGACTTGAACCAACAGAAACAAAGAAAAGATTGCTGAACTGTTACGTAATATCAGTCCTCCTATATGGCAGTGAATGATGTACAATTTCCTCACAGATGAAGCGACTTGAAGCAATAGAAACAAAGAAAAGAGTACTGAACTGTTACGTAATATCAGTCCTCCTATATGGCAATGAATGCTGGTCAATCTCCTCACATATGAAGAAGAGACTTGAAGCAACAGAAACAAAGAAAAGAGTACTGAGCTGTTACTTAATATCATTCCTCCTATATGGCAATGAATGCTGGACAATCTTCTCACAGATGAAGAAGAGACTAGAAGCAAGAGAATCAAAGAAAAGAGTACTGAATTGTTACGTAATATCAGTCCTCCTATATGACAGAGAATACTGGATTGATGACAAGAAAACGAGCTGAAAACAACGCATAACTTTGGTGGGCTTCATAAATGGATGGCGGAGTAAAGTTTAGAAGAGATAACAAAAAGACAAAACGAATTAAAATCTACAAACGATAGGAAGTTGTGGAGAGCCATGATCGCCTACATCCTGAAAATACACGGCACATAGTTGAAGAAGTATACTATTGTTTGATTTTATTCTTTAACGTGGAGATGTTTTCAGACGATCTATATTTTCCTTCTTCAAAACATTCACAAAAAACTTCGACTCTTATTTGTTAAGATTAAATATTAATTTTTGACTCGTTTTTTCTTTCATCTTAATTTCATTTTATGTTTATCATTATCATTAATAAACCTTATTTAATATCTCGAAACTGTTATTTTACTTTCAGGTTTATATTTATTTCTGACTATTTTAATGAAAGGATATTTCAATTCTCTTGGAAACTGCAAAGGGTACCGAGAACAATTGTTTACTGAGTAAAAGAATTAAATGTAACTCACAGAATTAAGAAATTATTTGAAAGATAACATCCACCTTTCCCACCATCATTTGCTTGCCTTTGCCTTTTTCTATAAATACTTTCATAGTAATTGTTCTCATTAACTTTCCTCTCTGATAATGAATGTTTTATACTCTTATAGTCACACATTGATTTCAGCCAGTGGACTGATGTTTCTGCCACATTTAGTCATTGTGGGGGGTATCACTAATCTTATTTTCTTTAGTTTCTTGTAAATAGTTTTTGTATTCATATTTGTAAATACTCATTGGGGCTAGTTTTTAGAATTGTTGTTTTTTTCCCCTCTTCCCACAGACAATGAATTGTAAATATGGCGACTAGTTAGTATTTTCATAGAGACAATGAGGTATTATGGTGGTTGTAGTAAGAAAGGTACGTATGAATGTGTTGTTTTGGTGTAAGGAATATTGTTCGTATGATTGGGTCAGTGTTTGTGGCTAGCTAAGTTATAGTTAAGACAGAAGAAGACTGTCCTTTCCCCAATCCCCTCCTACGGCCTTGTGCCACATTTCTGTATTTTAACAGAATAAATATCACTTTCCTCTCTGATACATAGACTTTATGAATTTAAGCGTAGTACTAGACTGACTGCAAAGTCTCGTCATTTTAAATTTAAAATGGCTAGATGTAATCGCAATATCTATACTGACAATTTATTCTAGAGCACCGCCATTTCTCGCTTGTGGAACTCTCTTCCGGTTTCTTGGTTTCTGGTCAACTTTGAGTTTAAAAAATTTAAATGCAATGTCACTTGTTATCTCAAATCGTTCTTTCTCCTTTATAGTGTTTTTCTCATATTCTCTAACACTCTGGCGTCTTAGTGGCTTTATTACCTTGATTGTGTTGAAAAGATTTTTTAAAAATAGATAACCAAGCGATAATTATGCTAATCAATAAATTTTATGTCGGAAAGAAAAGTTCTTCTTATCCTCTTCCACCCCAATTATTTTTGTAAAAACTTTTCATTTTCAGACAATTTTTTTTTTTAATATTGAAATTGTGTCACCTCGAAGTACCCAAGCGGTGGATAGCACCTATGAGTTGACATTTGGACTCGTTTCAAGCTGAGAAGGGCATAAAAAGAATCAAGATGGATGTCTAAACACGTCAGTAGCTGGTTTTTGAACGTTATATTTTGGATGTGTTTATTCGTCTGTGTCTCAAAAAAAAAAAAACGTATATAATCCAACCGAACTTTTTGCCATCTATCAAGAAACTAAATCCCTTTAATGCTTTTCCTGTTATAAAATTTATTAATCCGTTAATTGATAAGCAAGTACCTTACCATTTGAATCCATCTCGAAGTTTTATTCAATTGAGTTTTCAGTCAATTGTGCGAAATCTTCAAAATAGGAAAGAGCTGCCTTCTTTGAAAATGGTCGATACCTTCTACGGTTCCAGTCAGTAACTGACTCCTGCTATCCTCTAAATTTACAAGAACCAGATCGAACCAAAGATAGAGTACGGCTGCCATATATGGACAAGGAGCTGCCCAGCCTTCCCATTCTAGTTTCGATAATGTCCAAAAATCTCTTGTGACCTTGTGGGTGATGAATTATTTTCCACCCTTCCCCCCACAAGCCTCTCACTGCTCTATTGCTATTTTTATGGAAAGCGTTCAAACGAACTACATTCCTTAGTTCCACCAATTCTAACCTTCACGGCTAAGATCTGTAGTGAACCATCCTCATTCCCTTCCTACTGCATTGGTGACATGTAAGTTCCACTCAAGCAGCTTCTTTTCATGAACTTTGTGGAAATGACTCCCAAGAGGATGCTTCCTCGATCTCTACAGTTTTGAACAAGTTAAGTCAAGAATTAATCGTATATACACTTATCCACATTAATTTTGCCTCTTATTCTATAACTCTCTACCTCGAGTGGTTCTTAGGGCTTCTACAGAGTGAACATTATAAAAGAAATAAAAGATCACCAACTAAGAAAAATATAATGTGATTCAACCATAAAACAGGTCGCATGAATTTCTTTCGCCTCTTATAAAATCATGATTTGCTTTTATGAAGATGAAAATCACTTTTTGGTTCGAATTGCTGATTGGTTTCTTTTGATGTATAGAATTTTATCTAATCGCGAAATGGAATGAATTCAGGAGGAAAATAAAAGGGTCGCCCACGCTTCCCCATTAGTTTTGTCTAATGACACGTGAACTTGTTCTGACATTTAGGACCAAAACATTCTTGTAAAGAATTCCTCAGCTTCATGTTTATGAGATCCACGCTGTTGAGTTCTGAGAATAGCAGAACTGATCAATTCTACAGTAAGAAAAATCTGTAGATAAAGTCTGCAATTGTAAAGCGAAATGATTGCTGGAAGGGAATCATTTTAATGAGTCGTATTGGCGATCAAAAGTTTTCTAATTTGATACTCATTATTATACATTATTTCTTCTGCGATGATTATCACTTTTCAGTTACAATTCATATCTTGAATGACGATGGATGAACATATTTAAGGGCAAAAGAAAGATGTCGGTACAATACACTTCCCAAAATCTAACGAAGCATCAGAATATTTTACATGACGTTTCAGAATCCGCTTGTGTGAGTGTATATAAGTTGTATATAAGTGTATATAAGTTGTATATAAGTGTTTATAAGTTGTATATAAGTGTATATAAGTTGTATATAAGTTGTATATAAGTTGTATATAAGTGTTTATAAGTTGTATATAAGTGTATATAAGTTGTATATAAGTGTATATAAGTTGTATATAAGTGTTTATAAGTTGTATATAAGTGTATATAAATTGTATATAAGTGTATATAAGTTGTATATAAGTGTATATAAGTTGTTTGTTTGGCCAATGATCCTTCTCTTATGTTTTATTAAAAATAACTGACATGTTTTTATTGCGTGCAAACAAAAGATTACAAAATGCAGAAATTGTCCAAATAATTATCCACTCCTAATGCTTTTATCGAAACTATTAACCATTTTCAAGGGTGTTTTTTATTATTGCAAATGGTGTCTATTTTACAGAGACGTACATATACCTTTAATCCCTCACATTACACACACGGGTGTATTCGGGAATTAAAAGCATTTGCAATAAAACAACCAACGTCCTAGAAAATGTTTAATTTTGAACCTTCGGAATCATTTGGTAAATATATATTTTATAAAAATGAATGTATTTTATTTATTAATCTGATATTTTTATTACTTTAAAAGTTATTTTAGTAGATACCCATATTTGAGTAGACGGTCTGTTTAATTTATATCTACTGGTCTGAACACTAGAGAAATCTTAAAGAAAATGCATCCTTGGGTAGGATATGAACCTGTATCCCTCTTTGCAGAAAGGACCATCGTTAGATCGGACGTGCTTTGACTACTCGGCTACCAAGAGCTTCATAGTCAAGTAAAGTTACCTTTAAAGCACACTTTACTCGTTCAGATTTCTTTGAAAGTCATAACTGATCAGTTTCCTATCCAAAACGTAAACAGCAATTTCTAAAGAATTAATTTTATTTATTCATCAATTTTCGTGGATAACCATTTTTGAGTAGACACTCCATTTTTTAAGCAGTATTTTATTTTATCTACCGGCTCTTAACATTCGAAAAATCTTAAAGAAAATGTACCCTCCGTCGTGTGTGTGATATACATAAAATGCTAGCTCACTACTCTCTGCACGAGGGCGGACACCAAACCGGCCGAGGGTGGAGGGTGAAGTTCTTCCAACCAACCTGCTTGCAGAATCCCGATGCTACCCCTACGCGATGTTTTACGGTCATTCACGCCTTACCCAATAGTATATGTCAGCATTTGACCGTCTGGATACAAAGCACCATTCAAATTAGTTGGGTACGCTGGAGTAATGACTAGCAACTCGGATTGAGGAATCGGAGAGCCGAGTTCGAATTCCAGTCAAATCCATTACATTCACTTACATGCTAATACCCTTGATGAAAGGTATGAATCCTCTACTTCTACCCCCGGCAGAACAGACCGGGTTCTATAGCCTTGGATGGCAACTGTCTACTGCAGAAAGAAATAGCAACCTACTGCGAGGAAAAAGTCTACCTCGTTAGTCATGCATCGAGAGATACATGATCGCCTAAGCATGTATCACGCATGGCACATAACTGAATGATTTATTGCTCAAATCATATTTTGATGATATCACCTCTGCCACACTCAAACAAACACACACACACACACACACACACACACACACACACACATATATATATATATATATATATATATATATATATATATATATATATATACTAGCCGAATTACCCGCACCTTGCTGTCTGTTACACATTTTGTGTAAGAAAATGATGATTGCTTTTAAATCATTGTTATAATTTGTAGAAAAAAATGATGTATTTTAAAATTGCTCAATGATTTTGCCGATATGACCTCCATCTTCTGGTTTTCTCCTATATTTTGGATAGGAGTCATTCCTGTGTTCAAATTTAAATCATTTTTTCAGTGGGTGTGTATGAAAAAAAAACTTGATCTGACCCCTTTGATGTGTATTTGATGCTATACTTGATTGAATGAATCGATGAGCAGATTTGAACATTGATATGACAGTTGAATTGTCGCGACAAATATGTATTGTAAGGCACTAACCACTGATTGGTGATTTCTTGATCAACTTGACGTCCATATTGTCTCATTTTGATCTTGCCGATGTGACCTCCATTCTCTGGCTTTCTCCTATATTTTGGATAGGAGTCATTCCCTTGTTTAAATTTAAATTTAATTTAAATCAAAGGGAAAAATCAGTTGGGGGTTCTTGCCCCTTCTCAGGGACCCCCTTGATTAAAATGAAATATACTTATCCAAGTACTCTGGCTAATGTAGTTTCAGAATATATATGGTTATGGGGGTCTATCTCCAAAACCCTAGGAGGAGTTCGATAACAAACAAACAGACAGAGGCTACAACTCTGTATATAGAGATATATACGCGTGTGTGTGGATCATAAATCACGTAGCCTGATAGGGAATTAGCTGAAATTTATTCTATCTGTTAATTGACAAGGAAGAAGATTGTGTTGAGTCATGTGTGAAATAAATGATCTTTGTCATAATTAGTCTGCCTAATGTATTGATTCAAGAATTGTACCTTGACAAATTTCACCTTCTTCTAAAGTAATAAGTGTAAATTATATTAAACACGGCGTTTTTGTTTGACCTCATTAAAAAAAATTGACATTCCAGAACTATAGTTTATTTTATTTATTTATTTTTTGCCAACAATCTATCTTTTAAGATAATGATAGCACCTTGGTTGGTTAGAATTGGTTCTGTCGAAATGAGTCAGTAATTTGATTCTTCAATAAAAGACTTGTTCTCATGCGAAAACTGTTTTTTGTGCATTAACTTGATTTTATTGTCTTTGCAACCTGTGTCGTCTTCTGTCCGTCACATTTATCCGCACCTCATCTTGATGCCGCCAGTTGCCGAATGGGGAGACTAGAATGACCCCTCCAGGGTGCAAGTAGAGGCTTAATGAGGCCCTTGAGATGCCCAGGGCGGCATATATGTATTTAGGTATATAGAATAAAAAGCAGTCAATTTAAACTGACGCCAGGAGAATATACGTTTTTATTTCTTTAGACAAAACAATGTAGAATACAGATTGGATTTATATTTGGCTATTTGGAATTCAATCTCAAAGTAACAGTAAATATTATCGATCATGACATAACTCAGTCGTATCAGTTGTCAGAGTGAACAGTGCTGATTGTTCAGTCATATTCAGTCATGTTTCAAAAATAGAGTACCCGTCATTTCTCGGTAGTCGGCACGCTAATCTCACGAGACATTACGAGACTGTTCTTACTTGCTGTCATTGTTCAACACCCGCTATAGAGGCCGGCCTTTCATTTAGGCAGTTAAATTACTGCTTACAAAAAGAATTCTTGAATAAAAATCGTGATTGCATTCCCGATACCCAAAGGCACGTAAGATTGATTTAAAGCTCGAATTAAAGGAACGCCATTCTTCATTCAAGCTTCAATTCAAACCATCGTCAAGAGGAGAAAATATGCAAAACAGCGCGCCATTTAATCAAGAGGAAAATGTTTGTTGTTCCGAACATATAATGGCAATCAATGATACTTTTTTTCGTTTGGTTCATTTCGCTTCACATGATAAACAAAATTGAGAAGAAGAGACCTTTTGAGCGTAGACATTAACAGTATATGGGTAAAAAGGGTAAAGGTTAATCATATGACAGCAATCTTGTACGTTTTCTAATTCTATTTATACGTATCTATGGCTTATTTTTCACGACTTAATTTTTCTCCCACCATTATTCTCTCTCTTCTTGCTACATTTTAATTTATCCCCCACCCACAATATATATTTCTTTGTACCTCTCCTGACTGCGACGCTTTTTTACAAGCGTCTGATCAAACCAAAAATGGAATATTACTGCTATGTCCGGTGTGGAAGTATATTTATTATTGCAAAATATACAATAATTGTGGCACATGTCCGAAGGGGAAGTGAAGAGAGTCGTGGTCTTTGCTAACTATCCTAGACCTAGTTAATCACAACCCCCACGATCCATTCATCCAATACAATTTATCTGTTCATCACAAGAACTCATCCATCACCATTCAATCTTCCATATACCACAATACCACATATTCACTGGGACCTACAAATCACCATAAGATATAGAAATCTCATGAAGGTCTATTTTTTTAACAAAGTTATATTAAAATATATTAAAATTTTATGAATCATGAAATGAAGGGGAGGGTAGATGAACACAGAAAACTTACAAAACATGGTAATAAAACAAACTAAAACAAGACAGATGTTAGTGATATTTAGCTACCCCCACCCACGAGAGTTACATGTGGCACAAGGCCGGGTTTAAAGACAGTAGGACCCATTCACCCCTCAATATAATAAAAGTAGCCGTTAATATTCTGCGCATCACCCAGTAATGGAGAGGTAAGTGTAAATATATATATGAATATCTGTGGTAGAAATGTCCAATTCACTCTCCAGCCTTGACAGAGTTCAATATCTTTTACGCTGTCTTGTGGAGAGACAACTTATGCCCCCAAAGCTCTTCCCTACCCACAGACGGAACGCCAGAAGCCTATCGCTACTGTCATCTTGAAATGTATTCCTTTCTTTAATGCCTTTCTGTAACCTTTAGAGCAACGACCCACCTTGCTGTCTCCACTGGGCTGAATCAGTATTTCCTCAATGTACCATTTGTCAAGAGGATGTTCCACTCCGACAGCTTATTTCCAAAAATCGACTCTCGAATGAATACTTTCCAGAACATTACATTTTTAATTTCTTCAAGTCTAGAGTCTATCTATCGTCCATATCAACGTTTGAGAGCCTAAGAATTAAGTTCTTAGAAATAAATAACCAGTCCAGTCACACATATGGATTTGATTATATCGAGGAAGGCTTGTACAGAACCAGTCACTTTCCGAAAGAAATGAATATAGTGCGCAATGTACAACGAAGTTTCCAAATTGAATTCAGCGTATTCCTTGTCCTAAACTAGTTGCCAAGCAAGGCTCATCCTGCTTTGATAGTTAAGCAATCGCTGGGAGGATAACTGATGGATACATACATTTCCGTCGGTTACTTGTACGAAAGTGAATATTACGAACTATCAGAATTCAAACTTGGTTCGCCAAATTCTCGTTCCATAACCAATACACCACCTGTTTATATATATATATATATATATATATATATATATATATATATATATATATATATATATATTTTCTTGTTACTATAAACCTCATTATAAGTGGGTATAGGTGTGAGTTAATATCCTTGTTTTATTTTCTTAAATATTGCCATTAATAACAAGCCGAGATAGATATGATCTAAAGAAAAGCACAGCTCATATTCTAACTATACCGAGTGGACCTTAGAAGAGTTTGATCAATCACTCGGTCACGATAATTCGTGACTTCGATGATCAAAATTTAACCCAGAAATAATGAGAATAGTAATCTTATTACTAAATAATTATTTTTTTATTACTTCAAACATTAATTTTAGTGGATAAATTCAAAGAGATCTTTCCATAGGAAAAATGTATTGGCATCAAAGTTTACAAATGAATCCTGAACTGCCAATGCTTATCCAGTAAACGTGGTATGTATATGGAATCAAAATTAAGAATTTCAAAAGACTTTATAATGCCGAAATTTGTGGGTTTAGAGCTGAAACTTTATAATCAAAACATCGTTTCCCAAGATCCGAGAATTGACATTAACTTTTGTTCATATTCACTTATCATGTATTCCAGTTTGAAGAACTGTTTTCTATATCAAATCGACTGTTCTCTTCAGTAAAAAGAAATGACCCTTTCTTTTTCATTTCTATTCTCTTTCTCACTCACTCCAACAGAACAAAAGCTGATTGCCAAGACTGACCACTACAGGAAACGGTTTGTTTCTCCAACTATTTACTTTTATCACAAGTGACATGTGGTCTATTTCTTGAATAACATTTCAATATGGAAGCTATTTTTCATGTTTTACCACCCTAACAGATTTCAGGACTGACCAATATTTGAAATCTAATTTTCTCCAGTATTACAAATAAAAAGTAAAACTTTTTACGCTACTTTTGACTTCTCTGATCTTTAACCTTTAGCACTCTGCATTATTGATTTTATTAGGTTGGTGCAAAAATAATGACGTAATAATGTCGTTTTTTGACGTTAAAAATACGTCAAAAAACGACATTATTACGTCACTATTTTTGCACCAATCTAATACTTCCCTTTCCACTGCATTACTTTTCTGGTCTCTCAATTGCAAAAACTTATTGTTAATTTCCCTCAAACGTGTTTTCTGTTGCCATAGCAGGATATGACAACAGAACTATGAAATTCAAACAAATTTAGGGATCAGTCACCTTCAGTGTCAGGATAAACTTTCTGCACAGCAAATAAAGTCACATACAGAGTGATAAAGGCTAACTAAGCGACATAGATCGATAAAGTACTCTTCGACCAGACTAAATCACATCCTATATATATATATATATATATATATATATATATATATATATATGTTGCGATTAAAAGCAGAAAAATAAGATATCCACTGTTTTTATCCAGACTGAAGTCGAATCAATTTTGCAACACTATAGTGATGTGAAGCAACGGTCATTCATGTCATAATTTTAAAACCGACATTTTGGTCTTCGAGACAAAGACGCGTAATTTGTAAAAAATCTATTTTTTATTCAAATTAATCCAGCTTACTTCCTTTTTTCCTTGCTTTGGATTATTTTAAATTTATTATTAAAGACAATAAAGTAAGTATATTCACCTGTTTTTCTTTGTTCTTTGTTTTTAATTGACGTTGAACTGTACATCTGTTTATAGTGGAGGGGAGAGAAAAACTTTATATTGACAAATTTATAAAAAAATATCCGTTCGTAAAGAATTTTATCACAAACTTAATTTTATATTTTTCTCTAATTATTGTTCTGGATAATCAGGCAGATTGATCAAATTTTATAATTAGAGCAATATTTGTACTTTTGGTTTTGGGTATAATATAAAATAAATTGATTTAATATTTAAAAAAAAACATTAAAAAAATCTGCCATAAAGGTTTTTTAATGTTTTTTTTTTTTGTTAAATATTAAATCAATTTATTTTTGTAAAACTATGTAGATAGCCAAAAGCGGAAGTATTAGTGGATTAATGTTACATTAAAATCTACAATACGATGGAAAAGACAAACTTGTTTTTGCTGAAAATTCTGATAAATTAGCAAAAATATCATAAAATGTTTAGATGATGGGCAAAAATTTCTTTGATTCCGGTTACCCAACTTGATTCAGAATCTTCATATAATGAAGGGACAAGTATTTTTTTTAATTTAATCAACCATTTAAATAAGCATACCATTGCGATTATAAGACAATCGTGTAAATTAACAATTGTTTCAATAAATTTAACACTGAAAATAAATCTTTCATAAATGTTTTATACTTTCTCATATACAAAATATATTCGTAATAATTGGATAACTGAAGCTTTCACTATTTTATTTTGAAGGTAAATATGAGAAATTGTGAAAAGATTTTGAACCTGAAAAAAATCAATTTCAGCTCTCAATACTAACAGAAGTGACATTTCATACCAAACATAACCAAAGATAAACATTTCCGACTGTTTCAAAATATTTTACGATTGTAGTTACAATTATTACTATCCATTATTAAGTAGTTGATGATAAAGGAAAAACCATTCCTTTCATTGAGAAAGTGTTGAAAGTTTGGAAAATTATCAGCTTGAAGGTATATAAAGATGCTAGGACAGATGATCCTTTGAAAAAAGTACCACGAAAATGGTAATCTAGAAAAAAAGTTAAGTTATTTACATGGGTCACTACTAGTATAGCCACTGAGCCTACATGCAAGGATTTAATTGGTATTTGGACATAACTTGTCAACGGTGTTTTTAATTTTCTTATACTAGGGGAATTTACAACAGACTATTTTGAAAGAATCTAAGTCCACGGGGACATATTTTATCACAGTTCATGATGTAATTAAAACCTTTTCATATTGAAAAGCAAAAACACTTTCAATTGTAAATTGATCTTAAAGAAAATAATTTTGTTGATTCAAATGTAATTGTTCAAAATGTGGATATTTATTGGAGGAGTTGGCATCCCAAACGTTTGGGGTGCCATCTCGGTACAACCATAATATGGGTTTTTTTTCTTTTAAATTAATCGATCGTAGAAATTTGGAAATCCCCAATACTACACTTCACTGGGCGTTTTTCTGCTTCACATTTAATTCTATGAAATTAAATACTTTTAGAAATTAATTAGTTTTTTTTTTAGTTTGGCTTGGTTTATCTTACGTCATATCAACCTCAATGGGTTATTTAATGCCGACAAGATTTTTAGGATAGGTTCATATGAATAGAATATGTATTATTTGTAAGGAATCAGTTTGTAGATCAGGTTTCATTGAGGTATTTTTGTAAAGAGCGTTTTTGTCGAGAGTCAAATTTATTGCTGGTATTTTTTTCCCAAAAAATGTATTGCTGGTATTTTTATTAGAAAACCTATTTTTATATTTTCATAATATTCTGACCTGAGTGTGGGGGTTAAATATTTGTACATAGTTGGGACCCTAACAGGTGTTACCACTCTGAGTCGGAGTGAACCTGGGAACAACAGCAATTAAAAGGTGGTTTCACGCTCCTCAAAACTTCCTGCTGCTGGATGTAGTTTATCATCATACCCAGGACTATGCATTAAAACTGAGTATGCAGTTGCATAGTCAAATATTTTTAAATTGTCTTAAAGGCTTTCACATGATATTTTCTTTTTATTCAAACGGATGTGGGAAAGGCTTTTAAATATAAAAACTTTTGGAAGAAATACTAAAATTGTTTCCGATATAATTTGTGAGTGTATCACACAATAGAGACTCGATTCTCGGTGGAAAATCAGACAAAGCCCTGATGAGACAAGAGTAGAAATGAGAGAGAGTGTATGAGGAAATCATTCTGCTCATTGATAAAATGTTGACAGTACTTTAAATAGAAGAGAAGACGGATTGAAGTTTTATTTGGCAAGGGGGAGGGGCGAGAACATTGACTTCAATGAGGACACACTTGCAAGTACTACTACGAGCGGACACAAACTGTATAGTGGATTAAAACGTTGCTTCGTGAATTTGGTGACAGTAATTCTGAGTTCAATCCAGGCAGAGTGTACATGGACAGTGAAAACAGGTCAAGCAATAACTGACGCAGTGTTAAAAATAAATGATTTTGATAAGTTTTGTTACAACTACAGACATCCGTCTTTGTTTTACAGATGGCGAAAATACTTATTTCACTATGATACGATAACATTACCAGGTATACATAGTTTTATTAAATCAATTTCCATTGACAGGAGCAGACAATTAGGATAATTTCAGTTAACCAATAGACAATAGATATTGCGTGGAATTTTTAAATTGCCACAATATATTTCTTTAAGAATAATTCGACATTCTTGAAAATAAAATGTATTATTAAATAGATCTTCTGTGTCGGAGAATGTTTACTTGTAATATAGCCTGCTATATACAGAAGTAACATTTTAATTATTTACACTATTTACATTGTTCGGACTGTTGTTATGTCGTACACTCTGGCCTTCTTCATTTGATATACGTTTGAATTTCAAACCGATCCCTTTATTTCGTCAACCGGGGTAGATTGTTCTAGTTCCACGTGCCATGCCTTTTATGAATATCTCATTGTCAGTTATTTCCCTTTAGTAAATCAACTCTCCAAGTTTATGTTCACTTCTGTTGTGGCCAGTTACTGAACTATTGAACTCACAATAACACTGAAGAAGGTCGGAGCGTACAACGACCGAAACGTCGTGAATGTGATAAAGATGCGGACAACAGTCCGAACAGTTTAAATAGTGTAAAAAGTTATAATACGTTATCTCAGAAATATTGACATAACATTTTAATATCTTTAAGGGTTTGAGAAGTTATGAAATGCTTGTGGTGACATTTCATCCAGCAAATATCCAAATTCTGTCTTGAATCAAAGTTTTAACATCAGTTCTACTGAAGTAATACTATTATTTTAGTATTACACCCCCGTCTCCTCTCCGGCTATAATTTTATAGTCTTTTAGTAGTCAACTGGCGAATGATCTTGAAGTACTGTTGGGATTGATTATGCACATTAGACCAATGAAGGAGACGGGTGGAATAGTAAAAAAAATTACCAAAGTAATTTTGTAATTTTGTTTTTCATACGAAGATTTTCAGTACTATTTTGTACGTTTATAAAATATACACCGTCAGAATCTTGTTCTATTTTATTTTAAAATTCATTTTCTAAATAGTCTGTGGTAAATTCACCAAGCATAAAATTAAATCCACTGCTTGGCAAGTATTCACAAACATCAATGAAACAATTACATGTTTGTTCAAGAGCTAAAGCAGCGTTGGTTATGATTTCGTTCTTTTCCTTATTTTTCTCTTATTATACATAAATGATCCATTGTAAAAGTGATATCAGATTTAGATGAAGATCTGAGTGTTCTAATTTTGCAAAATTAGAAAACTCTTCATCTAAATCTGATATCACTTTTATAATGGATCATTTATGTATTTCTTTGACACTGGCAAATATCCAAAGTTTCAAGAGAAATGTTTTTGCAGTATTCTCCCCATTTAATTATGGAAGAGTTTTAATTGTATCCCTAGTACCATCAAAAAAACTTAAACAATAAGAGTTTGTTAAAAGAATACATCTTTGCAGCTTGTCTTTTTTTCATTCTCAAAAACAATTACCCAATTTACCTTCTGAGTAAAACATTAATTTGGATAGAAACTACAGTAATCTGATTATTTTGAATACGTGAACACTCAAAAAGTATAGGTCAATTTAGTTATCCATGGCTTATCAGAAACGGTCATTTTAAAAAAGAATTCTTTGGTCCACTTATCACATGCAATATCTTGATCGTTCAGTTGGCTGCCATTGAGGTTGATAGGCCGCTAAACAAAATCAACCAACCAAATCAATTGGTTGATTGGCTCAATTAAACTTTACATATAAAAAAAATTTGATTTTAATTTGGTAACTCAGATTGGTTTAAGTAAAACGGTTCATTTACCATTTCAATATTTTACCATGATGCCCAATATTGTTTTTGCTAATCCCCCAGAATGACTGACTGATACATCGTAGGAATAAACCGACAGAGATAGACGTGTTTAGATTGAAATAGACTGATATCAAATAGAAATAGGGAAATAATTATCCATAAAATACTAAAGTTCTCTCATTGTAGATAAGAAAGAAATGCTGATTATTTTATTTTACATCCAGATATACATGTAATCAAAGAGACGTTTGATAAGTTTAACTTTTTCACCAACTTTGATTTCATTGCTCAACTAGAGATTGAATGGGAAGAGAATATATTATTCCTGTGGTATATTTCAAACTAAGTCAAATTGCGTGCATCTACATATATTAAATGGCACAAGTATGTGTATAGAAATCATATAAATTACATATGCAAAGTCATACGCAGAGAATCATATTTTTTCTAAAGAAGTAATGGTATTTTCATTAATCCGGCAGATCTTTATGACTTTAAACGTTATTTTTAGTGGATACTCATTTGAGTCGACGCTCCGTTTATTTATTAAACAACATGCAACGGGGTGGTGGGTTGTGGTTGCTAATGTAAATTAGCCCGTTGTTATTTGTTTTGATAGAGCATTTCTTTTCTAGATTTTTTTTTTACTAAAAATGAAATGAATAAAGCGTACATAACACTTTGAGACACGTGTTGAAATTAATGACAAGAATTTGTAATTTTTTCTGTGATGCTAATTACAATATTTATTTTGTGTGTTTTAAATGTTCTCGGAGTTATTTTCTTTTACTTGTTTTTGCTTGTTCCGAGAATTTCGTCGTTAAGAGTAGCCTTTGAAACCGTCAACTGTTGATATTCACGGAGCGATGTTGATACGTCTGTGTTGTTCCTTTTTACTACTGCTACTCTACTGCTCGTAGTTGAAAAATCCTTCTTATATTGAAGTTTCAGATTTTTAGAATGATGAAATATTTTATCTTTCTTTCTAGAATGATGAAATATACTTATCATCATTCATCACCGGTGGAAAGGTTGTTTTTAGAATGATCAAATGTCATCACCATTCTGGATAAAACAAAAGTTCTCCCGTAATAACGGAGTGTCTTAATAAATATAATCATCATCTTTTTTATTCATGAAACTGTCCTGCCTGTGATGGGTGACTTATCTTTTGTTGTAATTTCTTGCTGCGACTTTAATGCTTCAAAAACAAAAACTGCTCTCTATTAATCACCACAGAAATCCTTCCCTGCCCTCCATTAGAATGTCTGACGCTCAACTTCTCGAAGCACCTCTCTGCGGCTGCTCAGTCTCACGTTGACTGCTGAACTGAGATGGAACAAATACATTGAGTCAATTGCTTTGTCCATCGCAAGGAAAGTTGGCTCCCTGTGCCGCGCCAGAAAATTTTTCTCCCCGGAATCGATACTTCAAATATACAAATCAACCATTCACCCTTGCATGGAGTATTGCTGCCATATATGGTCTGGAGCCCCTTCTGTTTACCTCGGAGTTCTTGATAGGCTCCAGAGGCGGATATGCAATATAATTGGCCGTGCTCTGGCATCTCGTCTACAGTCGCTCTCTCACAGACGCGCCGTCGCCTCGCTCTGTCTTTTTTACGAATACTTTCATGGTAATTGCCCCGAGGAGCAGACTTCATGAGTTCAAGCGCCCTACGAGGCTGGCATCCCGCTCTCACCCTTTCACTGTCGAAACTCCTAAATGTAGCCATCTCTTCAATAGTTTCATGTCTCGCACCTCTCGCCTGTGGAACTCTCTGCCCTATTCCAGTTTCCCTGAGAGCTATAATCTCCAGCTATTTAAATGTAATGTCGATCGACATCTCCAGTTGTCTTGATCTATCCACTATCCTTCTCCTCATCCTTACTTCTATCACTCCTATTTGATCTTGCTCCAAATTTTCTGTAACCCCTTGCGTCCTAGTGGCTTCCCGCCTTGCTTGGGGTGAAATGCTTAAAAAAACAAAAAAAAAAACAACAAAAAAAAAAACAACAAAAAACAAAACAATTATGCGTTTTATTTTTATCTTGTTTTTCTTTGTTGGGTTTATCTGTATGTTTATAATATATTTCTTCAAAGGGTTTTAGTCTGTCTACTGAGATTTGAGTATGAACATCATGGTTGGTTTTGATTAGGAAATAGTTGGGTGTTTATTTCCAGAATTATGAAATATCCTTATAATCAATCATCACTGGCAGAAAGTTTGTTTTAGGATGATGAAATATCATCTTCATCAACATAATTCTTGATGATAACAAGCACATTTATTTACTTTCGTCTACCGGCCTGAATATTTGAGAAATCTTATTAAAAATATGCGTTCTCCGACAGGATTCGAACTGGCGTCCCTCTGGCAGTGAGAACTGTCATTAGATCCGACCTTCCTAAACCGAATTGGCCACGAATAATCTTTGCCGGTCAAGCAAGGTCTGAACAGTGCATGCAGGTATATAATTTTTTTCCGACTTGATATTACACAGATCTTTTTAATAAAATAATATTGTAATGGATATTACTTTATATAAAAATATATTTGATATCACTCCCCAATGTTATGTTCACGATGTATCGAAAGTGTGTGTATGTTGGGGGCGGGGTGGGGGGGATTTGTACAAATCAAAAATGTTCAAAGTTTTCTAATAAAAAACAAATTGAATATACAATTCGTTCATTAATGAAAAGTGTTGAAATTTCATTTAAATCAAATAATTTCCATGATTTTCGGTAATTTTTAAAAAACAAGAGGTAGAGTTTATTGGCTTTTATTTTCATAAAAAAATATTTTAGTGATACCTAATAGATTAGCAGATCCTAGAACAGGAATTTAGATTCAGGCATAGAAATCTTAGGGTTCTAAAATGAAATGAGGATGGAAAGTAAATAGAAAATTAATACCACTTTAAAGACATCTAAATTACTTGGTACCACCATAGACTTTTAGAAAATTAAATCATCGGAATATCTTTTAATGCCTTAAGTTTAATTTTCGTTTGAAAACCTAAACGTAATCCGTTAAATACGTTTATTTTGAAAACACGGTCACTCATCGAACTTTCATTATGGCCGAAAAATAAATTTTAAATTATCTTAAAATTCAATATTTATCCAAGAAATTTATTTCAGATTAGATTAGTAAATTTAATGAAGTGGATTTTGTAAAAATAATTACTTTTTGCTTAAAACGTAGCCAAAATAGCGTTTATTTACCATGAAGTGTCATCAAGGCCATAGGCCATCGTAAAAGCGTGCGTAGTTTTCAACTGTTAGCCGGAAGCGCGCGTAATTTCTTAAAAAGTACGAAGGATCAAAAGCACAGTAATCTAGAAATTGCTATTGTTTATGCTTAAAAATAAACTTTCATCTTAAATAACCAATAATTTAAGAATAGGAAATTTAGTATAATGAAAATGTTTAAGTATAAAAACTAGTTAAAGAATTCATTTGAGTTTAATCGGCTTTATTCTAAATAAAAACAATTAAACTTATCCGTTTGATGTCAAAATATTTGATTGCGCCAAATGATCTTTTGCAATTATTCTGACTTCAAATGTTATTAAACAAAGGAAGTGTTACAAAAATGGGAAAATTTGATTGAAGTGATACTCTTAACTAATCACATTTAGATTTTATTTTACCGGCACGAGTCAGTTAGTTACACAATTATTTCCTTTTTGAACTCCCGTACAAAAAAATCAAGCAATTGTAAAATTGAATAAAAATTATACTTTACATACTTTACATTTTTTTCAAACATCTTTTTTGTTAATAGAATTGCTAACAACATCAACGGGACGATTTTCAAATCATATTGAAAAATTACAAGTAAATGAAAAAAAAAAAAATATTCAGCTTAAATTTTTTATGGCAAATCTGAAAGAAACTAATGTTTTATTAAATTATTCAGTTTTATTGAACTATTTTTTGGTAAGTTTAGTGACTAATTTTCAGTACGTTCACACTTGATATTTAATTTTTTAAAATTTTTACCGAAATAAAATCTTCACGGATTTTTATAATTACTATGAAATAAAATTTGAAACACCCTGCCTAATAAAAAAATTGGAGATATGGAAAAAAAAAGGGTAGGGTAGCTAAGTGAACCAAATATGTATCCTCAATGTTTTCTAATAAAATAACTTATTCAGCCTACAATTCATATATTAATGAATAAGTATTGACAATTTCGTTTAAAAGTAATAATTCCTTTATGTTGGGCAATTTTTTTTTGCATTTTTCTTTAATTTCGAAAATGTATCCATTTTGCTGTTATCTACTACTTACGAAGTCAAATAAAAATTTGACCTACTTTGAAATGTAGGTTAGGAAACAAAAAAATTATTCATAAAAAATAAATTTTATAAACAATATGTTTATTGTTATAGAGAAAAGTAATTTTCTGTGATAACATTTATAATTTTAGTTTAACTAAACCACAGACATATATTGTTTTTTCTATTTCAAGGGCAAACGAGTAAAACCTCAATCAGTGGTGTGCGTAGGCCTTAGTCCAAGGCGGGGGGACAATAACTCAAATCATTGCCCCCTACAATAACCAGTGGCCAACAAGCCGGGATACTAATTTTTTAGAAATTGAAATAAAAATACTTCGCGCGATTATTGACGCGAAATAATTGTATTTATATGTGTATTATATAAATACAACTCATTTTATTCCAGATTCCAAAAAATACAAAAACAAATATTTCTAAAGTTTAAATATAAAAAATATTTTAAAAATTTAAATTTAAATGCTTTTTCACATAAATACAGATGCTCTAAAAAGTATTTAAGTACAATTTCAATACATTTTTATTTGATCCGCCACTGATAACAATTTAGACATCCAACTTCGTTTTTACAATGTGAACAGCATCGCACTTAGCACTCCATCTTGTATCAGGGTAGGGGCGCTTTATAGCTGTCCCTACTCTCTTCAATTTGTCCCACCGCATTGCTGAGCTAGGAAAAATTATATAATGAATAAAGAACTCCAAAAAAAGATATGATATAGCAAACACCTGTTCTGATGTTGCATACACTGCTACGAGGTTCAAACAATGGTTGTCACAATTCATAAAAATTGCTTTCGGGTTACTCTGTGATACGCGTTTCTGGAAACCGGGCATCTTCCCAGACATTGTTGCAGTATTGTCATACGTCTGTCCACGACAGTCGTTCAAATCAAAACCATCTCGTTCAAATTTTCAGGTAATTTTTTCTGTAACACTCTCGGCGTCCTTTTCAGGAATTTTAATAAAATCAATGAACACTTCCTTGGCTACAGCAGTTTTAGATTCATTACCAGTATCGACAAACCAGAAAATTTCAGATATTTGTTCGTTGTGAGCAACGTCAGGAGTTGTGTTGAACATAATCCCTTAGTATCTGCTTCTTTTGAGTCTCCCTCTAGGACAGAGAGCTAAGATACAGAATGAGTTGAGCTAATGGTCAACAGCAAAAACAAACAAAATGTGGCAGAATGTGAATGCGACTTGACATAATCCAGCTGACGCTGTAAAAGAGTAGGATTATTACTTGATGCAAGATTTCTCGTTGTCCACGAAATGCCAAATGTTGAGTCGCTAAAAACTTGATAAAATCCACGAAATGCCTAAGTAAATCCTTCCACAATTTTTTCTGTTTCTGTATATGCTTCAGTATTACTCTGTCAATCATAGACCTTTTCTGATATGCATCCCTCAAAGACTTTCCATGCAAGAAATGACGCACGGTGATGAGTGCCATGTCCAGGTTTTGGTATTTCTTCGTTGCATTTTTCCCATTTATGAGATCAACGACATTTTTCAAATACCGTGCTTTTGTTGACTGGGCCTGTTGAAAACAATAAACAGCAAAAACAAAACCACTGTATCATTTTTAATAGAGAATAACAACCAATTAAGCGGGATCATGTAGTTTTCTTTGAAACGAGTAATTTATGAATCTGTGGTTGATACCCACATATTTTGCACGTTTCACTTCTCATTGATTCTTCGACAATAACTTCCCAATCTTTCGTAACTTTGAAAGGGCCGTCTTTGTCCCAAAAAGCTTCACCATTTGTCCGCGTAGACCATCAGAAATGTATGGCTTATCGCAATTTATATACAAATTTAAGCAACCTAGGCACGATGGAGTTAATAGATAGTGGCTCGGATTGAGAGACAAGTTCGAATTCCAGTCAAATCTATTACATACACTTACGTGCTGATACCCCCGGGAAAAATATGTATCCTCTTCTTCTCCCTCTAGCTATGGGAAAATAGCAGGATAGACCGGGTTCTCTAGCCTTGTATGGCATCTGGTCTAACGCAGAAAGAAATGAAATCCTACTGCGGAAAAAAAAATCTGCCTCGTCAGTCATATATCGAAAGATACATGATCGCCTATGCGTGTATCACACATGGCACATAACTGATATATTTCTTGGTTAATACTGCATATTTACTGTCATCATAATGTGTATGTTCATCAGATTGTCAACGAAACGAAGATGAAGGCTGCTCAAAAGTATCCAATAAAACCGTTTGCTTTGCCTCAGAATCTATCCTAACTTAACAGCCGAATTGTAATAAAGCATTTTCTCTATATTTTCAGTAGGAGTCCCCATGGTTTTTCGTAATAAACTTTAAAGACCTTTATTAAGTTTCTCGGCGTATTATAATCATATGATAATAATATTATTATTGCAACGAAGGCTACAAAAAACACTCTGCCAAGCTTTTTCCATCGCTAACGACAGCCAAAATTGTGCCACAAAACTCGCGAATATTTTTGCATCAAAACCCTGCATATAGGAATATACGACACGTTAAATCCAACACTGAGTTACAATAAGATCATTATGTTCAAATCTTGGATATCTTCATTGAAATACTATGATCTACCAATTGAGGAGAGGAGAAAAATTAGCATTATTATCATTTTACAAAGAAACTTGAAAAATACATCTTTAAACATTAATATGGATTAGTCTTCAATCTGTTCCTCAATCGAGGGAAAACAGAATTAAACGACAGTTTTTGTTATTTCTTTAACACATTTCACGTTTTGGCCGGCATGTGCTTCCATCCGTACTGCGCATGATCGAACTACTGAGTTCCGTTGCCAAAATAATTAATGACACACTGTTAATGAAATAAGTATTTACGGGAAGGTCCCAAAAAATATATTAGAGTTAATAAAAAGCGATTTAAAAAGAAATCCGATATATCCAATTCGTGTTATTTTTATTTTGAACAAGTTTAATTTTCTTAAGTAAAAATTGTAATAATTACACGTATTTTCAGTAAAAATAAAACTAAAAAAAAAACGGAAAACCGAAAAAAGGCAATGCAAGAAGACCTAGTCAACAAATTATCAGTTGATGACTCAATCTGTTTGATTTGGATTGTTTTAAAGCCTTCCATTATGTGTTAATTTAAAATCCATTCTGGTGTTGAAATTAATTTTTTGCCCTTCCCAATCATTTTTAGCTACTTTTTTTTTCAAAATTTAGCTGACTAAATAAAAATTAAAAAAAAAAAACAATACGAAAATATTTCTTTTCATATACAGTTAACATTTTAGGAGGGGAGGGCGTTTCGCGTACTCCAGATTCCTAAAATCAACTTCCGGTGACAAAGACAAAACAATTTTTGGTTTTCTATATGCCGCCTCCCTTTAATCTGTCCCGTGAGTATCAAAATTTCCAAGCCATCTTTTCTAATTATGTTCCCTAGAAATTTCAGCTGTCTCTTACTGATGTTAAGGAAAAGTGTCTTTTTGTTTCTACTTTCTCTAAAACTTTAATGGTATTCTCAGTATCTTTCTGTAGAATCAGATTCTATTGCTTCAAGTTTTATCATCGGTGAGGAGATAGACCAGCAGTCACTGCCGTATAGGAGGACTGATATTACATAACAGTTCAGTATTTTTGTTTTCTAAAGAATTTTTTGCAGATATCTTTCCCGAGTAAGACCCCATAGAGGAGAACATGACTAAAGATCGTGTGTACTCTATCCCGTGCAGCTGCGGAAAGAAATATAAAGGGGAGACAGGCCGCCCCCTTAAGGTAAGGCTTCAAGAACACCAGAAAGCTGTAACACGAGGGGAAGTGGAAAAATCAGGCATGGCTGACCACATATAGAGAGAAAAGGGAAATCACCGTCCTCTGTCGGATCAGGTTGAAACATGGACATCAAACATCATTGGAAAATTCGTAAACTTAAGGAATCAGCACATATGCTAGGCCACAAAAATCCGACCAATCATAGAAATTAATACAATATGGGAACCAGTAATAAAGAATACCAGAGAAAAGCGATAACAACAACAAAAAATGCAATATGAGCTCCGCTCTGGTAAAAATAATTAAATGATAACAACAGAAATTGCAATATGAGCATTCGTAAAAAAATGTTGCTGAAGACATTAGGTTTATAATACCCAGAAATTCACACACAAATGTCCTCAAGGACACATTTTTGTGGCCTAGCATATGACACAGTGGATAGAGGCGTTGGTTAGGTTCAGTGACAGAACCCAAAGAGTGTGAGTTCAATACCTGGTTAAGGCAGTGGAGAACTTGGAGAGGGGAATTAACAGGAGATAATTGACATCCAATATACATGGCACGTGGAAGTAGAACAATCTACCCCAGTGAGCGAAATAAAGTTCGACATTTCAACCACCTGAAGAAGGCCGGCGCATACAACGACCGAAACGTTATGATAAACATGACGACAATAGTCCGAATAATGCAAATAATTTTTTTGGTTTCTTAATACTTTGCTTAGCTTTTGAAAGGCCTCTTCACTATTCTTTGGGAATGGATTGCGTTTCCTGACACAAGGATGATTATTTTGTTACTAGAAAGAATGTTTCTAACTTCTTTCTCTGCATTGGTTGGCGCTATGCAGTTTTAATATTTATTGTCTTACATTATTCTTATCTTTTCTCTGAGTTGTGATTGTTTTTATACTTTTGCACCTGCAAATATTTTTCCAGACTTTTCTTGGGAATTTCCTAGGCATTTTTGCGTGGATATCTCCTGATTTTCCTTCGGATTTTTTAGAATTTCTTTCTTCGTGTGGACATTTCCCTTGATTTTTCTTTGAATTTTTGAAGTTCATGAGCGGAAAGATGAGAAAAAAAAAAAGAATAAAAAAACAGGATTTTAACTTTGATTGGAACACAAATTATCTTCATTCTTTCTAGTAACAAAATAATCTTCCTTGTGTAAGGAAATACAATCCATTCCCAAAGAATACAATGTGAGGCGGCACTTTGAAACTAAGCATAAGATTTACACGAAACTGAATTCGTATGAAAAGCCAATTCCAGCAACCAGATTAAAAATTATCTTTGACAGGGAAATCCTTCTCAAAGGGATCGTTTATATCAGGATTTTCCATAGAAAAAAAACCCCAAAAACAGAATGTACAAATGATATAATTGATAACTCATCGAAAAGAGAACTCTGAGAGCAGAGTTCGAATTCAAGTCGAATCGGTTGCATTCGCATACGTGCAAATACCCTTGTGGAAAAGTATGAATTCATCTTTTCTTCCCACATCTATGGGTTAAATAGGACAGACTGGTGTCTCTAGACGTAGTTGACACTCAGTTTAGAAGGACAACTTTGAATTCCAACTCGAACGTGACACTAACGTTGCGATAGATACTTTATGTTAAATCTCTTATGTTTCAACCAAATTGTTTCATTTAAAGCATCTCGTTGAACCAGAGTTATGCAAGGGTCCACCTAATGGATTATGAAACTGTTGCCTTTTTTATTGCAAAAGGGAATATTCCAGAACGTTAGACCTTCATGAATGGCGACCCAGAAAAGAGAAACTGACATAGCATTGCTTCAAACTTGATAGAGGAATGAAATCTGAGGGGTGAGAAAACTGCTTTTATTCATTAACAATACACGAAAGACCATACTATTAAGTTGGGTATCAACTTTATTTTATTTGAGAAGTGGATAATTATTTTCCTGGCATTAAGTCTTTGAGTGGTTTTGTAATTGGACAGAATATTTTAATGAGATAAAATACTCTGATGGAGCTCATTCTATGTGGGGAAAATATTGGAGTTAAATAAAAGAATTCTTTAGGAGATGAATACTCCCTCATCACGGCATCACACATCAGCAGGTTTTGTGTGGTGAGGTTATAAAATTTAATGGAGTTATTATATTAGTTACGTGTGAGTTATTGTACTCATCTTTGTTATCACAACGTTTCGACCATTCTATACTCCGTCCTTTATTAGGTGTATGTTGATGCGGGTAAACTACAGCGAATTTTGAACAATCCTTTATTTAATCTACAAAGATAGATTGTTCTCATTCCATTGTCTTTGTCTAGGGACATCTCGTCTAGTTCTTATGTTTAGTACTTCTCAGTTATTGCTCGCTTCTTTCTACTGCGTTCAAGAATTCACCGCTCAGCCTACTGGATTAAAGTGTTGATTCCTGAATTTAGTGACGTCGTGATTGTGAGTTCAATCTCTGAGTCGGGTAGTGTATACTTGGACCCAGTAGAAACTGCGCGAGAAATGAGCAGTCCTAATATATATATATATATATATATATATATATATATATATATATATATATATATATATATATATATATATATATATATATATATATATATAAAATGAGCTACATGCTTTCACAGCTCATGTAATCCGGCGAGATGTCACGTGATGCTGCTGAATAAATTTGAAAATGTAACCAATAAATACAGGGTGCCGTGTCATGCGATCTGTAAAAAATTACACTTTAATGCTTAGTTATAATAAATCTTTTAAAAATAAACACATCACTTAACCAGGGTTGCGCGTGTAAAAAACAACAACAACAACAAAAAAACACACACACACACAAAAACTAATTCCCACCCCAACTACAAAATAACGGCCAACGCCCACTTATCAAAAACAAAGCTCAATGATTTTGATGAAGACATACTTCATTTGGAATACATTAGTGCATTTACGCCAGTAATTACTCAGTAATTTACTCTAAAGAATGCCCTTGGCTAATTATCTATATGTGAGGCCCCTTAACTTGGTACAAACCATCGCACTGCCTCGACTGATTTTTCTGTTCCTATAATGTATTACATGATAGGCGCTTTCCTAGGTTAATAATGCATACATACACTGCATTTGAAAACAGAAATTCTTCCACAAATCTATAGTCTTGGATATGAAGATAAACTACTTCCGGCACCAAGGTCGGGAGGTTTTAAGGAATGTGGAACCACCTCTTAATTGTTGTTGCTCTCAGGCCCATCCTGATCCGGGGTGTTTGCACTCGTTTTGTCCCATCTATAGGCAAACTGGGAATTCCCAAACAAAACAAAACACTATGGAAGCATTAAATACATTTTGGTACTTGTATGTTATCTGTAACCAGTTTTTAATATGTTTCTTGTTGGTTATCTGTCGCCATGTTTTAATTTATGTATTGGTGATCTTTTATAAAGTTAGATTTGATATTTAAAAGCTTTTCTCTTTTTTAATTGTTTCTTTTTTTCAGACTGCTAAATGAATATTTGGGATAGTATATTTTTACACATCTGTATTTGTAAAAAGTGGGAAAATTCATTTTAAAAGTGGCGACAGATAACTCACAAATACCTACATTTTTATATAAAAAATACCAACAATACCTCTTTAGTTGAAGCCATAAAATTGTTGAAAATATTTAGATTTCGACATTAAGTTACCCATAGAGATGTTGATCTGTCACTAACCAAACAATGAATATGAAGGAACTTTCATGACATTAATCCATATAATATCCTTTCTTAAATCAAACTGTATTCCAAAATATAACTTCAATAAAACATCACACACACGCATATCACCGCCTCTAGTAATTATGTCCACACAAACATATATATGCACAAAAGCTGAGCATTATCTACCATGTATTCAATTTTTGAAAGCAGAATAACATATATCATATTTTTATTACTTCCAAGCTCCCAAGAAAATTAAATTTTACGACATTAAATGACCCATAAGGATGTTGATATACTGTTGAATGAACAAATCAAATCCATACGTACAATGTCTAGCTTGAAGTTTCATGTTCCCATAAAAGACACTTTTGGTAATTAACTTTGATCACCATTGATAACAAGGATCGATATTCTATGTGTTAGGACTTATTCCATTCTTCATCTTCATTAAAGTTATCTCCAAGTTGAACCAGAGTCGTTTTTCTGTCATCTCCTTCTAGATGGGAAAGTCTTTGTTCGTTTCTTGCATAGGTAAATCATGGTTAATGTTTGGGGATTCACTCCCCCTCTCTTTGAAGCTCTATCGACAAATAATCACCATAATTAGACGTCGGCAGACTGTGGCAAGCTGTGTGTTCGGAAATGCTCTAAACTATTCACTTTAGCAATAGACATGAAATTCACCCGAATCTAATGAACAATTTCAATGAGGTTGATAAAGTCACAACATTTAAATGTTTAAAAAAAATGCAGCATTCAAATGTTCAAAATATACTTAACGTTTAATAATTTTTCTCTGAATCTTATATGTTACGAGACAATAGCTGTTATTCTTACTATATCTAGCTGTTCATACTGTTTTGCTTCAACAGATTTCTCCGTTCTTGGCACTTTTACTTTGGGGCTGTCGCAAACTGACTCCACTGAGTATAGATATTATTTCGCTTGATTGTACGCTTGTCTCTCGACTGCCTGCAAAAAGTTAATCTCTATTCTTGCCTGCTGTAAGTAAAAATAATTGGGGTGTCATTTACGATGGATCCCGTCCTTTTCCTTGCTGATTGGCAATCAGAGAGCAAGCCTTTCGACCGACTGTCTGGAAAAGATAAGCCAAGCAAGAGGAGGAAGGTTACTCTACCACATTGCAAGCTAGAAATGAGGCTAACAAAAATCTTTTGCTTCTCATGCAGTAAACCTAACTTTCGATCCTTTTTTTTTAGCTGTATAAAAATGGCACAAATTGTTGCGTGGCGTTGTTACGTAGGAAGGTTAAATATTTCCTAAAATATACGATATACAAATCTACATGTCAGACTAATATTCAATTAAATGACAAAATTGAATATTTCTACGATGCGCATTTCTTCCTTCGAGAGGGAAGATTTCAGACATTTTTATCGATGGGATTATATATATATTTATATATATATATATATAATTTATTCGAAAATTTTAACATAAATATGTTATAAAATCACTACAAAAATAGCCATTTTGTTTCAACACTTCCGGTGTCTTATCAAGTGATGGTATTGAATGAATTTCTACATTCAAATAGTACAGCTTAATTAATATTGTAAAATAGTCATTCAAAGAATAAATCAATAAAGTTAATGTAATGGCGAACTCCGCTAACAGATTAAGAACGACACGATCTTTATTTTTATTAATTGTACAATTTGCTTGCAAGTATTTTCGGTAAAAACATTTACCATCCTCAGGCATAGATATTTTTTCTCAATTTCAAGTAATTTCGGGTAAAATTCCAAGACGTAAATGAATGTGATAGTTGTCGAAAGCAGAATTATTTTTTATTAAAAAATGTGTGCTATTATTAACAGTTAAGAATTTTTTGAATATTGTTGTAATGTAGTAATTCACAATTTCTATTATTGTGTTTTTCCAGTTGAGTGGTCAATGTGTTATTGTCTTCTTAATCTGTTAGCGAAGTGAGTTCGCCGTTAATTACATTAACTTTATTGATTTATTCTTTGAATGAATATTTTACAATCTAACAGTGATTTCATCCCACAATCCTCACACTTGATCCATATGTGGCCTCCTTTGTAAATCACCAGCGGATCTTAAATGCCACTTAAGATTAGCGCATAAACTTTCATAACTGAATCAATAAGCTGTCAGATCCTCATACGTCGAAACCGACTGGAGTGTCCATTATTATCATTATATATATATATATATATATATATATATATATATATATATATATATATATATATACTTTCGATAAATATGACAGACAAGGAAAATTCATTTATTTTTTTTTTTAGTTTTTCCAGTGTTCTTACATTTTTCCGTTTTGTGGGAGTAAGGGTATTGACCATTGTCTCAATCGCTTTCGGTCAATTCTTTAACCATTTTCCAGAGGGGAGTAGGGGGTAGGGGGGTAGGCGATGTTAATTTCTCTTCATGTTTGACATGTTTTATTTTTGAGCGCTCCCCTTAACCTCCAACCAAACGGAGAAAGGGGAAAAAAGATGGAAAACCTAATAAAAATATTAAATTCTCCTTGTCTGTAATATTTAATGAAAGATGGTTAAAAGAGAGATTTCTGCTGAAATATACATCATATATATATATATGTATGTATGTATGTATGTATGTATATAAATATATATATATATATAAATAAATATATGTATGTGTGTAAATTTATATATATATATATATATATATATATATATATATATATATATATATATATATATTATATATGCAGCGGTACGCAATGGAACATGCTCAATATCAGTGATAGTGCTAACATATTTAGTTGGATTAATGTGAGTTTGTGACCCTGCGTTTTACGCTATTTGGGATCGTCAGACAAACTCTGACGATCGTAAATATCGTGATACCCAGTCTCACAAACTCACACCCCTCTAACTAATATATATATATAATATTTTTTATGTTTAACGTTCTTTTTATAGATACAAGTATTTAAGTGAATGCTCTGTTTATAATAAACAGTATTAAATAACATTTACCGGCCTGAATGTCCGAGAAATTTTCATAGAAAATATTCGTCCTTTGACAGGATTCGAACCTGCATCCTATACGGAACTGTCATTTAGCCGGGCGTGCCTAACCGATTCGGCCACAAAGGAGCATTCGGTTGGCAAGGTCGAGTTTACTGCTTATAAACTTCAATCTTCCATGAATCTCGCACATTCATAATTGCTCATGGTGTATCAAATGTAAACAAATGACGTCATATATTACGAAATGGACAAAGTCCGACAATTTATTTTATTAAAGACATGTTTAACGTTCTTTTTATAGATACAAGTATTTAAGTAAATGCTCTGTTTATAATAAACAGTATTAAATAACATTTACCGGCCTGAATGTCCAAGAAATAATAATAATATTTAATAAATAAATTAATTTAGGAAAATTTCTTTCATGTTCAACAGATTCCCGTGGGCCTCCAACGGTAGTTATTCCTGTTGACCTTGGCACTAATGTCGAATATTGTTTCATCGAAAAACATTAAATTATTCAAAAATATTAAACTAATGGCTGAAAATCGTGATATTCCTCTTTTAAAAACATTTGATGCATTTGGATTTACTACGTTCCCATGTGAAGTTTTGTCCGTAGTATCTTAAGCCTCATCTTTAAAGATATCCATCTTAATGTCTTTCTTTGACTTTCCACAAATGCCTGTTCTTATGGATGCTACACTTTCTTCACTAACACGTAGTCTACCAAACTGGCTTATCATTGACAAAACTCGATTCTTTAAAATGTTTAATCCAATTAGATCTGGAATTCCTGTGTGGTACTTCTGTAAAAATACAAAGCATGATTTCTCATACACTGTTTTTATCACGTATATCACAAAGCTACAAATATTTTAAATTGTACTTTAAAGGGAATCTATCGAACTAGGAATTATTGGGATTGTTAATTTTCAACATGTCCACCATGGTTTTATGTCTAGGATCTTGCGCTGGCAGCTTCCTTTCGCGGCACGTTAATATACGATTCCCTTTCAAGGTAATTCTTTTTATTCGTGATTTATTAACCCAAATCCAATCAAATCTATCAATCTTTTTAAAGGTAGTCTTTTACTTTATTTCATTCTTATTGTGGTTCATCTAATTAATGTAGGTACCTTAAAGTTACCCTCATTTTTAATGTAGGTATCTTCACAGATTCGCGATACCAAATGTTTAAAACGAATTTTTTAAAATGAAAAATCTTTCTTGAAGCTTTTGTTTTAATATAAATTTGATAATTCCAATAACCAAAATATTTTTTCTGTATTTCAAAACTATGTTAAATTGACTGGAAGGGTTTATGGAGACCCTACATACATACATACATATATATATATATATATATATATATATATATATATATATATATATATATATATACTACGCGCCTCTCCTTACGTTACACCTATGCGATCACAGCTCCATTAGAACTCCTTTAAGCACACACACACAAACCTACCAGACTCCACCCGACACATACTAGTAGAAAATACAAACATAATAATCTCATCCATATGTAAAAAAAAAAAAAAGATTAAGGTTTTACGAAGAGTTGCTGCAACTCTTCGAAAACCTTAATCTATAACTCATTCCCACGTTCGGTTCAGCCAATCAAAATCGATTTTCTTATTTAGTTTAGCATCTGATCTTAAATATCAGCCTCAGAAGGTCTTATCCAAAGTACACTGTCACTAAAAAATAATAGACTGAAACTATCATTTATGTTAACAATACGGCTCATAGCAAGCGCGATCAAATGAAACTCTTTGAATCCCAGTGAAACATAATCTGTTCATTCTGTTTGCAGTGTCCGTTCAGGTCATGGGCAACTTCGTATTCGTAAGCAATATTTGACCCCTTACTATACTCGCCAGCCCATATTCTGCCATCCGTTTACAGAAAAACATTATGTAGGTTTATCCAGGTTTCCCTCTATCTGTCTTGCATTCTCTGAGTCTCATAAGTGTGAAATTCTCCCAGCCTCATACGAACCCTTTTTTTTTCTCATCCTTAATACAAGTGTCCCCTTCGTTCCACTTTTCCTTAAAAACTTCTTCCTCATGGCTCACATGTTCCTTCCATGGTATTCTCAGTATCATTCTGAAAGAAGGACCTTTCTGTTACCTCAAGTCTCATTTTAGGAAATTGTCTAGCATTCACTGCCATATTGGAAGATAGATATTACATAGAAGTTGCCTTCTCCACGGTTTTGAATTCCGAGCAGTTTGTCTCTGAGACTGTCACCCAAGGCTGGAGGGTCCAGTCTCCTGTATTTCAGACATACCTTGTGGATGGGAGACAAAACGGATTCAGTCACTTCATTTATATGTGGTGATATTGTCCAAAATTCACTGCTATATAGGAGCGTGGATATTTTAATCGAGTTCAGCAGACTTTACATTATTTCTAAAGGTTAATTCTCAGCCTCTTAATATTTTTAGTTTATGGAATGAATTTTCTTTTTCGCTATTCTAATGGCGCCTTCGCATTTGTGTGTCATATTTTTACATTTTCGTATGTTTTATAACCGTTCCCGGAGTTAATGTCTAAACTTGCTGGATTTTGATGTCCCCACCCCATTTGTAGTGTGCATCATGGATCTCTCCGTCTAAACTATATCCGCCTCCTAGGTAGGACGATGAACTGCATTGATTGGAAGGTTTTGAAGAGCATGGAGCCGCCTCTTAATTGCTGGTGTTCCCGGGTTCACCATGACCCGGAGTGGTGGCACCTGTTGCGGTCAAAGATTTAGGCGAATGGTTAACCCCCATAAAAGGGGTCAAAACGCTATGAAAGTATAAAAATAGATTTTAATAGCAACAATACTTTTTTGGAAAAATTATTACCAGCAATACATTTCTGAAAAAAAAAAATATTACCAGCGATACATTTTTGAAAAAAGTAATATTACCAGCAATAAAAATCTTGTCGGTATTAAATGACCCATTGTGGTTGATATACCGTAAAATTAAAAAAAAAAAACAAAAAAAAACATGGACCTCTCACTAACAATCATATATTTTTTCTTACAATTAGTCTTTTCTTTCCGCTTTCTTTTGCTATATTGTCTAGGAGTTCTTGCAGTTTTCTTTCTTTGTATGTCAGCAACACGGTGTCATCTGCAGATTTGAATGTTTAAGATTATTACCACCACTTATAAATATTGGTAGAAATTCTAACTCTCTTAGGATAGTCTGTCTCTCCAGGTTAAATCCAGTGAGAAGATGAATACTTGCCACACGCCCCCTTCTATCTACATTTGATGGATTCATTTTCTAACTATATACATGCTGTTTGTTCCCCGTAAACATTCTGGATTATTCTAATGAGCAAATGGGGAGAAAGATTCCGTATTTTATCATTAAAATAACTTGAATATGAATAGGCCTTTTTGCTTCTCCGATCACTATAATCTTAACCTGTTTAAGTCAAGGATTAACCGTTATCTTCCTAACATATCTGTATAAACAGTGCCTCTTAATCTATAACACTTGTCTTCAAGAGGCTTTCAGACAAGGTGAACATCTCTTTGTAAAGCAGAATAAATATTCAGTTGAGAATCATAGAATTTAGAACATTTAAATTTTATTCAGTGTCGTATATTAATATTTTCGTGTATGAAATTGCATAGGTTTTGATTTCAAATGATTAAATATAGCAGAAAAGAAAAGTATAGCATTAATTAGAAAGAATATTATGTAAAAAATATAGTTTTATAATGACTAAGCTTACTTCGAAGCAAACCGGAATGGTAATGTTGCTTCAATCCCTTTAATGTCTAGAGCAATGTTTTTCTTCATTTCACCCCAAGTAAGATATTAAGTCCCAAGAAATTATTAGGTGTGATTGAAACAAAAACAAAAATATTAAAGAGGTTTTTCAAAGAACTGGAATTAAAGAGACAGATGATGATGATAGACATTGTATTTAAATGTTTGTAAATCTATGTTGACTGGAAGTCAAGTAGCTGAAAGAGTTCTACAAGTGAGAGACGAGAAACTGTTAGCGTATAAGTTATACCTGCATCTAGCAATCCGCCCCCACCCCCGTGAAATGATGAAACCTAACAGCCAATCTGGTACTCCGCTTAACGGAGCATCTACTCAAATACGGACATTCACTGAGAGTAACGTTTGAACCAATAAACAACATCCCATACTATAAGCTTTGCTTAGTCAATCTAAGTAAAGCTTACAGATTAAACTGATTACAGTTTCTGATTTTCCTAAGAGGTTACCCATCCAAATACTGATAAAGTTCGAAGTTGCTTAGCTTCGGGGATCAGAAAATATCAGTAGGTGGAAGGTGGTAGACAAGGAAGATTGGTTGAGGAATTACTGTTACTGGTTAGAAGACAATGCCAAAATGGTAAGGAAGAAAGTTGCAAGAATGTGTTACGTCAGTCTCAATTTTGGAAGTTTGTCTGTCTAGAAAATCCGAATTAGAAATCCTCTAAAGTATTAAAAACCGGAAAATTTCGTTAGACACAAAAAACGGTTCTCAACTGCTATGTAACATTAATATATGGAAGTGAATGTTATACAATCTTGTCAGAGATTACTTACATTATTTACATCATTCATCTTCATTAACATATTCACAATGTTTCAGCCGTTGTGTGCTCCGGCCTTTTTCAGGTGATTGGAATTTCGAACCGAATCCTTTATTTCGTTCACCGGAGTAGATTGTTCTAGTTCCAATCACCTGAAAAAAAAACGGAGCGTACAACGGCCGAAGCGTTGTGAATATGACACTGAAAATGAGGATAACAGTTACAATAATATAATTATTGTAACTAATCATATAAATGGATTCCACTGGAATTCGAACTCGGCTCTCCGGATTGAGGAATCGGAGAGCCGTATTCGAATTCCAGTTGAATCCATTACATTCACGTACGTGCTAATACTTTTGGGAAAGGTATGGATCCTCTTCTTCTCTCCCCAGTTATGGGTAAATAGCAGGAAAGATCGAGTTCTATAGCCTTGGATGACAACTGGTCTACCGCAGAAAGAAATGGCAATCTACTGCGGAAAAAAATCTGCCTCGTCAATCATGTATCGAAAGATACATGATCGTCTAAGCGGGTATCACGCATGCCATACAATTGACTGAATTATAATATAGAGATATATAAGAGATATAGACAGATTTGTCACAGATGATGAAAAGATTGAGGCGACAGAAATGTGGTTCTACAGAAGGATGCTGAGGATACTATGAACGGAGCATTATGAGTATCGAGGTTTATATGGAAAATAGGAAACAAAAGGACGCTTATATACAGAATAAGAAAGCGGCATTTAAATTTCTGGGGTACATAATGGGGAAGAAGGGCTTGGAAAATTTGACACTCAAAGGATATATTGAATTCAAGAAAGTAACTATCTAACAGGCTTGTGAATTGAATGGCAGAACAGAGAGTGGGAGAGTTAGTAAAAAGCCAAACATTAAAAGCGACAGAGTATAGGATGTTGTGGAAAGCCATGACCGCCCACCTCTTAGAAGGCCATAGAAGATTTTAAAACCTTAACTAAATGTATCAGTGGGAAAATGTGTAATTATCTCAACTGCTAAATAAATTATAAAGAAATCATGTTATTAAATGAAGCTCAATAAATGCAACGTCAAACTAATCTCTGCTTGAAATGTTTCAGTTAAGAATCGGGTTACGGAATTCGTTTACCGAGCTATTTAACTCTACGAGCCAAATAGCCGGCCTACGAACAGAGTGAGTTGTGATAGGTTTCTTCTGCTGCGACCCCTCAGGACGTAGGCGACCATGGTTCTCCAAAATGTTCTTACTTTCTAGCCCTTAATAAATTATGCCTTTTTGTTATCTCTCCTCTCCCTTGCTCTGCCATTCATTTACACAAGCTCGTACTACTTCTATGCGTGAGGTCCCTCTCAGAACGTGAACGATCATGGCTCTCCACAATTTTCTTTCCTTTCTAGCTCTTAGTAAATTTTGTTTATTCGTTATTTCTCCTAAACCCTTCATCTTTTTAATGAAACTCACTATGTTAACCGCCGTTTTCCTCTATTGTTGTTGCATCAGATTTTCCAAGCCCCCCTTTTAGTATTAAGTCCCCGAGAAATTTCGACTATAGCATCCTGATGTTAAGTATAATTTTCTTTTTCGTTTACATTTTCTATAAAATTTCATCAATCCTGGGTATGATGATGAACTGTATCCAGCAACAATATATCTGAAACAAGCTCATAATTGCTGCTGTCTCCCGATCCACACTGACCCGGGGTTGTAGTACCTGTCAGGGTCCCAGTAATGTGTAAATAGTGCCCCCCTCACAAAAAAATCACTATGAAATTATAAAAATACATTTTTATAATAAAACTATCAAAAATGCATTTTCGTATAAATTATGTTAGCAACAAAACAAACTTATAGTAAAATTACCAACGGAGCATTTTATCTATATATGAAAGCAGACAATTACAATTGCGTTAAAACTATTTCGATTTCAGCATTAAATAACTCATAGAGGTTGATATGCCGATAAACAAAATCAATCAAGTAACTAAACCTTCGCCATTGCTCACATATTCGCTCCATGGTATCCTTTATATCCTTCTGTAGAACCATATTTCTGTTGCTTCAAATCACATTTTTTATTTTTGAGGAGATTGTCCAGCATTTACTGCCATATATGAGGACAGATCATCTAACACTTCAGTTCTTTTTTCTTTGTTTCAAACAAATTTTTTCTGTTTATTCCTCTTAGTTTTTGGAATATCATTCTAACATCTCTGTATAAACATTTTTAGGAAGGAATCTTTCTAAATTTCCGTTTGTCATTATGCTAAGTCTCGTTGAATTTCCTAATTTAGATGAAAACCGTGAGAGAAACATTTAAATAATTTAAATAAACATTTTTATAATTTTATTTAAACATTTAAATAATTTCCTAATGTATTATTAATAATCATAAATATTCAGTAATGTTTTTTTTTTACTTGTATATATAATTCAGTACAGTTTTAAATTAAATAAAACAAATTAGATTGACTTATTTAGATAATTCTGTAAACTTTTTCGGCTTCACTAGATAAATTTGTCTTAATATGAAATGTCAGACAACTATTATTGAACAGTTAATGCGAACGTTGCATTAATAACTACCTTCAGGGACCTATCTGTTAGGAAAGATTTTATGATAGAGAAGACCCTTCCATTGATTTCATCTGGAGAGCTTTTGTAGTAAACCTTTGTGCCACACCTTGTCAAAGGCCATATCTAATGCTATGGTGTGCTTATCTTCAAGAACCTCACATATGAGTGGTAATTAGGACGTCGGCAGTGGATCGGGCCGACCGAATCCCATGCTGCTTGTCGCTGAAGAGGTTGTTCTTTTCTATGTGGTCAACGACCATCTTATTGATTATGACCTCAAAATCTTAGTAAATATCCCGAGGAGACTGATGTGTCTGTACTGGGAGGGGGAAAATCACATGCCCGCGTTCTTGAAAACCGGGAATACGCTTGATACCTTCCACAGGCTTGGGAAGGATTTCTCCTTTAAGCAGCGGTTGAGGTCTACATATTTCTACAACTTTTGCCATTTTTTCTAATTTTACAATGATCTGCTCAAAAAATTACATCCACGAATTTAAACGTTTTTTCTTCTTTTTTATCCCAAGAATTAGATCCGGTCCACTGGCTTAGATTAAATGATTTGATTGAATCTCAAAAGTTCTAGAGGATTTTTTTTCCTAAAACATATTCTAGCCTGCGCATATTCTGAAACATAGATGTTTGCATAGTTCCGAGAGGTTTACCTTTCCAACCCTATCATACTTATTTTTATATTTTGTCAGAATTAACATTTCCTTCAATTTGATTTACCACTTCTTTTCATTCGCTTTCATTGATGAAATTTTGAAAGTTTATCTTGATGAAAATTTTTCATGAGTTAAAGGAATTCCTTTAAATTATAAAAAAAAAAATCCATATCCACTTGATAATGAAAAGATGACAGCTGATAAGTCTTTAACGAGAAAAAGTAAAAATGGAGAGATTCGCTGTTTTGATTGAGTTATGGTGTAACTCTTTTTATTTCAACCGTCAATATATTCATATAAAATGGCAGGAAGCGATTCAAATAGACTGTCATGCTGAACCATTTTCTTTAATTAAATTCAAATTCTAATTAGCAATAGGGCCTGCGTATCGACCGAATATTAAGAATTTCTCTATAAATTCAATCCTTTTTGCTTCTCTGTTAACAACATTCCGTTTTCATTAACGCGATTTATTTGATCTGTTTTTACTTGGTCGATAATTAATTTGATTTTCTTTAATTATCCAACGCCAACAGGACGATAGTCCTGGGTATGACGATAAACTACATTCGGCAGCCAGGTCTCTGATCGGGGGATCGAACGTTTTAAGGGGCGTGGAACCACCTCAATTGCTGTTGTTTCCAGCTTCACTCTAAATCCGGGTGGTAGCACCTGTTAGGGTCTAAGCTATGGGCAAATAGTGAACACACAAACAAAATTCAACTGTACATTTTTGTATTAAAATTACCAACAAAATGACAATCAATACAACACAAATATAGTATAAAAATACATGTTTGTAGTGATTTTGCCAGCAATATATTAAAAGAAAATGTAACTTCGCTATATTTTATCATCAACAAACTATGTATGTAAAAATCATATATTTACACTAAAAGTATAAAATTATGTACAAAATACTCTGTAGTTGAAAGCATAAAATTACGTATGAAATATTTAAATTACGGCATTAAATGACTCATAGAGGTGTTGCTATGGCATTAAACAAAATAAGCCAACCAACAGGACAAAGGCTTACGACCACATCACGTTGAAACATTGGTTCCTGTACGATCACCGAAGTTAAGCTCAACGTGAGCCTAGTCATTACCTAGATAGATTTATTGCTTGGGAATACCAGGGGCTGTAAGCTTGGGTGTGCGGGTGGCGTAAGGGATAATGGCTCGAATTGTTAATCTGAGAGCCGAGTTCCAATTCCCATTGGGTTCGTTATATTCACTTACACGCAAATACCCTTTGAGGAAGGGTGTGAATACACCCCCACCAGGTATTTACAAGACTTGTATCGCTAAACCATTATCTCAAATAATTCTTCCAATCTAAAAACATTTTCTGACTTTAAATAAACTGCAATGGGTTGATAAGCCGTAGAAAACGAATGAATGAATGAATAAAAAACGACATGATTAATCTTACTGCAATGATAATTTTAACAGCGAAGCTGGAAGCAATCATAATTTAAATCAAAGTTGCATTTTCTCATTTTCCGATCTCCTTCTCGAGAAGAAATCGCAAATTATAAATAAAAGAAACATTTCTAGGTGAGGAAGAAGGAATCGTAATTTGAGGAAGCCATTATTTGGCTACGGGTCACGAATGTAACAAAAATGTCAAGACCTTCACTGCTCAAATGTAATCTAGAAATAAATTTCAATTCCACGAAGAAATATGAGCTTAAAAATAAATCTAGCTACTTTCTACGGTTACCTCTTGCCGTCACTAGAAATGGATGCCAGATGGCAACTGGTCAAAATGTGACACGAATAATACCAGTTCAATGATCGATTTTTGAATCACAGACACAGATGGATTACATTCGCTTTTCAATGCCGCCATACGATTAAACAGATATTCGAGTATATTTCTACTGAGTCAGCTTCGAATAAATAAATCATTTTCTGCACAATAATTCATCGAGAAGCCTATGCAAAAATCAGTTGTAAGTTATTATTGACTTAAATCAGGATTTATTATGTAGGTACTGACATTTAGGGGTTATGTAGGTAGGGTAAGGGTTATCAGTCTGGAGAATGGAATTGTCCCCGTTTATTGGATTTAATTCTTACTAAATCCTATTTTTCTTTTGGCTTAACTAACAGCCGAGATGGGGATCTTTATCCGTAGGTGGCAACCAAATCCCGGAGAAGCACAACTCAAAATTCAAAACCGTGGAAAGGGTAACAGTAAACTACTCCACAATCTTTCCTATAAAGGTATGGCAATTCAGTCGTGATCGCCTACGACCTTAAAGGACACGGCATTAAATAAAAGAAAGAAATTCATATTTAACAGAACCAATGAATACTTAATCTGTACGTAGTATTTTTGCAGACAGAAAAGAGTTAGCATCAATATATCATTTCACCACAAGTAAGGCGATAAGGCGATGAAGACGCATGCGAAAGAATACTAGAAAATGAAAATCTCATTAAGGAGTGCAATAAAAGATTAGGAATTAAAAAGATAACAATTGACAATTCATTTAAATTTTTGAAAATCAATTTTGACTGGACAGTAAGAAGCCGGAAGAGAATTATACAATCGAGTAGTACAATAGAAGAAACACTTAGCATAGAACTTAGGGTTACATCTCGCCATTTCAACTGTAAAATGTTGAGACCTAAGCGCCAGTCTAGTACTGCGTTTACATTTGTAAAGTCTAAGCACCAAAAGGTAAAGTTCATCAGCATAATTTCCATGAAAATATTTATAAAAAAGTCACAGGAAAGCTACGTTGCGGCGGTGGGAAAGTAACTGAAGCCGAGATGCCAGATCAAGACCGATAACATTGCGGATCCTCCTTTGGATTTTATCAAGAATCTCTAAATAGTATCAGTATTAATATGCGTCTGGGTTCCTATTCTGATACTAAAATATTAACGAAACTTCAAATGAGATTTCTTTTCTTCTTCGAGCTCAGTTGCGATCTTTGTCCGCAAACCCGTGTATAATCTTTTCAATGGCTGTATATTATGCGCTGGGGTTATATACGGTTTTGACTTCGGGATTGTCCTTCTCTTGGACTGCTTATCAACAGCGGCTCGAGAGCCCAGTCTGCATTAGTATTTAACCGATATGTGGGGGAAGAAGAGACGGCTTCACACGTTTCACAGTGGTATATTAGCAAATGTTACACTCTACTGACACCTAAATACATAGTGATTGCAACCAAAACAAAATTTGGAGAATGTTTCATCCTTCATATCCTCTGATATATATATATATATATATATATATATATATATATATATATATTATTCTGTCTATTTATATTTTTCTATCAAAGAGACTGCAAAATCGACATCAAGCAAACAGTTTGCTAAGACAGATAAAATCTATGGAAGAATAGACTTTGGTTGTGTGATGCCAGAAGATGGATCAGCCTGGCAAATATTGTAGTCAACATTAATGCGTGGACGTGTAACAGAGTGCTTAGAAAGTTGGCATTCTGACTATGAAACTCAGGTACTAATCACACCATTGCTCCATTATTATGGAACTGACTTCTTAATATCGGTCTGGAGGTTCAAGGGTTGAACCAAGCTTTGTGAGCGAAACTGCGTAGACGAAACTGTTCAAAAGCCATCGATGGATGTGCTAGCAAAGTATCACAAGCCATCGTGACCGAGGATTTGAACGTAGAGCATGCGGCATGATTGGGAAGTAACTGAAAGTCATATTAGTGGTTGAACCAAGCCTTGTGAGTGAAATTGCGTAGACGAAATTGTTCAGATGGTTGTACTTGTAAAACGTCAGTCATCGTGATCGAGAGTTTGAACGTGCAGACCTTGCTCACGCCAGAATATGCGCTCATGCCAGAATATGCGCTCTCCGAGAAAGTCTACGCAGAATCAGTGGGTGAAGAAACACAAATGCAACTGGTGGGCGTTTTAAAATGGGATTAGCTAATCATCCTATCAGATAGGCATACTTGTAAAAGAACAACTAAGCATTACTTACAGTTAATGTCGATAATGTTCTAAAATGCTTTATAATTATTGTTCAATTCAATAAAGTATTAAACTTAACTAATTTCGGTAAATTCCTGCAATACGACGACATATACATACCTTTTTTCATCTTTTCCTTCGTAAAACTATTTTTAGATGTTGTTATTATTATTATTATTATTGAATGAATGTAGCGCACCAAAATGAGGCTGTAGTACAAATAAACGAAGTTCAATAATCTCATCATTATGGCTAAGCTGATCACAGTTAAATGTGCTAGATATGGTGACCGGTTTTGATAAAAGCAGTTAGAAATACTTTCAGGTCGAGCAACCACCACGGATCTTAGTAAAAAATAAAATGAATTATATACTACACTAAATCTAGTATATCAAATTTAATAATTCGTAATGACTAACTAACGTATTGTAAAAAACCAACATCGTATATAAATTTAAATGTCCCGTGGGAGATTGTATCCCCAACGAAAAGAAATATTTATATTGGCGACCACGTTGTCTCGGCGGCTGAAGTTTCAGTTCAACATTTATAAGCATTTATAAAAGTATACCAGTCCACATTCGCTATTTAGAAAAATTCTTGTTGAAAATACTTTTTCATGAAATTAATAAACATAAACTAAAACTTCTTGAACCTATTTTAAAAAATTGTAACCAAATCTTAATAAAATTAATTATGAATACTGCACAAATGTTTTAAAATGTTTACAGTAAATAGTTTAAAATATCGAAAGTTGTAATAATAGTTTTTAATAGTTTTTTGAAAAAAACTCTCGACAATCTCATAACTTAGTTTCTTCAACTGAAGCGTTACTCAATCTCATGGTACAGCACTAAACTCTGCGTTCTTTGTTTCATAAGTAAAGAATTTTAACATTCGGATGAACACAACAATTTTGTCTTTGAAAATGATGAACACTACAATATTTGGCAGAAATAACAACACCCTGGTGATGACATTGTGCTAATGTCCAAATGAATCGGAATAAATATGTATCAACACGGTAATTTTCTCTCTTCTTTTAATAATAACAGCCAAAAACTTGTCCGTGGATATAAAAGGCTCCAAATGAAAATAAGTAGACAAAAATTCAAAACTTTATATATATATATATATATATATATATATATATATATATATATATATATATATATATATATATTCCTTGCCGGTAGCACAACTCTGAGTTTCTGAGAACACCGCAATCTTCAGGTGGTGGCCGTTACGTAATATATATATATATATATATATATATATATATATATATATATATATGAGTGTGTGTGTGTGTGTGTGTTTTATTTATGGTGTTTGTTTTGTAAAAAAGGTAAAATAAATGAAAACAAGTGTGAAATATAAAATTAAAAAGAAGCCTAAATAAATATGAAAAAGAATACACATAATCATATGTACAAAAGCACATGCACACAACTTATATAACCTCAAACTACAAAGTATAATTCAAATACAAACATGCCTATCTAAATAATTATAAAAATACACAATGTACCCACGAATAGCACGGCAGCGCTACATATGCAATTATATGGATATAAGTATCCATATAATTGGATCTATATATATCTATCTACCAACGTTGTCGATACAACATGCATATGAGAATTATATATATATATATATATATATATATATATATATATATATATATATATATATATAATCTGTAGATGCATCATATAAATATAACATCACATCTATACTTACATACACACTTAAATGTGTATGTATACATATACTGTATTTATTATTAATATATAATTTATAGCTTTTATTCTTCATCGGGCACTATTTTATTTAAACCAACACACAATGTGCGAATGTATATATATATATATATATATATATATATATATATATATATATATATATATATATCAGGAAGAGGTTATAGTGGTTCCAACGAGAGAAAAGAAGAAAAGAAGAAGAAAAGAAGAGAAGAGAGGTGCCGCAAAGTTTTTGGTTGTAATGTGGATTTATTTAGAAAAAAATATGCTTTGTTTTCCATAATTTTACTACACATGTTTCTGGTCTCGCGACCGTCTTCAGGTAAAAGCGGAGATTTCCACATATTATTAAAAATAATTAATTTTTTCCTTATGTTTTTCAATGTTAAATATTCTCGATATGAGACATTTTCTGTTTTTGTGTTAGTAATCCGAAATTCTTTCTTGAATTGGCAATGAAGTGTTCTGCGCGAAGTGTCATGAAACAATTAAGGGTGGTCCAAGCGAAATGATGAATTACTTATCGGCATTTTATCTTTTAATGTTTTACTGACCCCTACGTGTTCTTGGATCTGTTTCCATTTCCGTTTCTGTCAGCATGTGTGTATATATGCGTGTGTATATTCCCCCTCCATACGTATACTGTCTTACTACGAGGAATTAGTAAACTCATTTGTACATATACACGCATACACACACATACGCACATACATACCATCCCACCACAAGGAATCAGTACATACACACACACATATACACACATACTTCCCAAGCTACATGGAACCAGTATACACATACACACATACATACACACATATGCGTACATACATACACACGTACTTCCTAAGTTGTGTGGGGTTTGGGTGCGTGCTCGTGAGTAGTTCCCCTGTTTTGCCAACATGCATATATATATATATATATATATATATATATATATATATATATATATATATAAATGTGTGCATACATATATATATATATCTTCGTGTCTCCCGTATATGAGCGTGCGTTCATGTATGTGAGTCATTTGATCATTGTATTTGGTTACCTTGTGTGGATGTTGTGTGTTTTTGTGTGTGGGGTTATGATCTATTTAGTTCGGGTTTAAATTTGTTTATATATATATATATGGTGTGTATTGATAATTTCATAATCAAAGCAATTGGAAAGCAACGTTACCGATCAGTGGACACGTTTTGTGATGTGACATTCTTGATATAGCTCATATGGCAACAAGGCAACGTGTAAACTTTTAGTTGTTCAGTCGCAGTGCGGATTTTGCCTATGTGGCATTTGTCCCAATTTATCGACCCAATATCTATGTCTTATTCCAGCATCATTTCAATGTAGGAGGTTTGCTAAAAATCATCAACCGGGAATAACTGGGAAAAATTCTCATACCAAACAAAGTCACTAAGATGAAATTAGTTACCGAGTGTGAAGGAAAAGGAAAAAAAAAACATTAATGAAGTGAGAAGAAAAGAAGAGGAATCAAGAAGACAAAAGATAAAATGACTGATTATTGTATTTAAATATTTGAACATCAAAGTGGGATGGAAATCAAGAAACCGGAAGCTTTTTTTGAATAAACAATCATTTATTATTTTTGTTATCAATTCTCAAGAACAAAGAATATGTATAAATTCACATTCATATGGTTAGGTTTTATTAAAATTCTAACCAACACTTTTTTTTAAAAAACAATAACATTGCGGAGGAGTGAAGGTAGTTAAAATAATAGCGATGTCAACGGAAAAACTGTTTTTTTCGGTCACGAAGGTCTATGTTTGCCTTTTTTTCTTTTGCTTTTTTGTTTCGGTTACTTTTAATAAGTATATCCCTATAAATATAACCATGACATATTTCATTATATTATATATATTAATATATTCTTTTATTTATTTATCATATCATATATGTGCGTATGCAAAAAGTTTTAATTTCTCATCAAGCAAGGCAATAAAACGACTAAGATGCAAGGGATTGCTGAGTGTTAAAGAATGTCAGAATAATTACTGTTAAGGAGCGACGACAATAAAAGTATAAGAATTAAGAACAGAAGATAATGATTGACATTGAAATTAAATTTTTGAAGATCAAATTTGACTAGGAAGCAAGAAGTAGGAAGAGACTTCCACAGGCAAGAAGTGCAATAGAAGAAACTGTTAGCATAGAACTTACGGTTACATAATTTCAACTTTAAATTGAGACCTTGCCGCCAATCTAGTACTGCGCTTAAATTCATAAAGTCTTGTTACTATAGAGGCAAGTTCATCAGAAGAGTTATCATGAAAGTATAGAGTGAGGCAGATATACCTCCCACATAATGGTAAGAGATTAGTGGAAATGGTGTCTTTATCTAGCTCTACCATTATGCGAGAGGAGTGTCTATGAGGTACTTCAACCGTACCCTGTATTTATTGATAAGGCACAGGAAAGATACGGAGCAAGGAAAGTGACTAAAGGACGAATAACATTTTTCTTGGAATTTATCAAGAATCTCTAAATACTTAAGAGAATTATCAGGCCAAATATAATGTGTGAGATTCTGACAAGAAAAACTGTCTACCACGACATAGTAAAGCAACCTTCCTACCAGTAAATCTAGCAATTGATACAATCTTTCCACTTCATGTCAGCGGAAAACGTTAGCTCTAGAAAGCGTAATGCAAATGGAAGGCAAAAAGAGTTTTCAGATGATTATGTTGGAGGCGATAAAATTAACAACCCATTTCTTGTAGGCAATTTTTGAGATTAGTTGCCAATTTGACCTTATCGGCAGGATACAAAAAGGGGGTAGAGTTTGAAACATAGACGACAGTATAACTAAAAACAATACTGAGGAGAGTGCTCGAGTATTGAGACTTTCTATCACTTGAACTCTATTGCAAGCCGCCGACTACTCATTCACAATGAGTGAATTATATATCAATTTTAATGCCGACCAAATGACCTTGAATCTATTTTTGTGATTGAGCTCTAAGTTCAAATATGGTGTGTGGAGATTGTGAAAAGCTCCAAGATCCTTTTCTACTTTTGATTGTCATTAAAGATGAATGTGTCTGAAAAAAGAATTGACAGAATCCAATGTCTTTTATGCGAAGACAATCTTGAATATGCCATACAATGATGGATGACTTGCTAATGGATTTTTAACAAAGAAATTGATATGAAGAAAATGAAGACTCAACGTCTGTAAACAACTATTCTGCTGTACGGCCATATTGCGCACGCGCATACACATATACACACGCGCGTGCACACACACACACATATATATAAATAGATATAAAATATATATATAGAGAGAGAGAGACAAAGAGAGAGAGGCAGCATATCTTTATTCAAATACATTGAATAATGTACATTGAATAATATACATTGAATAATATAGACATATTATGTCTATTTTTATACTGAATCTTTTCAGTTTTCTAATCGGTTCCTTGATGTTAAGATGAAATTCCAAACAAACCAAACAAACATAATAGAAAAAGAAACATAATCTGGTTCAACCCACCCTACAATAATACAATAAAAACAAAAATAGGAAAAATATTCTTTAAATAGTTGAACCATTTCCCTAAACACAACAAACTATCAAAAATCATCAACAAAGATAGTATAAAAAATAAGTTACAGCTGCATGAATAACATGGAGAAAGTAATAACCAAACACAATAAAAAATACTCAACAAAGACAATAATAACCACAACAACATAAATCAGCAAAACAACAACAAATCCAATTGTCGAAATAAAAACAATTGCCCACTTAACAACAAATGCATAACCAACAACATAATATATAAGGCCTCTGTAACAAACAACACGAACGCGGAAGAAAAACTTACATAAGAGCTACAGAAACAACCTTTAATGACAGATTTAATAATCGTCAAACCTCAATTAAAACAGAAAAATACAAAAAGATCACATCACTATCAAAATACAAGTATTTTGATAGTGATGTGATCTTTTTGACGCGAAGAACAAAGTAACATCATTACCAAGAATAAATGAGAAGTTATAAAAAAGCAGACCCACGCAGTAGCAATAGCAGAAATTGTGCCTGGAGGAAAAATGAACAATCATCACCTTTAAGAATCAAAACAACAGACGAATGAAATAATGGAAAAATGCAGACATTTAAACCATCTACTTAGCTACATACATACTAATATAAAAAGAAATACAACACAAAAAGTATAAACACAAACCCCCATACCTAACATCTAATCCATACCAATCCCAAGCACAATCCAACTAGAAAGAGTAACCAACATATCAACAAACAATAACCAACAAAATAATACCCAATCATACAAAATACACACAAGACCAATATACAATTCACCACAACTACATCCTTTATAAAACGCAAAAAGCACACAGACGCTCTTCACAACACCCACAACATTAATAAAATAATTAGCAACCTAATAATACCCAACCACACTAAACACAGGCAAATAATCAGAACTACACCCTTTACAAAACGCAAAAGCATACACCCACTATATAGAAAAAAGCAGAAATAGAAAAATAAAAATCGAGAACATACTATAAAATATACACCTCCCCCCCACACACACACTGAGTAAAGATAAAAATATATAGATAGAAATAATATCAAGAACTATGCGTATATGAGCGCGAACCTACAAACACACACACATAAACACATACACACACACACAGTCAGACGCGCGCACACGAATGCACAAGCATACATGCGTGGGTGTGTGTGTATGTATACATGTTTTTATGTATGTGTGTATGCAGACATGCATAGACATGAGTACACACACCCGCACATAAATCCAAACGTTACCTAAATGGTCAAAGCAAAAAAAAAAAAAATGAGTAAACACAATACCAACAAAATAAAAATGCACACACATAAAACAAACACAGACGTGCACACACGGATACACAAACATACAGGTGTGGGCACGTGTATGTTTATATGTATGCATACATGCATGTGTGCTCATGCATCGGCACACGCAAACATACATATACACACAAACAATCAACTGTAACCTAAATTCAATTGTCAAAACAATAACAATAAACCAGAGATCAACGGAGGAGGTGAGGAAAAAATAAAGAATAAAAAAAAAAAAATAAGAAAAACAAAAGAAAGGAAGGGAAGAGAAATCAACAACCAACCAACACTCATCAAGCGAAAAGGAAAAAAATAACAGACTGATAAAAGTACAAGGAAATCGAGAAATATCAGCAGTGTAACTTCGCTCCGACGAGTGGACACATTTACTCGAAGTAAGCATGTGGTAAGTGAAAAAAAAAACATATTAATTTTAGTAACGCTCTATCTTCAATATTAAATTCTCTACCACGAAGCCTGCTCGTCTTAAAAGCCTCCTTGTCAGCAATCCAGTGAAAAATCAGCAACTTTCATATTATATAGAATGAATATAACTAACAGGTTTGTGACTTAGCTGATTGATGTTACCTTCAGCATACCGACTCCAGACTCGTAGACGGAAAAGTTAGTATCAGAGTTTGTCACTATTTTTTTTCTATTTCAGTCTGACTATATGACAAAAATCATATGATAACAATATCTAAAGTTAATAGTAGGTAGTACCACCGAACCATGAGGTCATGGAAATGTCCAAGCCAATATTAGTGAATGAGAGATGCCATTTCTGAAATTATGACAGAATTCAGTGGTTACCAATAAAAGCTAAAGGTAATATTAGCCCTTTCCCTATAAGGAAACATTAGGCATTCATTGACAAAGCAGCCAGTATTACGATCAGTTGAAATTTATAATATGAAATAAATCTCTCCTTCCTATTATATCTCTCCACCCTCTATTTCTCTATCTCTCCATTTCTTAGAGTGGAGAGAGGAAGAAATGGGTAGATAGAGTAATCTGTCTCCTACTCTATCTCTCCCATCTGTCTCCCGCTCACTCTCTCCCATCTATCTCCTCCTTCCTTATCAGCTCCTTCTCTCTTCCTTTCTTTCTCCCTCCCACCTGTCTCACTCCTTATGAGCTCTCTCTCTCTCTCTCCTTCCTTCCCTCGTTCTCTTCCTTCCTTATCTATCCAACCTTACTTCTCTCACATATATATATATATATATATATATATATATATTAGGTTGGTACAAAAATAATATCGTTTTTTGACGTTAAAAAATACGTCAAAAAACGATATTATTTTTGCACCAACCTATATATATATATATATATATATATATATATATATATATATATATATATATATATATATATATATATAATGGCTATATTTAATACACTTACCTTTGTACGCTAAATATTTAAAGTCTATTTCTATAAGTATCATATGTGTTCATACATATGCGCGTGTATTACATTTAGTAGCTTCTGGGATAATAATAATCTTGTCTTAAAAAGTTTCCACCATATATATATATATTCTATTAGATGTTATAATTAACTCCTGGACCCGGGTCTAATCCTAATAATTGCTAGAACACATCTGGTTGCCGTTTTAGCACCATTTTCAATAATCGTCTTGAATTACTTAGCTTTCAATCGTAACCGCCTCTGATTAATTCATTAATATCCTTTGGGAGTATTTTATTTCATTAATATTATTTGGGTGTTATTAGCTCTTCTGCTGAGACATTTTTCCGTTGGCAAAATGAATATCAAAGGGTTAATAGAATTACTCAGAGGCGGTTACCGATTGAAAGTAAGTAATAAGACGATTATTGAAAATGGTGCTAAAAACGGCAACCAGATGAGTTTGCAATTATTACGGATGACCCCCCCCCACCTCCCAAACACACACACACACACACACACACACGACTGTCTGGCTTCAGCGAATTTTTTATCCCGAGATCGAAAAACGAAGGAAAGACAAAATAAAAAGTAAGAAAGATGTGAAGGAAAAACGACGGAGAATAGGAAGAAAAATGACCAACCGTCTTTGGTATGACGATAAACTACAACCGGAAGTAAAGTTTCTGATCAGGAGTTTGGAGGTTTTGAGGATCGTGGAACCACATCATTTGCTGTTGTTCTCAGATTCACCCTGACTGGGGATGGTAGCACCTGCTAGGGTCCCAGCTATGGGCAAATAGTGAACCCCAAACAAAATAAATTTTCTATAAATACTTTCATAGCAATTGTCCTGAAGAGATTTTCACCTTGGTGCCTCGACTCCGTGAAATTAAGCGCAGTACTATATTGACAATTAGGTCTCACTGTTTTACTGCCGAACGAGCTAGAACCGTAAGTTCTATTCTAATAGTTTCTTCTCTTGCATTTCTCACCTGGGGAACTCTCTTCTAGTTTCTTGCTACCCCTGCCACTTATAATCGACAAAAATTTAAATGTAACGTCAATCGCCAAATTCTGTCTTCCTGAATCTTTTCTTTTATTGTCTTTTCTACTCGCTAAAGTATTTTTCATTCCCAGTAAGCCCTTGCATCTTAGTAGAATTATCGCCTTGTTTGGGGTAAAATTAATAAAAAAAAAAAAAGATCAAGAGACCGCTATCTGGCAGGGGTCCTTCACTTGGGACTTTATGTACAGATGAGAAATATAGACAATATAATCCAGTGATTCTTCAACACCTTGCCTTGGCACACTAGTGTACCTTCCGGTCCTCTTCAGTGTGCCGCGAAATATTATCACAGCAAACATGTGCGCGCATGCGCGTGTGCGTGTGTAGTAACCATACAGTGTTAGTATTTGGATAAATGAATAAGTAGTAAACCTTTTTCCAAATAATTCTTTTCATTATTCTTCAACCATATATATATATATATATATATATATATATATATATATATATATATATATATATATATCTTCATATTTTTGTGCGTATTTTTTTTTAATCTAATGGTCTTATTTTATAACATTTAAATGTATAGCCTTTAAAAATGTTGCTAAGTTTGCCGTAATATTTTCATTTGCTCCTAGGTGTGACATTGCTTAAAGAGGTTGAGAAACGCTGATATAATCTAACTGAAATGTTAGCGTTGTTGCATCCTTAAGAGAAGCAACGGAAGGTTAAATCTTTATTTTAGGTAAGAAAAATTGTGTAAATATCAAATAAAATAAACTGGATCCGAGCAAAATAAGATGGAATAAATGAGAAACGGTTGAAATATTTTTATTTCCTTTTTAACGATTTGCTCTTTTCACGCAAGCATTATCAAAAAATAACTGAAAAAAATCCAAAGAAAAGTCGTTACTATGACAACCCTGGTACTGAAAAAAATGTATTTAATTCAAAAAATCCTAACCATTGACAAACTTTTAAAATATATATTCGTGAACTAAGTATTGATTTGAACATGGGGAAATATGTTAAAATGTAAATATGGAGATTTGACACGAGAAAATAAAATGAGATGAAAAAAAAGTTATGGCGAGAAAACTAAAGCACCTATATTTTTATGGAGACAGATGTTTAAGACCCCATGTTATTTTTTAAACAGTGTGAATTACATATACCGAGAGTGATTCAGGTTAGAACCCGGCCGGAGAGGATATTTTCGAATGCATAGGATGATAAATGTAAAAAAAAAATAAAAAATAAAACGTCTACTCAAATAGGACGTCTACTTAAACGCGTGTAACCATAAAAATATGACGAAAATTAAGAGGATAAAAAAGTCTATTAATATATCTTTCTCTCTCTCTCTCTCTCTCTCTCTATATATATATATATATATATATATATATATATATGTGTGTGTGTGTGTGTGTGTGTGTGTGTGTGGCGCAGTTCAATTTATATTGCAATGAATCATTCATACAAAAAGTAAATTAGTAAAGTTAATGATATAAAATGGCGAAATCCCTTGGCTAACAAAATTTTAAAGATGCATTAACCTACAAATCACTCGATGAATGTTATAATCCTTGTTTTTAAAAATTATAATCTGTATAAGGTCTTTCTTAAATATGCAAGTACTTTCGGCTGTACATTTAGTCATCTTCAGGCGTGGAATTTTTTTTTTTTTTTTTTGGTAAAATTCATGTTGCATCTGACACGAAAAAATATAAATGCGAATTGATTTTTTTTTATATGTGTTATAAAGGATATAAACATGATATCTAAATTTTACAAAAACAAAATAATTTCCATGCCAGAAGATGACTTATATATATATATATATATATATATATATATATATATATATATATATATATATATATAAGGGAGAAAATGAACAAACCATCAATTGCAAGAAGACAAACTCCGGTCACCAACAAGAGAAAAAGCCCAAGATTCAAGTTACTAATTGTCAACATCAAGCAAGTACAGAAGTTTAAAATATCTTGGAAGTGTTTTGACAGCGGATGGAAAATGCGGCACCGAGATCCGAGCACGCAGCGAAAGAGGCATTCTTAAAAATAAGGAAAGTCAGAAACATAGAAATGAGGAGTGGATTTCTATGTGGTAATCATTATCTTATATGGCACTGAATGCGGAACACTCCACCTCCCACCACCACAGATGAAGAGGAAACTGTAGGCAACAAAAATGTAGTTATACAGAAGGATACTGGGAATTCTATGAACGGGGCGACTAAGCAACGGGAAAGGCTTAAAGAAAATGCTAACAAAAAAAACAAAAAAACACAATCAAAATCAGGAAGAGATGAAATTCTATGTATAATGTATCCATAGAAGTTCATCTCTTGCTGATTTTTAGTGGAAGTGTTTTTTTTTAGGAATGTGAGCTTGTAAGATCCAATTGCTCTGAGAGCTATGCACACGGGAGTTCTAAACTCATAGTAGGGCCACACTTGATGGAAAGGTCGAAGATGAGGACCCAGTCTAACCCCAACCAACCACAAAGACCCCAACGATGGAACAAGCGGATGACGATGAAAACAGATCTCAACGGTTGAATCAGCAGATAAAGAGGGCTGCGAATGACTGACATGCTGCACAAAGCGTCACTCGAAATTATAAGATTCATCGGAAGTCTGTTACAGTTTCATAACTGGATTCTGCATGTCTCATTTGATAAATGTCGAAGAGGTAGGTCATGAAATCAAGAGTGTTGGTCACTTCATGGCAAGTTGAGGTCTCCCTTAAACAAATACACACCATCGGCATTTTATTCTACGCTGATTTTCTGTCACTTCTAATCCTGAACCTTCAGTTTGGCGGGGAATTTAGTCATCAATATCATTATCATAAAGGAAGCAATCAGCAAAGAATAAATTATATTATTGGATACGAGATAAATACGGCAACGACGACATCTATAAGAACGCCAGTTTAATTGTTTTAGAGAATCATAGGTGCGATATAAACCTGACTGAATATTTCAAAAACTGCAAATATACTATTATTTCGAAAGAATCATCTCAGATTTACAGAGAATGATAAGAAAAAGAAAAAACACTCCACTGCCCGGAAATCTTCTTTCAATGAAGGTGGTCGGAGGGAAGTTTCGGCAGATTCAAGCTGAGAGAAAGGCAACCGTTGCTCGAATAACCAGTCTACAACGGAAGGGCGTCTCTAAACGTATGTTAAACGCAGCAGACGGTTGCTGCGACATTGAGATGGTAGGTCCAGCATTTGAATGTATGTATCCACCCCAGCAACGATTCAGACGGTAGGTGGGATTGAAATCGTATAGGAGGTATTTTCTTGGTATACATTGGGACACTTGAAAAGAATAAAAGATTGTTTACCTAGGTATTTAACTACCACGTGCCTCAGTATATGACTATAATGCCATCATCTTCTTGTGACCGATTCTCGAAGGATAATCCGCAGTCTTCTATGTACCGTTGCCAATCATGGGTTTTTACAATTTCCTTTCCTTTGCCGCTCTGAATAAATTTTCTTTTCTTTATTCTCCTAAACCCTATTCCTCAATCCATTTCGCGGGGTAGGTCGTGTTGTTTCCCGCTGTCCCTCTTATCTTCAACCTATCCTGTATCAAATTTTCAAATACCGCTTTCCTCAATTTGGGCCTGAGAAATTTCAATTTTCTCTAAATTTTCATCGTTGCTCACATATTCAGTCCATGGCGTTTTCAGCATCCTTCTGTAGAACCATATTTGTTTCAAGTTTCTTCTTCATCTGTGAGAAAATTGTGCAATATTCATTGCCATGTAGGAAAACTGATATTACGTAACTCGTTTCTTTGTTTCTAACGAAATTCTTCTCTTTCCAAATAATTTGCTTAGCTTTTGAAATCGAAAATATTAGCTGATTGCTTTATGCAATACAGCAATGAAATGATTTTTACAGTCATCGAATCGTAATCCGATAGAGTATCTTTGAGTTGTAAGGGAAAGCGAGATTCGAATCCTGGAAGTGCAGTCAACCAATCTGGAAGAATTTTGAGATGCCATAATAAGAGTATATACCCAAATATCGAAAGATTGCTCCCAGAACATCTTCGAATCCATGCAAAGTATAATTGACCTAGTTCTAAAGATAAAAATGGAATAATACCGAAAGTGTATGCCTAATAAAGTGACCAATGTGCATGTCGAGAATGGGGTGGCTGGTCTATTTTATTCGAGGATGCCTGTCTACAAGGGCGACTAGCGGATCCCTAGTTGCAGACACTTGTTCAGGCAAATTTGTGTTTGTTCAATGCCCACAGAGCTCACCTATGGTTTATACTGCAACTATGCTGAGCAGTCTTTATTTACAGTTTCTGAGAAAGAGCGTATTATCTGGCGAGATCAACGACCTGAAGAAGAGGAGTACACTCAGACTCCATCGTGGAAAATGCTTGTTAAAATGTTTATTATAAAGACTTTATAATATACATCAAAGTCGTAAGGATAGGAGAGCAGATAACAACATACAAGTAAATTTTCTGAAAGAAAGTAAGTTTTTGTTATTCACTGACGTTCCTTCGCAAAATAGAAAAAGTTTGAAACTCTAAAGAACAAGAGCAATTTATCATGCTCAGTGGTGATTTAGTGTTCGTAAGCAGAGCTTTCTCACCAATGCTCTATCGACCGTTTATCTTCTAAAATCAAGATGAAGGCGTTGGTGTCACAGCGTAGGTGGCTCCTGCTTATCAAATTTCTATAATTAGGTAGTCGGAATAGAAATCAAGAACAGCGCCGAATTTGCTTCGCCTTACCTCAACAATTCAATCAGTCACATTCTGAACAGCTTCAGTTCCATTGATTACTTAACTGGAATAAATATTTTCGTACTTTTTAAATGTTTCATGATCTTCGGCATTTCCACGCCGTCTAATAATTCGTGCTCACCTATACATTTTACTGCATATCAAAATATACAAATGGTTTATAAGGGAGAAAAAATATTTACTGAGAGATAATCCGTTTTTGTGATTAAACTTTACCCCTCCTTTATATATCAATATATATTAGGTACCGCAACTTTTTCACTGAACAAAAACAGCATAGCATGATGAAAAAAGATCCCAAACGTAATAAAAATAGTTTTATCGTCAAAATATTTATTATTAAAAGGAAAGACCAAAGTAGTTTTTATTATTTTATTACATTATTTATTCTTTTCTAATATTTCGAAATTTTGGTTAAAAGTTTTGTTGCGTCAGCGTTCGACATATTTACGATGAGTTTTTTAGCAATTTAGAAATTCTTGCAAAAATCAAATAATTGTCGGATTTTAATGAAACTTTCAGCACTTATTCACAGATGAATGCAATTATTTTTAAAGTTTGTTTTTTTATAAAAGCTTGTTAAATATATATATATATATATATTACATGTGTTACCCCACAATTTTATGAAATTCCGAGAAATTAAATTTTCATCCGGAAATTTTTTTATTAGCTAAAAGTAGGACTCCTTGGACAATGTAAATCACAATTTTTTTCAGACATTTTTTTCACTCATTTCCCGAAAATCTGCTCCGAATCATAAAATAAAAAACAATAAAGCTATGGCATTATTTAATTAGGAAAGCTTTTAATTGCTTTTATAAATGAGATTTATGAAGGACACTATTGTCCTAAGAAAAAATTTTTCGATGAATAATGAATTTTTACAAGAATTGTTTTCATTTATTTAAATTATAATTATACTAATTTATCTACATCTACAAAACAGAAGATGTCTGTGCGTGTATCTGTGTGTGTGCACATCCACATTTCTCAACCGAAATTGTACACACAATGTTGCAAATTTACCAAACATAGGTCAAGACGAACTTTTCAATCTCCACCCCCCCATCCCGGGGTGGACATAAAAATCAATAAAACTGAAGGTGGGTACGACTTTTTGCAAAAACCAAGAGAAATTTACACATGAACCAAATTTTTACTGGATGAGCTGATGTTCTTTGCACTTAATGCAAAACATCAGCTCATATTATGAGGTTTATATCGAGTGCTTGATAGTTTTCCTGTGACATTGGCGTCACACAAAAAATTGCAAAAATTATGAAAAATCGGGTTTTTCGTACTACTTAAAATAAAAACTTGAATAACTTCCTCATTTTTTATCCGATTTTCTTCAAACATGTTGCAAGAAATTTGCCATCATGCAAGAAATAAGATAGTGTGATTTTAATCCTGCTCACTTCAACATGTATAACGAAAAATCACGTAAAACTGTTAAAATGCCTGTTTTTCGGCCATAACTCCCCGGTTTTTCGTTCAATGATTTACAAATTTGCCATATAATTTACATATGGCACAAATTTTCTTTCGTGAATGTTTGGTTTCGTCTGTTTCAGTCAGGTGGACGAAATCTGCGACAAGCTAGGTCCAAAATCGGCTTTTACCCTTTATCCAATAGTTTCTTCATATGATTCCATCCTAAATTTGTATTCGAACCTTTGATGCAAGGATTGTTTGAGAAGGATTATTGAAGCGTTAGAAGGGGGAAAATTCCCAAAGAATCTCTTATTAACCCAAGCTTTACAGTAAACGTGCGAAGAAGGTGGGATGTGTTTATACTTTTGCACTTGCAGTTGAATCAAGCTCTGACACTTCATCCATGTTTTTTTTATTAGATTTGTGAACAATACCATACTATTTGAAAGTTATTACGGCCATAGGAGATTTACTGAATATCTAAAACATTGAAACAATTTAACCCGAGCAACGACCACACAAGAAGGTTTTATCGATGGAATTCCTTTATTAAAAACAATCAAACATTTGCGAAGGACCTTACAAAAGATGGGGGGGGCTTAGTATACCAAAGGATGATGCATGCAAGACATGTGGAGTGCGGGTATACAGAGGTGCGGTTATACTATTGCAGCCATGTACACTCGGGCAACGTCAGGTACCTTGGCTAGTAATATATAAATTCTACATTACTTTCAGTTAGGTGATATTATTATTAAGTGAAAACTATATTTATTAATAAAAAAATGAAAAGCTTAATACAAATCGTTCTGCATTAAGATTTTTAAAATAATTTTTATTTTTTTTATGTATGTAAAATATTATGTAACGTGCCCATTTTTTAATGTATGGTGGACCATACACGAAATTATCAGAAAATAAGAGCGATGACTATAGTAAATTTAAAGTCAACATTCCTAAAATTGGATTAAGGAGAATATTTTCCAACATTTTTAAGATTACTGCGTACTTAAGAATTATATCAAAAATGGCGCTCACGTTATTTTCTTAAATTATGTTTATATATATATATATATATATATATATATATATATATATATATATATATATATATATATATATATATGTACTTTAAACTTGGTACATGGAATTAGAACAATTTCTCCCCGTGGACTAAATAAAGGGTTCGGTTTGAAATTCCAACGTATATTACCCGAAGAAGGTCGGAGCGTACAACGACCGAAACGTCGTGAATAGGACAATAAAGATTAGGATAAAAGTCCGAACGATGTAAATAGTGTAAGTAGATGGCATTAGTGTGAAAGTCAATGCAACTGTAATCGTACCCGAACTTGTCGGAATTTGTACCCGATTCACATGATCCATTTTCTACGTAGCGTAGCCGTTATACATCACATCGATGAAAATAAGCAAATAATTGTCTTCAAATCCTTTGCTGTGGCCTTGTTAGAGCCAGAAATATAAAAACAAGACAGGAATTTATATTGACAGAAACAAAACGCAAGTGTTACAGCAAGAGTGTTCGGTCCGATTGTCAGAGCTGTCTTCTCTAAAAGGCAGTACCTGCTCCTATTTATAGCTGGGAGACTCCATGCGTGCGTGGGTAAATTACCATAACATCCTTTAACAAAATTTTCTCGGTTTTTACCCCATGATCGTTTCATTGTGTCAAAGAAATTGTTCCTGATTCTCCTGATAGGATTTAATGTACCACTCTCAACCATGCGGTCAGTTTGATAATGTCATCTTTCTCCTTTTCGAATTTCCATGCGTTACATCTTGTTTGTCGCCTCTAACAAAAGGTTAACGACCATTGAAGACTTCAAATATCCTTTGAAAATCTTTACAGCAAAAATATGTTAGGAAAACATTGCTGCGAATGTTTGTGATCTTTCAGTCGTCTTTTTTTAATTCTGGAGATTTTTCTAGAAATATCTTTTAGAATTGCTTCTTTTTTAATACCTAGAAAGACTCAACTGATCAACTTCCGTCTACAGGGTGAATGAAAAGTGTTATATTCCGTGCTAATAGGAATATATACTTGAAAAACAAGGTGGATAATATAAGTAAAGGTTTATTGTAAAAACCAATACAATAAGAATAAAGGTAACAGTTATGCACAATGTTGTCACAAGTCAATCCAGTAGTGAGTGCTACAATTGGAACGTCGGTAGTTCTCGAGTCGTACTCAACAGATCCTAGTTAGAAATTATTTACCAGTCTCTCCACGAGGTAGGGTGTGACACAAGGCCGAATTTAATGTGGGGCAATCCGAGCCCGTAGGCTCGGCCAAAAATTTCCCGTAACCACGCATAAACGGATTCGGGTCTGTCTACCTCCCCAGACGAGACTTTGCTCTTCGGCAAATCCTCGTTCGACATCAGCTAAGATCTGAGTAACAGAGCTAGACGGTATCTAGCAACTGTCCGACGCAGTCACATGAGGCACATGGCCGAATTTAATGTGGGGTCCCCGAGTCTATAGGCTCGGCCAAAAAATCCCCGTGGATCCCGCATAAACCGGTTCGGGTCTGTCTACCTCCCTAGACGAGACTCTGCCCTTCGGCATAGCATCGTCCGGGTTCCTCTCTGCCGGAAGGCAGAGTGTTCGACAACAGCTAATTCCAGCAAGTATATTTACTAACCTCCCCACGCGATCAGATGTGGCACAAGGCCGGGTTTAATGTGGGGCATCCAAGCCCGAGGCTCAGCCAAAAATTCCCGCAGACCACATATAAAACGGGGTCGGGTAGCTGTTTCCCGAGACGAGACTCTGCCCATCGGCATAGTCTCGTCTCGGGGATCCTCTCTACCCGAAGGCAGAGAGTTCGACAACAGCTAAGATCTGAGTAACACATCCCAGCTAAACTCTGTAGTCCGTTGACTTACAGATACTTATAGGAAGTTACTATATATAGTATAGTCACTCATGGGGTGACAGGTTATTCCATTACATCAAAAAGTAACTCCTTATTTTATGTATAATGGACGTCTTTTACAAGACGGCTGAGTCTATCATACATAAAATAGGGAGTTACTTTTCAATCACTCTGTAGTTTTTCCATATGTGCATTTAAGATGATGTCCTACCAAAACCTGTTGAATTGGGCCAAGCGTCTGTCATTTTTAGTAAAACTGAACTAACTTGTACATGAATCTGTCAATGATTTCAATGGTTATATCGAAGCAAAAATAAAAGTTTAATCTCGACTCAAAGTTACTTCCCCTGACGACGAGGGATTTAAAAATTCACGTTTTTATCATTTTATATGCGGAAGGAGTGTGTTTTATTTATATACGCAGTAAATAGATGTGTGTGATTTTTAAAAGGATTCCGTGGGTCTGTTATCTCCAAGCGTTTAAACGTTGTGTAAACACTTGGTTCTGTTTAAATTGAGATGCATACAAATCTATTTTCTTTTTAAGATTAATCGTGAAAAATCCTTCGTCTTTCACTGCCGCGCCAGATTTTGGATCCAAAATTAGAATTTCATACATTTGTTTAAGTTTCAACTCGTTTTTTATATGTATGTACGTAATTGGCATATATATATATATATATTAAAAACGACAGACAAGGTTACTACGGTTAAGCTTTTTATTTAATTTTTCTTGTGTTCTGACAAGAGATTTCTTTTCTGGACAAAGGATGTATAAAACCTGTCCAAATGTTTTATATTTCCGAGAGCTCAGATCTTTTGTCATTATCCAGGATGATTTGATTTTTCAGCTTAATTGCAAAGGCCAACTCTTAACAATATTAACTACGAACAAAGCCACAATGTGCTAACCGTATTCGGAAATTAAAATCATCCCTACCACACACTAAGACATACACAGAACATACACACTCAATTAAGCTGAAAAATTGAATCATCTTTGACAATGGCTAAACGTATAGCCGAAAGCACTCGGAAATATAAAACATTCATAAACATGCATAAACGAAAGATTGCTGCCTAAATATACATATATACATACATACATACATATATATATATATATATATATATATATATATATATATATATATATATATATATAGTGGGTGCCAACTGGTGTCCGAGTACGGTCATTACTATATATCTTTTTGGAAATATGGATCTTTAGCTCAGCAGGAACCTACATACTCTGAGACAAACAGTGCACTTAAGAGGTCCAACAGCGAGTGTTACATTATCATGCAATTTAAAATGTTGCATGAAACCGCTTCTGGGCCCGCATGTCTTACCACAAATATCACATTTTAGTTGCTGGAAGGCTTTATAATCAATTGACATCCTCCGTGGGTGCGCTCTCAAGTGACTCCTTAGACCAGACATCGACAAACTCTACCACAGATGTGCACACATCAGATCGAGCTGCTTGCGGTTGTCTTCACGAAGTTTAACGGAGACGCCTTTACGCACATCTCTTTTAAGCTATTGTTCATACTATTGATACTGTTTGTTATTGCCGGAAGAAAGAAAATTTTGTTAAAACATAAGAAAGTGTTATGTATTAAGAGACATTGAATCGAGAAGGGTTAATAACAAAAACCCGCGGGAAGATTTGAGGATTTTATTCATACATAAAGGAATTGTATGTCGAGCATTTTGAACAATGAAAAATTAACCCAGAGTGATTGACACACAGCTGCAAATACAGGCTGGAAAGCGAAAATTAGATTTTTGAAAACAACTGAATTTGGAAGTGAGTTTTCCTGGACGGAAAATGTTCAAGGTAGCAGGCGTAGATAAGACATCAAGGAGGATGAAGAAACCATCAACGCTCAGAGATCGGTGATAGAAGATAATAAAAGAGGGGATGGAGAGAGGGAATTCTCCAAAGTTATGATGTAAGCCGAAGGGGATTCACCGAAATGCTCCTACCTCACCATACCCTCCATGCCAGCTTGGGCGAATGTCCATAAATATGTATGTGCGAAGCGAATTAAGCAGAAGAGGGGAGAGAAGTAAAAAAGACGGAGACGAGAACAGAGGCAGGAGAGAGTACCACGTAATTATCTGTCGGCTAAATCATCCGACTTCAGCCTTGTGCCAAACTTTATCAAAGCAGCAAACTAGATTTTACCAGGTCAACAACGAATATCTCACTTCCGAATTTAGATGCGGGTTGGGCTGATAATTAATTGCATGCGAAGTCTGATAAGCCAATTATTGTACGGTGGACTGATATGAAAATAATTTTTATTCTGTTCAATTTATTCGAGATATTTTCTTTCCTGTACGTCATCGCGCTGATTGGACCAACCCAACACAAAGATACCTGCGACGATTCGATCTTAGCTGCCTTATTATCAACCTTAAATTACAACGTGTGATAAGGTTAACTCTGGATTGAAGCGATCAGTCGTGGTGTTGGAAGTCTTGGACGACAGGGGAGGGTGTTGTACGATTACATGCCTCCTCTTTTCCTCCTCAAAGTGATACCTTCCACTCCGAGCAGCCTCATTCCAATTATATATATATATATATATATATATATATATATATATATATATATATATATTGTGTCAATAATGTCACTATACAGTTACTTATAATAAAAAAGCAAAGCGTTCTCGCAAGAATGAATTGAAGCAGGTATCTTGCAATTCGTACAGTATCGGTAATTAATTTATTATTGTTTACCATAGCTTTTTGTTGCTACTAACCAGAATTAACCAGAACTATTTTAATAATACATTTCTGTACTGTTGATCAACTGATTTGTCTTAATTGTTATTATAAGTAATAGTGACTTTATTGCCAATCTGTAAATATATAATGGAGAGAGAGAGAGAGAGAGAGGGAGGGAATCATTTAAATGCAACATTTGGGACATTTAAACTGCAAGAGCAAAGTGAATGTAAAGCAGATTTTACCGCTACCTTTTGTGAGCAGATTTCTCTAGGAGTCGGTTTGTATTCTAAAAGAGGAGAAATACTTCGGAAGAGGTGAGATCGTAAGAACCTGGGTTTAGGCTAAGTAATCGTTTTATGGTTAAATTCCTATATCTTTGGTTGGCATACTTTTTTACAATAATGTTCAATCTGTACAAGGTTCAAGAACCACTAGAGGTAGAAATTTTTCATATATATATATATATGATCCATGTATTTGTTCTTTATATGTGTGTATCTTTTGTTTATAATTTTTAGGTCAAGTTTTTAATATATTTTTCCTAGCTTTTTTGTATCGAATTAAAGGCAAATCCTCATTTCATTTTCAGAATGGCTCGAAGTAAGAATTATAAAAATAAAATAGAGAATAAATATTAACGGCTTTTTTATGTCAATTATTTTTTTCTTTTATTTTTTTAATTAAATCTCTAGATTTTGATGTGTTTCTAGAGTGATTGGAATGTTCTATTTCCGAAACACTGTCAGTACATTTGTGGCTGTGTTCATAGTTAATGCCACTGAATATTAGTCTCAACTATGAACATGGCCACAGTGTGCTGACCGTGTTTGGAAAATAATAAAACATTCCCATCAATCTAGAAACAAAATCATCTACAACAATCACTATATTTCTCAAGAAGTCATAGCATTTCACAAATAAAGTAAAGGAATGATCGCCTACGTCCTGAAGGGATATGGATACAATTTCATGCAAACCTTAAATTATTTTTCACATATGCTTCTGACTTTCACAGCCTTAAGTATATTTATGAGCGCTATTACATGTAAAAATTTAATTAAAAAAACTGACGATATTTGTTACTTATGTTTATAAAATAGAATCCGTCATAGAGCAAAACGCGTCGGCAAAGAAAAGTTTCGAATTATTGATAATTATTGATAATGCAATACTGCTTCGTAAAACACTGAAAAATGATTACAGTTTTTCGAATCTAATCACTGAGTTTATCAGCCAACAATTAAGATAATTGCTTATAATTTATAAACATCAAGAGGTACTTTTAGAAAGTCGACTTTGGTTCTTCATAATGACTGAATTCAGTCGGAAGTTTCAACACAAAAAAAAACCCTACACGAACTAGAGACAATCCCTTTATACTTTCGATTCTAACATATAGAAAATCGCCATATTTATATATGTTTCTCAACATTAAGATATGCCCTGTCTCAGGCATCTATATCAAATTACATACGCCGATAGTATTTTTAATTGTCTCATGTTTCACCTGAATATAGGAAAAACATATTTTACACAAACAGTATGGAATGGTATGGGAGATCGTTAAGAGCATAATTTATGTTTGATTCCTCCACTGCTTCTTTTTCCTTTTCTCTCTATCTTTTTGTCCATTGATGAACATCAAGAGAGGGTCCCAGTTTCTGTGCTTCCCAATCGGTTGGGTGAGTTTCGAAATGTCATTTCCTTCATTCAGTACCTTGCCTCGAGCCAAATAACCTTTCAGAATACGCGACAATCAGTCACTGCACCAAAAACTTCATTTCTTTTATGTCTTATATTATATTTACATGGCGCTCACTATTTGATCTTACCGTACCATTTCTATTCCAATTCTATCTACAAATTCGCGGCCACAACCACTTTTGTGTGGCCACTTATAGCAAAACATATATTATTACCACTAATCAAAGATACACATTCAAACACACTGTACCTATCTATTTACAGTTTACATTGCTCGGACTGTTTTACTCATCTTTATTTCCATATTCATGACGTTTCGGCCTTCTTCAGGTGAGATACGTTGGAATTTCGAACCGAACCCTTTATTTAGTCCATGGGCGTAGATTGTTCTAATTATACGTAGCATGCTTATTTTTTTTTCTAAAATCTCAGTAACTGTTAATTCAATTTAATAACTCAGCACTTCCATCCACTGTATCAGAGCTGACTGGAATTTCGAACCGAACCCTGAAGAAGGACGAAAAGTCATGAATATGTCAACAAAGATGAGGACAACAATCCGATGTCAGAAGTCTAAAAATTGCAATAACTCATCTCAGATACGTTTATATATATATATATATATATATATATATATATATATATATATATATATATATATATATATATATATTCAATATTATGATATATATATATATATATATATATATATATATATATATATATATATATCTCCACAGTAGCAAAATGCCAACCAATTGACAAGTTTCTTCCGAATTGAACGCTCCTATTGCTATAGAAAAGTTTGAGTTGTTTGTTTTGATCCACCTAGAACCATTGTGGTATAGGATGGATTTCTAGGTTTGCTTAATGATGTTGATTTCCTGGTCGATGCTGGTGCAATAATTCTCGGCCAAGTTTATAGTTGCCATTAACTGGTCTTCTGTGATCGATGGGTAAAAAATTGACATGTCGCATTGCATAAAGGTGATTTCGTTTTTGCAATTGATAGCATCCTTTGTATTCTTCCATTGGTTGATCCTTGTAGCATTCTTAGCATATTCGCAAGCTCGTTCTTGTATAACGTTACTGATCTTGCCTATATTATTCTTGGAAGGTTTAAGCAATCAGAACTGCGTATTATTGGGGAAATTATCTTTGTTGTCCTGAACGGTAATGAAGGCATGTTGCCTATGCAGTTTATGCATTCTATCGTCGATTTTAAGCTTAGCGGCTTTAATTCGTACATCGTCGTTAATATCATTTTCCCATTCAGCTGGGGCTTTCTTATATATTTTATTAACTTCTTTACAGATAGCTTTGTGGTAGTCGTCGACATTCTTATAATAGCAATTATCAGTTTCATCAGAATTGATAATGATTTTGTTGGTTTTACGTATTTTGGTAAAATGTCGTTTTACATAATCCCTTTGTAGATTTTTATATTTGGCGCTGTATTTAATTCTATTTAATACAGAGAATAAATCTTTTTCAAATTCCAGGAGAAGGTCATCGCTAGATTGGGATTTCTGCGACTTAAATCCAAAGGAATCGAACGATTAATATTCGTTGTGGTGTTACTTTTTTGTCGAAAAATAGCTTCTATCTCATTCTACTCACAACACTCCCTATTTTGTGTAAAGTTGAGTTCATATTGGTTCCTTTCAGGACTGTATATATATATATATATATATATATATATATATATATATATATATATATAAATATTTTTTGTGGTACAAAACTTTATTACAGCGTTAAAAACAAGAATATTTTTACATTGGACCATGATGTTATTAAAATAAAATACTAGCCAACCGGTTTCGCCCCCTCTCTTCAGAGCTGTAAACGGGGGAAAAATTATGAAACAGGAGAAAAAAAAATATATGGGTGACGTGAATGAACGGAAGGGACAGTTGTAACACCTAAAGATGCTAGAGACCCAGAAGAGCAAGCCCGAGCAAACAATCTCTCTGTTTACAAAGAGAAGGTCGCCTAGACCTGATAAACAGTTTCATCTGAAGATGTTGGAGACGCTGTTTATAGAATCAAGCACCTTACACAAGATATTCAACAAAAACACAGTAAAAATCAGCTACAGCTGCACCGAGAGCATGGCACAAATAATAAAAAAGCACAATAGGAAAATTATCAACAAACCACACGAACAAATTAAACCCACGTGCAACTGCAGAATAAAGAACGAATGTCCCTTAAACGGAAATTGTTTAGAAAACAACGTAATATACCAAGCCACGATAAAATCACCAGATAATGAAGAAAAAGTATACATAGGAGTAACTGAATGACCCTGGAAACAAAGAAATTATACACACAAAACATCTTTCACAAATAGTAAATACGCAAACAGTACAATGCTTTCTAAGTATATCTGAGAAATTAAAAACAAAACGAACATCACACCAAAATATCTTGGAAGATAAGGAAAAAATCATCAGCCTACAATAACCAATCAAAAACTTGCAAACTTGCAAAAACTGCAAAGCTCGGAGGAAAAAATAGCTATCATTACTTTCCCCGACCAAAATAAATTATTAAACAAAAGATCCGAACTCATCTCAAAATGCAGACATGAAAATAAATTTTTACTACGTAACCTAAAAAATTAAAAACGGAAAAAATAAAATAAAAACAAATAAATATACTATTAAACAAAATAACAAAAAAAAAAAAACAGAAAATATACAAGTAAAATAAATTAACCTAAATTCATCCAAGTAAATAAATAAACAAACCAATCCCAAATAAAGATAATCAATTAAAAACTGTTCCCGCCAAAATAATACTTAGAATGAACTACAACAATCAACCCCAAAACTGAACAAATAGCTTTAATTAAATTCCCAAACCAAAACAAAACTGTTAAATAAGTGATATAAACAAATTTTTACTACGTTAATAAATAAATAAATAAAATAAGAAACAAAAATAAAAACAAGCAATATAATTTGACCTAAATAGATAAACAAACGACTTCCGGTGAAATAACCGCCATAACAGAATACCCACAATGCACCACTAACCCGTATATATATAAATAGCCGAGAAAAATAACAGCACATGTGGCCTGACGATTGCATATAGCATGAAACAGACTGTCGCCTCTAAGTGTTGACTTCTATGTTCACTTTTATATATATATATATATATATATATATATATATATATATATATATATATCCTGGTAGGGTGAGAACCTATACAGTACAATTCCACTGTTCGTAACATTTAATTTAAAAGAGGGCTCAATACAGAGTAGACCAAAATAGTATTTATTTGAGGATATTAAAACATGTTAAAAATTGTCACACAACTGCGATCGTGTTTCGATACGTGTCAATGCATCTCATCAGGCGATTGTAAATTACTGGCGAGTGAACACTTAATTTCAAAAGGAAAATACCTCTTATTTTTCGAGAAAATATAGGCTTGAGGGCTATACCAATATATAGGCTTGAGGGCAAACCATTCCAATATCACCTAACGTTAAATTCAAACTGAGCGAAAAAGAATCATTTTCTTTAATTTATCAACCTTAATTTTAGTAGAAATTTTCACTGCCACATGTCCAGCATTTGTATATAACGCTATATTATTATCCTATATTATTATTAGGGTTATATAGAGATGACGATCTTATATCACATAAAGATGTTGGTTTATATAATGATTGTCTTATTAAGGTTATATATATAGAGATGACGATCTTATATCACATAGAGATGACGGTTTATATAAAGATGATTGTCATTAAGGTTATATAGAGATGACGATCTTATATCACATAGAGATGACGGTTTATATAAAGATGATTGTCTTATTAAGGTTATATAGAGATGACGATCTTATATCACATAGAGATGATGGTTTATATAAAGATGATTGTCTTATTAAGGTTATATAGAGATGATGGTCTTATATCACATAGAGATGATGGTTTATATAAAGATGATTGTCTTATTAAGGTTATATAGAGATGATGGTCTTATATCACCCTATATTATTATTATTATTACTGTTATATAGAGATGATGCTTTTATGGTAGTAAAAACTTCTACTAAATTTAAGATTGACAAATTAAGGCAAATAATTCAGTGAGAATTAAGAAGTTTAAATCTTTTGGTTAATATAACTACTAATGTTAAATAAGTAGATTTTCTTCATGTTACGTTAGATCTTGTTAATGATGTATTCCAACCTTATATGAAAAATAATGCCAACCCAATATATATTCACTCCAATTCTAATTAGCCTCCATCTGTAATCAAACATATAACTTCTGTTATAGACCGTAGGATTAGCAGCCATTCATATGACAAAGATGAGCTTGATAAATATAGTGGTGTTTATTATACTACTTTTAAAAATTGTGGTTACAAGTGCGCCGAAATCAAGTATACAAAATACGATGATAGTGGTCTAAAGAAAATAAATAAAAATTAGAAAGATCATTTTATACAAACCCCGATTTAACCAATTAGTCAGTTGGGCTAGAATGTAATTGATAAACGTTTCTCTAAAAGTAACCGCCTTAGTAAAATATCTAACAGAAGCACATTAAAACTGAGTTATAGCTGCCCCGACAGTCTTGAGAAGATTATAAAGTTACACAATAATTTAAATTTTAAACCAATTTAAAAATTTGGATCATAATGCATATTCCAAGATAAATACTATTGATAATACTAACCAATGTAATTATAGGAATTCTGATCAATGCCCATTACCAAAACAAATATTTAACTAAATCTCTTGTTTATCTAAGCACTATTACTACAGTAGAGAATCCGACTGTTGAAAAATTCTGTATTGGTAGTACTAAGAATTCTTTTAAAATTAGGTGGTATCAACATATACTGTATATATACTATATAGTACTTATAAAAATAATACATCGCTTTCTAAATATTTTGGAGCTTAAGAGGTGCTAATAAAATATTAAAAAATGCTAGAAAATGTAGATCTTTATATGAAGCCTATTTTTCTGTGTTTACATGAAAGATTGGAGATTATCAAATTTTCTGATAAAAAACTCCTTATTAAATCAGAGAAGTGAATTAACAGTAAATTGTAAACATAGTCTACCTTTAGCTGAACTTTGGAATTTGATAATGCTTTTTCTTACATTTATTAGTAGACAAAATGCAATGCACCTTATACGCGTTATTTTTCTATATGTAAGATTGATTTAGATTTAATATAGTTCTGTATTAATCTCCCGCTAGTATTAGTAACATCATATATGGATGTACTGGTATTTAGTTAATATTTTTAACAACTTGAATTGATTGGTTGGTATTATTAATATCTTATATGGATGCTCTTTACTTAACAGTTGCATATTAATTTACCAAATAATTCTATACGTTTAAATTATTTACTAGTTTCTTAAAGAGGCCTCTTATTTATCAACTACAAAAATTTTATGTAGGAAGTTCACAAAGCATATAACTAGTTAGCATTATGTTAAATTACCTCCCAACCCACTTCGCTTTTATTTCTTGGGGAAGTTGATTGTCTGTCTTGTATACACTTTACGAACTAACGTAACCATCTGTATCTGAATTTAATCTAATGTCTAGGATCTGTTTGCAGACAACTTCCTGTCATAACCCATTTATAAATTTGCTTAGTATAAATTTCATGTAAGTCTTATTTGAATGGTTCATCACACAGTAAAGCTATGAGCCTATTTTTCTCGAAAAAAGAGGAGGTATTTTGCTTTTTAAATTAAATTAATCGTTTACACGCCAGTAATTTACAATCGCTTGAGGAGACGCATTGATATGCGTTGAAATACGATTGCAGTTGTGTCGCAATTTTTAACATGTTTTTGTTTCAATATCCAAAATTATATGTGTGTGTGCGTGTGTGTATGTGTGTGTGTGATTAGACGCATACAACCATTAACTCCGAAGTAAACATGAGTTTAGTGAAAAAAATACTTCTTCATATTAATTCTGTTAACACTCTTTCACTGTCTTCGATATTGAGCCACAAAGCCTGCTTGCCTTAAATGGCTCCTTATTAGCAAACAACTGAAAAATCAGCAATTTTGACTACAAAAATAATATATATATATATATAATTAATATAAATATAATATATAATATAAATATTAATATAAAATAATATATATATATATATATATATATATATATATATATATATATATTATAAATTAATTGATTTAAAATATGGTTTTTCCGCTACACAGTTCTAACCATGTTTCAAAAATGGAAGGTCCGAATTTAATTTTGTAATTAAATTAAAGACATTAGTTCCATTTCATCCTCAAGCGAATTTTGGAGTAACTTTTAAAATTACTAGGTTTTAAAGACACAGCTATTAGGTTGGTGCAAAAATAAAGACGTAATAATGTCGTTTTATGACGTTAAAAATACGTCAAAAAACGACATTATTACGTCATTATTTTTGCACCAACCTAATAAAATCATAATTCACGTTTCCAAGGTTACAGATTAATTCACTTCTACTAGACAGGGGTGTTAGCGTGTTCTATATGTCTATATTTTGATGTATCCGTTATTAGCTACGTTTTGGTAGGGGGTAGGGATGTAATCTTCAATGAAATCTGACATTCGTTAAATGCATGTCGTCTGGATTTAAAAAAAAAATTATTGTTAACGGCAAAAATTCTTACGGCATTTTTTCTATTTGTATATTTAAAGATTTTTTTTTGTGGGGGTGGGCGTTGTTCAGGTTAGAATACGTTTTATTTAACTACAATTTGAAAAATATTTTCACTATTAATTTTTAATATACTATATTTCTTTTAAGAAAAAGTAAATGTATTAGAATCCCTTACATTATGTAGAGTTATTTTCACATCAACTATAAGTATGTATATTATTAGGTAACAATTTTTTTTTTTTTTTTTAAGTAAACTTTATGACAATGGTTAGAAGTGTATATCGGAAAAACAATATTTTAAATCAATTAACTTGAAATATTAATGCTCTGTAAATTTACATTGAGCACTATTTTGTAAAAATAAAAATATCTATAAGAACACCGGATTATATATCTTACTGTACTTTCTTTTTATTTATTGATATATATATATATATATATATATATATATATATATATATATATATATATACACATACACACACACACACACACACACACACACACACACACACATATATATATATATATATATAAACTTTTACAAAGAAAACAAATTAATCATAGAACCAAAACCTTGTGATGATTGTGGTTACAATATGACTTTGATATCTACAAATTCTGATACAGGAAAAATATTTTCACTTCATACACAAACTATAGCGAATAGGTAACTTCATCTAAAGCATTATATATATATATATATATATATATATAATGTGTGTGTGTTTGAGAAAGGGAGAGTTTAATTTTGCCGTAAATTATGTGAAAACTCAAAAGTCTGATGTTGGATTTTGAATTTGAGCTAGCGCTTTACTTAGATAAGATGTCATTTTGACTTTTTTAAATGCTCTTCACTATACAAAAAAAAATTCCTGATTTCAACAATTATTAATGTCTAACAGATACTACACTTTGATCTCCTACACTTGTATCTAAATGCTAAGGTTTTGATAGATTTTATATTGCACTGTAAAGTTAGATATTTAAGCGAATCAATTTTCTCCTTGTGTATCATTTATCATTTTCAATTTCACGTTAAAATGCCTCGCTAATTATAATGTACAAGAAAAACATCGGTAAACAATCCATTTCCAAAAGCATTTTATCTTGCAGAGCGCCATATGGCCTCATTTTCAATGAAAGTGCTCATTATTCCCGCCACAATAAATCGCTGGGTTGGAATCACTGGACTCACTGCCGAAGAGCTGGAATCATTTATTGGCACATGCGGAAACTTTGAAAATATATTGGCTTCAGATTCGCTTGAATAAAATTCGTTTCCCGACCTTAAGTATTGGCGTTGAGTGCGAGGCTATCTATCAGTAATGATACATTCTAGATCAATGATTCTAAAACGTAAGCCACTTTTCTTCCAAGGAATGATTTTCAGATTCTAAACGAAGAATTCCAGCTATATAATAGTGAATTTAATCAACTGAGAAAAGAAACATTGTTGTTTTTTTTAATAACAGTTTTAAACCAAACAAAAAGCAAGATAATTCCAGCCACGTAGCTTATTTTATCTTTGTCTGAAAATTGAGTAAAAAAAATCTGGCTTGTAATTTTCAGTCCCTCAATAATCACACTGGTCCAGAGTTTTCTCCAGTTGCAGTGAATGGTTATACTTTAAATAAGGCAACATGATTTTGACGTCTGTTGAACCTCAAGATCACTCCAGACTTTAAGTGAGACTCTGGTATACTGTAGTACAAAACTTTGCGGCCAACTTAGCAAATTAATTGCTTTTGCTAATTTTACCCCCAGATCGAGAGTGAATATTATTTTGTTTTCTGGACTTCTTTACAGAAATAAATAATGGTGATTGATTATTTTTATGAAAGACAACAGAGGTACAGGCGCTGGTAAGGTTTTGCATTAGTACGCAATAAAATTGCTAAGTTAATGCTGGTGAAAATATTAACACAGACAGGCAAAGACAAAATTCGGGTTTGATTTCATCTATTCTACAATTTGTAAGGCAAAAAATCTCAACGTTTTAACCTTCAAAATTAAGTATGAAAAAGTTCGCAGAAACGTAGACACACACACACACATATATATAGATACATACATGCATACATATATATATATAACGTCATCCATAGACAGACTGTTTCGCTGTTTCACAGCTCATCAGTGTGGCTAGACATCCGGTTGCCTCTAGCTCGGATCAAAACCCGACTGAATTGGTATCAGCCGGAGATTCTACCACTAAGCCGTCGGCGCACGGCAGGGAACCAGGTGGATTTTTAGCGTATTTATTTTTAGAAACACGCCCATCGACTGACAGTGACTCAATTCGCTATGCGAAGAGTATATATATATATATATATATATATATATATATATATATATATATATATATATATATATATTCCGACATCGGAATCTTCTGCAGTCTTCTAAATGATCTTAAGTTGGTGAATGCTGCGATAATCCTTACCTTCGGTTTATCTTTGGGGTTACAAGAATTTTCTTGGCCTCTTGCTTAACTGCACCCCACACATAATAATCAAGAGGGTTGCAATCTGGAGAGTTAGGTGGCTAGATGTAAGGGATTAAATAGTCTGATAGCCATGACTGGGTACACCTGCTTGTTTTGCACAGTGCAGAGTCCTGTTGCCAGATATAGGGTCTTCCAGCAGCCACCCTCTTGACCCAATGCAGCACTACCTCCTCAAGGCACTTGATGTAGACCTCGATGTTGAGTCAGAGGCCCTCTTGGAAGATGAATGAAGGCATAACTTCGCCATCACTAGTGATAACTCGAAACATCTCCGTAATCACAATTAGACTCATCCAACTCTTTCTGTCCACAGATTGACACCCAGACATTCTGAAATGTTCATATTGGAGCTTCCGGCACGAATGCCAAACATGTCGTTTCCAAATATCTGGCGGAGTGAATTACACCATATTGCTTTTTTTCCCTCATAAACGGTGCAATACTGTGCAGTCGACACAATCAAAAACAAACAATGCGCATGCGGGAAATTAAAAATATAAAATGGCGAGAATTTACCCATTTTTATTGCAATATTCACGCCTTTTCAGCCGTTGTACGCCCCGGCCTTCTTTACGTGAACAGAAATTCAAATTGAACCTTTTATTTCGTCCACTGGGATGGATTGTTTTAGTTCTACGTGCCATGCCTCTTCAGGATATCTCAGTACTCTCCCTTTAACTCAACTCTTCAAGTTTGTGTTCCCTATTGCAGTAGCCAAGTATTGAACTCAGAACTCTTTAAGTCAAGGAACTGGATTCAACCAACACTTTTACCCACTGATTCAGTGTAGGAAATGTTTCTGATTATTTTTTTACCAGAGCTCATATTGCAATTTTGTTGTTATTATTACTTTAATGTTCGAGAAATTGTATCAATTAAAATAACGTATAAACAGAAAATATATACAATAATTGTCGGAATTAATCCATTTCATAATGTGATTTGTTCTAAATGTTTACGTTATGTGATCAGATATGAACGTTCAGGAAAGATCCTCGAAGATTTGTGGTTTATAAACAGTAATTCGGACGTTGCTAGCCAGATGCTTCTCTGTGGCTGAATGGTTAACAGCACATGGGACCAAATGATGATTCTCATTAAGGTTGCAGGTTCGATTCCTGTTGGAGAAGTACATATTTTCAACGAAATTTCTCGAAGATTCAGGCCGGTAAATGCAATTTTTATAAAAACAGCATTTACTTAAATAATTTGTATCTATTAAAATAAAGTATCAACATCACACACACACACATACATACATACATACATATATATATATATATATATATATATATATGATTGGTCCTTGCAGCTTATGTAACAGCGTTTCCCCTACCGAGGGGTGTTTGAATGATTTGAACCTTTTAAAACCCTTTATTTTACATTCAACACCATCACTTGTTAAGGCACCAGAAGTGTTGAAACAAAATGGCTATTTTTGTAGTGATTTTATAACATATTTATGTTATAATTTTAGGATAAATAATTATATTTGCTCTACTCTGTACCGAGCAATCTTTTAAGAATAGTATTTGTTGGTTATTGGAATTTATTCCGTATACAGCAATCCTATACTTGGATATATATATATATATATATATATATATATATATATATATTCTCTATCTATCTATCTATCTATCTATCTATCTATCTATCTATCTATCTATATATATATATATATATATATATATATATATATATAGAGAGAGAGAGAGAGAGAGAGAGAGAGAAAGAAAGAATGAGAGAGAGGAAGGAGTCACCTTCTTAACAAATCGACCCTGGTGAGTTTTGAACCGGTGTCTCATTATCAGAAAGCGAACCCCTTCTAACCACTCGTCCACATCTCCATTGGTCTTTATCGATCGGGACGAGATGATCACAGCATGCGGCACATTTGGAAAGTGTCTGAAAACCCAAACCCCACAGGCTGAACCAAGTTTTGTGAGTGAAATTTGGTAGACGGAATTCGTTGGTTAGCCGTCGAAGTCACAAGTCATCCTGGTTGAGGGTTTGAGCATTGCTGGCCTTGTCCGAACTGTTAATCCCGCTAGATAAAGCGATCTCTAGTAGAAACTGTAACTAAGCTCTGCTCAGCATAGTTGCAGTATAAATCACCGGTGGGTTCTGTGGGTGTTGAAAGAAAAATGTGCCTGGCCAGGTGTCTGCAATAGGGATTGGCTAGCTGCCCAGGTAGACGGACGAGTAGCCAACCATTTAATTTTGTTACATTCAACTGAATAAGCTATTGTACATCAAAATTATGGATAAACTGTCCAAAATTCACTTATTTGCAACCATCTCAATCATTATAAATGCTTTTTAGTGTGTATGAAAAGATTTTGTTGGCTTCATTCTCGTACTTTGGAAAGCTACAATTCAAATTTAATTCATAATGTATTATAGAAGTGCCTTCCTGTGACCAACTGTTTTACAGACCTTGAATATACCGGAAAAGATTGTATCAAATATATTATTTTGTATGCGTATTAAATGTTTTGTACACATAAATGTCGTAACTTGATAGCTTCGAGGATCTTGAGTCATATACAAGAAATAACAGTAACTGCATATCTTGAGGACTCAACTCTCCAAGTTTTTTTTAACCTCTGCTGTGGCTAGGTATTGCAATATTGTATAGGTCAAGTTCCCTGATTTACTTCAGCCAAGATTTTTATCCACTGGGCCATGTGTCCTTCAGGATATCAGTAAATGAATTTTGGAAATTATAAACCTAATATCTCAGTAAACATTTTTTTTACCACAGCACTTTTTTTTAAAGGCAAATCACCCCAAGCAAGGCGGGGGTGCCACTAGCACACAAGGGGGTTACAGAGGATTGAGAAAACGCATATTACAATTTTTCATTCAGGTCCCCAATATCGTAAATATGACAATAAAGATGGGGATAGTAGCCCGAACAAATGTAAATAGTGTAAATAGTAACATGCAATTTGTTAGGACGAATAAAAATATATTCCAAGGGAAATAATTCTTTCCTGTTTCAAACAGAGTACCTCCCTTTTGCCCCTGTCCAAACCACGCCAGTCACGTGATCAACGCGACATTGAGAGGCGAGACGCGTAAAATTCAAGAGACTTGGAACATGGCTATCAAGGAATAAGGACACATATATTCTCTTGTCCTAATGGTCGTGACACACAACTCAGTAACTTGGGACTGTGATTTTCTATATATATATATATATATATATATATATATATATATATATATATATATATATATATATATATATATATATATGTTTTAAGGTTCTCCGTGTAAATAAATGGTTATTTCAAGCCAACGGTGAGTAGCAATAATGTCCTTCTTATCGCATCACATGTTTCTCCATATGCCACACGCGCACATATTCATCCACGGATCGTGAATTAAAACTGCATACAAGGCATTTCATTTAATAGTTATGAGACAACAAACACGCCGTTCATAACACAATTCTAAGAGGGAGTGGCATAATTAAGATGTTGATCTTCCACACTATTTTAAATAAAATGCTATGAAGAAAAACCCCATCAATACTAGAAAAAGCAATAACAGGTACTGGACTTAAGAAACCTATTTTCCTGAACAATTGTTTTAAGAAAAAGATTTTATAAATTCAACCGAGAGTAGAACGGGCTGCTCGGTGAACGAATGCCGAATGTTTCCTCAATAAGCAAACAGCATATCTTACCGTTTCTTTACAGTATATGTAGGTTATGACCCGTTATCTCAAAATTTGAATTGTATTTACATTGAATGTTCCTAATCATTCATTCACGCACAACTATGTTTATTTTATTTGCATAATTGTATCTGTCCATTCTGTTACAACACAAAGAAAGTGAAACGAAACGTATTTTCAATCACGGAAATTGCTGAGGCGAACATATCAAGTAATATCGTTGCACAAGAGAATCCATCGTTGAAAACAAATCTTTCTCGTTTTCTACTTGCTCGGAAGATCTTTCTGTCGGCAACGTTCAGATCGTCTTTCAAGTCAAAATTGGCCTTTCAAGTTCTAATTTTTATTGCACCATTCATGGGCTTTAAATCTTCCTCCCTCGCCAATGTATATATATATATATATATATATATATATATATATATATATATATATATATATATATATATATATATATATATATACTGAAAATACAAAAAGAATTCTTCTCATTATGGTAAGATGGCGTTTGCATCAAGTAATGGATGTGTGCATATCTTAGTGGTTATCAGCGTGAGATTGGCGTGTCGAGTTCAGATTCCTGAATATTTAATTTTTTTGCAAGCACCCTTGAAAAAGGTATGAAAGCATGTCTTTTCTTCTCAGCTATGAGTTAAATAACAGAGCCAACTGAACTCTTTAGACTTTTGTGCCAACCGGTCTAGGATCTTCGTTATTTAAAGGTTACTTAAAGTCAAAGAATATTTTTAGATTGTAAGAATTTCTTTTTGCCATAATGTTTCAGTGATATAAATCTTACAAATGATCTCTTAGGTAGTGGAAAAAGTGCATTTTCGCGTAAGAGAATATAACGAACCCAATGGGAATTGGAAATCGGCTCTTCGATTAACAATAGAGTGCCATTATACATTTACATCACACGTACATGCAAGCTGGAAAAAATCTTAAGACGAATGAAAATAAAGAAAAAAATATACTCTTTGTTTTCTGAGACTCAAATACTTATTTGAGTAGAGGTTTGAAAATGAAAATAAGAAAAATAAAAATGAAAAATTTTTTATCCTTTAATAAAGAAAATTTAAATACTGGAAAATTAGTCTAAATACTAATTGGTCAAAAGAATAAGTTCATACTTCAAAAGAAGTTCTAAACGGAGAATGAAATGCCAAACAAGACGTCTCAGTAGTGAGCTGCACGGCCGTCATTGTGAATATCTTTAAAAGTTCGCTTAGGCATAGTCAACATCAAAGGTCTTCAGAAGGCTGGCTGGAATGTTATTCCAATTGATGAAGATGGTTTCACGAAGATCATGCACTATTTGAAAGTGACGTCTGTTTCTATAGAGTTCCCATCCCATCCATTCCCAAACCCTTTCAATGGGGTTCAGGTTTGGCGAACCCGTTGGATGGTTCAAAAGAATCACATTATAGGCCATAAAAAGTCGTTTGTCATGCGGTCATTGTGGATTGCAGCGTTGTCTTGCTGAAAGGTCCAGTCATTTCCACACAAGCGAAGGGCTTCAGTCAATAAGGATGCTCTCTCCAACATGCCAGTGTAACCAGCCGCAGTTTGTCGTCCCTTGTATAACTTGAAGCTCAATTGTTCCTTGGAAGGAGACAGCATTGCAGAAAATCTCTCCAGTGGGATATCCGTATCATGGCAGTAACGTTGGAAGCTACATGGACTAATCGAACATCCGTCCACTTTTTTGGTGTTTGGCCGTTCAATATACTAAATTCTCCTGCTCAACACCGACAAGATTTGCTTGGCCAATCACTTGAAATTCTCGTTCCGTATCCTTCAGTTTTTTTTTTAAATTTGCAACAGCATTTTTATTAAGTCCAATCTCAGCAGAGATTACACGTTGAGAGAGAGAGAGAGAGAGAGAGAGAGAGAGAGAGAGAGAGAGAGAGAGAGAGAGAGAGAGTGAGAGTGTGAGAGTGAGAGTATTTTACAGCTCGACGATTCTGCTACGTTCAAACTCTGTCAACGGCTTTGCCTTTGTCTTGTTTTTACGTAATGTAACGCTGGAGAGATACTAGTGGGAGATGCTGACTTCGCTCATGTTTAAAAACAAATGATTAAATTTCGTCACGAGATTACCAATTAAAGCTTCATTTAAATATGTCTTTACACTTTTGACGGGCTAGTATTAAGTGTTATTTCCCAGTATTCAAATTTTCCCTATTAAAGGGTAAAAAAAAGCTTTTAATTTTTAGTTTTCCTGTTTTTATTTTCATTTTCCGAACCTTAAATCAAGTGGTTGAGTCTAACAACGCAACATGTATATTTTTTCTTTATTTTCAGTTGACTTAAGATGTTGGCCAGTACCGTATGTGCATAATTTTGTTAGTTTTGTATATAATAATATTGAATTTAAGTTATTTTAGATGCCTGTAAATGGTGGACCCCTGCTCTTGGTAGGGATTAAAAGTTCACAAATTTGTCTAGCCAATCTTTACTTACATCAAAATACTATAAATTTCTATTTTATTTATATTGTGATATACTTCAATGAAATCTAAAAATTAACAAGGTTTGATTGTTAGACAATGGAGCTTGTAATTTACAATCAACGTTATGCAAAATGCAGAAGAGGAATACTTTATCATCCTTCCTTTGGGAAATTAATCAAATCCGTGGAGTTTACTTGTTTTCCGGAGTTCATCTTACACGTCAGTCATTTCCTCATGTTTTTTTTTTTTATCCGGTCGGGGCTGACATTTTAGGATAAACGGTTTCATTTTCTTTTACTCCATTTCGATTCATATACATTGAAGTATGTTTAAGGTTTTATTGTTGAAAGATTCAATACTGACACAATTTGAAAAGGTTGCGAAAGACCTCAGTTTTTTCAACAATTTCAAAATTATTCGACATTTAATTTACTTCTTAAGTATGTGAAAGAGAACACACTTTTCATTTGGCAGCGAAACACAGTGTAGCAGAAGAGGCTGCTAGTATAAGAACTGAATTTGATTAATCAAAATATTATAGCTACATTACTAAAGGCATGAATTCTCCTTACTACACTAATTCATGACCACGAATTTACCTTACGACAGGAATTGGGTGCTATGAATTTATCTTACAAGAGAAATTGCATTGTCTTAACTGAATGCAATATAGAAAACTGAATTTATAAGAATTTAATTCTATCAAGGCTTACAAGTTTTTTACCGATTTTCGAAATGTTGTTCGATTCCAGATTATAGAAATAAATAATAAATAGAATCTACAACAGTGAGGATATACCGGAAGACCTAAGCAGATCTTTTTTTCAGAGCACTGCCTAGGAAACCAGGCGTAAACGAATGTGAACTCCATCGAACAATCAGCCTAATAAGATACACAACATAACATAACTGATTTTGATTAATAGAGCGCACAGTAGAAACAGACCAGAGAATGAACACGAACAATGCTGGTTCGTCAAAGACACTGGAACAAGAAATACGATTATTTATGTTCAGAATATTATCAGAAAGAGAAATACAAATGCTGAAAGACGGGTACCTGTGTCTTATAGGGTACGCAAAGGCGTTCGACAAAGTACGAAGATCTGTTGGAGATGCTCGGCAACCTTGACATATTTGGGAAATACTTTAGAATAATCAAGAATCTATATTGGTAGCAAACCGTCTGCATAAAGATGAAAAATGAGTTCAGCAGACATAAAAAAATAGAAATGGGTGTAAGACAAGGATGTGTCTTCTCACCGGACCTATTCAACCTATACATCAAGGCGATTCTGGTAGAACTAGAAATCTTACCAGGATTCATCAATGGCGGACACAATCTTCACAATCTACGATATGCAGATGACACAGTGCTGATAACAGATATGAAAAGGAAACTATAAAGGCTCTTACAGAAGGTAGCGAAGGAGAGCGAGCAGAAGGGCCTAGGTACAAATTACAAGAAGACAGATGCATGGTCATCAGCCAAAAATTGAGTTCCAAAAAAGGCAAATTGCAGGCCGGGGATACTAAAATCAAGCAAGTACAGACATTTAAGTATCTGGGAAGGGTTCTAACAGATCGGAAGACGTATTGGGATGGCCAAAGATGCCTTCCAAAAACTAAGCAGAGTATTAAGTGATAGAAAAACCTCGTTGGAAACAAAGAAAAGAGTACTGAACTGTTACATGATATCTGTCCTACTGTATGGCAGTGAATGCAAGACAATATCCCCAAAAATGAAGAAGAGACTTGAATCAACAGAAATGTGGTTCTACAGAAGGATGCTGAGGATACCATGGACTGAACATGTGAAAAACGACGAGGTTTGGGAGAGAATGAAAACAAAGAGGAAATTTATACTTAACATGGGGAAGAGGTAGTTGAGATTTCTGGGACACGTAATGAGGAAGGACGGCTTGGAAAATCTAATACTCACAGGACGGATAGAGAGAAAGAGGCACAGAGGAATGCAACGTGCGACGTACTTAATGGGCTTGAGCAAGTGCATGGCAGAACAGGGTCAAAGAGAAATAACAAAAAGACAAAACTTATTGAGGGCTACAAGAGACAGGAGTAGGTAGAGGGCCATGATCGCCTATGTCCTGGATGAACACGGTACATAAAAGAAGTTCCATTCTTTGCAGTCGGACAGTTCCAATATAGTGTCATCCAACCATAGCACATTTATTCAAAATCTTTTTTCTTTGTTGGTTTTGTCTTTCATAAATTCTAAGTTCTTTTCACCCTGGCTTGCAAAAGTGGCTTTTGTTTGCAATACTTTTAACTAATTACTGTCGTACACGTTTTATTTTTCTTTTTGATTTTGAAAAATTCCTTAATACTAGTAGACTTGAACCTTTTTATCTATGGCCTGTAAAGATAGTTTGAAAACTTGTAACTATTTGGAAATAACTCCAAGTAATAATACAGATTTTTTTGTATTGTCGAATTCTGATATTAACATTGTATTCCTTAGATTTTCCCATTATAGTTTTCGCCTAACTTTCTTCTATTAAACTCAGAGAATATATAATATCAATAGTTCTGAGAACTATCTTGGAGAAAGAACAAAAAACATTCATGTTATAAGAACTTCATTCAAATGTAAATTCAATGTTAAATCTTATACCGTCAAAATAATAACATGTTACCATTTTGACCTAAGCCACTGTTGAAATGTTAATCTATTTTATGTTATCATTGTAAATCTTTGGTAAATAATACCTGACTTGTCTAATGTTTGGCATTTAATAGCCAAT